>OX421979.1:28814521-29414521 GCA_949128135.1 Parasteatoda lunata
CATCAAAAAGTCTTATAAAATAAAAAATAAAAATCGCTCTCATCTAACTGCAAAAAAACAAAAAACAAAAAGAGTGTTTATTTGAGTTTATAAAAAAATATTTCCTTCCTTTTATTCATCAATATGAGTAAAACTTGATCTCAAATTTCAACAAAACTAGTTGGTGATCATTAAGGCCCGGATTTTGATGACATTTGCATTTTTTAGCATTTTTGGACATTTTTTGTCCTTTAGAGCATTTTTTTAGATTTATAGGGCATTTTTCATTAAATTTTGGGGCATATTTTGCATTTTAAAGCATTTTTTAAATTTTTTGTTAATTTTTTCCAATTTTTATTATTTTTTATCATTTTTCATTATTACACTGGCTTCCAAACAATGAAGAAAATCTCTAGGATTTTAACAGGTGAAGCAACATCTTCTCAAATTGAAGAAGAATTGTCAGTAAGTGAGACCGTCTTTTTCAAGTACGCACCAATAACATCAGTAGACGTTGAAAGAAGCTTCTTCAGGTATAAAAATTAATTTTCAGACAAGAAACGCTCCTTTACATTTCAAAATATTAAAAAAAAATTAATAATCCAATGTAAGTCTGATATTTAGTAATATTATGAGATGGAAGTTGTTATATTCATTAAAGTTTCTGTACAAAATGAAAATGTTTTGGAGTTAATATATTTTCCTTTTTTTTTTGTTATTTTAGGATATATAACATATTTTTCAAATTTTAACGAACGTAGAACAAGTATTGCATTGCTTTATATTTTTTGAAATGACTCATAATAATTTTAAAGAGTAAAAAATTTTTTAGGTTCAATATTTTTACTTTATTTAAGTCATGTCATAGGGCGTTTTTAGCGCAATGTTCGCATTTTAAGGGCATTTTTTGCATTTTTAAGGGCATTTTTTGCACTTTTAAAGGGCATTTTTTGCACTTTTTAAGGGCATTAATTGAGATTTTTTAGGTCATCAAAATCCGGGCTCTAGTGATCATGAATTAGGTAAAATTTATTCGCTCTCTGCACTCCTCAAATGTAGCATTTTAATGCAACATTGAATCGAATATTCAATATTTATTAACATGTGAGAAAAAGATTTCGTTTACTCTTTTTAGGTGAGTCAGAAACTCGTGAACGATTTCAAGCCCCACCACTCTTTAAACGAGAAAAAATTTCTCCCATGAAAGGAGAGCTGAAACCAGATGGAGATTTCATAGGTGAAACAACGCACAAGACAGATTACCCACCAAAATATGTGATTCCACCAAAGCCATTAAAAAAGCTGCCTAAATGGAAGGCCAGTACAGACAAATTCCAAGATTGCACCACACATAGGCATGATTACAGATGTCATCCAATTTTTAAAAAGCTGGCTCCTATAGTCCCTGCAGAGGCTACAAAATTCGACGGTCCTTTTGAAGGAGTGTCACATTATAAAAATGATTTCCAACCTCATGAAGTTTTGCCAAGGTAAATACGTTTTTGGTAATAATATTATTATAGTTTGACTTGCTATTTGTTAAAAATTAAATTGTCTTTCTAATCTGAAAGAAGAAAAACGAAATACCAAATTTTAATTATATATATATATATATATATATATATATATATATATATATATATATATATATATATATATATATATATATATATATATATATATATATATATATATATGTAATACAAAAGTTATAAAAATACTTTTGTATTAATAAAAGCATTGAAACTCATTCATTTTCATAAAATGTCTTAGTTAAAAATTAGAGTACAGATATTATATTTTAGGACTTCAAGACAGTAAACAAGCCAATGAATTATAATTAGATTTATGTTTCAAAAGAGAAGTTATTTTAAGATCTTTCACTTCCATATAAGGAAAGATTAAACGATTTTCTATGAGTATTAAATAATTTGCGATGAGGCGTAGGAATACAAGGAATGCAATATGACTGCTCTGTTTACCCATTGTAAGTATCCTATAAAACGCAGGACCGATGGTTTTTGCGTGACTTTTAGTGTTTTGTGCTTTCTAGCTAAACTCCGTCAGATCTGCCGAGAAAAGTCTCTCTCCCCCTCCAGCCGGAGAGGGGAGGAAACTGTTGCTTCACCATCTTTTAATAAATAAACAGCTATGCAGAATCTGAACTCATATTTCATGATGTGTTGACTAATATTCCCATATTAATAACAGGGTTTTGCTCTGTTATTACATATATATATATATATATATATATATATATATATATATATATATATATATATATATATATATATATATATACAGGATGTTTCAGTTAAGCGTTTCAGAACTTCTAAGAGGGGTAGGGGGCATCCTGATGACTTGAAATCATATAGCAATGTGGGGTCGGAAATGCTTTCCTGAAGCGGTGACGTACACAGAATCACCATAAAGAAAAGAGACCGTAAGTGAAAAATCGCTATAAGAATACTTTGAAAAATTTATATGGTACATGGGCCAAAGTAAGTGTTCGAAGTTTCTGCCACCGGCTACAATGCACACCCCACATCTCCGGCGCATGGACATTCGAACATTTTGCAATACTCCAGGCATATCTCGCAGGCAGCTACTGCGATTCTTGCAACCAGCATTATCAACAGGGGTGTCATAAACCAGTGTTTTCATATGACTCCAGAAATCAAGACATGATAGGTCGGGTGACCGAGGAGGCCATATAATTTTTTCAAAGTATTATTATACCGATTTTTCCCTTACGGTCTCTTTTCTTTATGGTGCTTCTGTGTGTACGTCAGCGCTTCAGGAAAGCATTTCCGACCCTACATTGCTGTATGATTTCGAGTCGTCAGGATGCCCCCTACCCCTCTTAGAAGTTCTGAAACGCTTAACTGAGACACCCTGTATATATACATACATTGAGCATGTTATGGTTAATTCTGCAAATTACGTTTTGTACCTTGTGTGCTTCATTTTTCAACGGCTGCTCAAAATTTAAACTAATTTTTTTATTGTTGATTTGTTATCTTTATGGTCCGTACTCGCAATCTCACCGTTCGAATGCGTCATCTATTTCCGTTCTATATCAGCCTATTTCCGTTCGTAAATTCCTATTTCAGTGGCGTTTAACAACACACTCTCCTGTGTGGTATTTTCGTAAATAAATACAAAAAACTTGATTATTGACTTTTTTTTTTTTTAGATTAGGTAAGAAATTTTAAAAGAAATAAAAGCTTGCATTATAATTGTGATCAACTACAACCAAGAGAAAAATTTCAAAATCGTTGAAGACCTTTGGATTATATATCATCTTCCAACTTCCTCTCCCCCATTGCTCAGACAAATAGGAATGTATAATGATATTTCCCCTTGTCATGTTACTTTTCTCATTTAGATTTTTCAAAAATTATATTTTAATAAGTTTTGACGATACTTACTTTAAGTACTATGTTTCATGCGGTTTTAAGTTTCATATAGTTTCCAAGTTCAAAATAATGTAATCTGTTTGAAAATCAGGACAGAATCTAATGTGTTCTTTCTATTTCTATGATTATTCACACGATTTGAAAGCTTCTAAAGTGTTGTCATGGGTAAATAGTCCTCCATAGTTCATTTCATTCGCAAATAAAGTGGGTACCAAGTTTCATTGACATCTGTCAAACAGAACGAATTATATGGGGGTCTTAACAAGGTAACTTTTAATTCTAACCAATTTGCATAAATTTCAGACAATTACCCAATTGGCATCCTTCGTTTCGAAAGCAACAAAAATCTGATGCGCCAATGTCAAGAGAAACAACATACAAAACAGATTATGAGGCCCCTCCTGATGATGTGCCGGCTCAACCAGCGAAACCTCTCAAGGATAACTTGGGTCTGCCATGTGGACCAATAGAGAAAATGACAACATCCAGGAGAGATTACAAGCCACATCACCCTGTGAAAACTGAATCATTTAAACCGGATCTAGGCTACAAGAAACCAGAAGTAAGTAGAGAACGTCACTACTGCGTGAGAAAAATTTGCTTGTGCAAATATGAACCTGATTAGTGAATACAATACATTGGGATTTGCATTGATTAGTGAATACAATACATTGGGATTTGCATTGATTAGTGAATACAATACATTGGGATTCGCATTGATTAGTGAATACAATACATTGGGATTTGCATTGATTGGTGAATACAACACATTGGGATTTGCATTGATTAGTGAATACAATACATTGGGATTTGCATTGATTAGTGAATACAATACATTGGAAAAATATATTTTTTACATCAATGGATAAATAGTTAATATTGAAAGCGAGAAAGCTTTAAAAAATCACGAAAAAGCTCTTAAATTTGCTATAACTTTTAAACAAATACTAATTTTGAAAAAATAAAATAAAAACTCTATGTTAAATTCATAAACAAATGCGGTACTTTCAACGCTGTAGTTGTAGTCTTGCGACCTGTAAAGCATCCGGTGTGGAATTTTTTCGAACAAGTTCAACAGTTAATAAATTCTGGAACAAATTATCGAATGATAAAATTTGTTTTATTCCATCCTAATCCCTGTACACTTTTCTACACACCTTATTAATTTCAAACTTTTTAAGTCTTATAGTTTTGTGCTAAGCAAAAGAAAATAGAACGTTAAGTTGAACACCCAAAACAGATTTTTTACGAATTTTTAATATAGAGAGATTTAATTGAACGAGACGAGACCAAAAGCGAAACAGTTACTAACGTTTATATGTATAGAATATACAGTTAGAACCCAATTAGCTTAATTTCAAATACATTCTCTTTTCCTTTTATGAAAAAGAAAAAATCAATAATGTAACAATGAATAGGTAATGTAAGCGAATGTTGCATGAAATTGAAAAGCGATTATCATTTTAACAACACACTAAAGAAACATATCTTAATTTTTAAATACATAAATATTTTCTGCGATTGAAAGACTACGTAAACAATGCGAAATTAAATATTTAACTTACTTTTAATGTTTATCAGAACTTTTGATTATCTTTTTATATTTAAAAAAAATAATAGCTATTACCACTGTTTCAGAAAATTATCAGCGAGCATGCTTCTCACTGCTATAACTCGAAAACTATTGCATGAAACGAGCTGAGGTTTTGTAAATTTTTTAGGGTGATCGATAGAAGATTATTTATATATTAAAATGATTCTGATGCGGATATTATATTTTGAATTATTTTACGTCAATCTGAAGTTGTTGTTTTTTACGCCACATAATTTAGTTTAGAGTGAATTTTTATCAAGGACATAATGATTTTTCGGAAGCCACGTGTCGTCATGATTATAAATAAATAGTTTGTCTCAATTTTTTTAAATTTCGAATTAGTTTTAAAATGATTAAATAATTTAAACTAACCATTTATTGGAAATTTAATCGCAGTAAAATAATATTTTTTGTGCAGCCATGACACTCTTATGAATAGATTATAAAAAAAAAAAAAAAAAATTTTATCTTTTGTTAAAATTTTCAATTGATTTCAGAGTAATACTATTTAAAAATTTTGATTATTTCTTATATAACCCGAAAGATAAACAAAATAATATATATTTCTTACGTCTGTTATACAGAACAAAAATAAAACAGCTATAACGAATCTATAATAAAACAAATCACATAAAAAGGCAATCTCGGTTTCTTTGACACATCTAACACGCCTGTTGACAATAGACTGTTTTGATACATGCATCCGTGATTTTTTTACCAGCGCAAGTAATTTTTTCTCCTTTTTTGCAAGTAATTTTTTTAAAGGATTTATAAAATTAAGTACTCTGAATATTAAATCGTTAGACACATTTTCAATTCTGGTAATGTCAAATTAGAATATTTTTAGAATTACAGGGGACACAATTTTTTCTTTAACTTCCAATGTCACTTACAAGTAATAAATTCAAAATTTTATTTATAAGAAACGAGTTAATTATTTTTTTTAAAGCAAATCGAATTTGCTAAATCAAAAACCTAAATTTCAGGGAAATTGTCTCAACTTCAATTATTGCTTTACTGCTGCATAATAAAATTTCAAGTTGGCAGCTTTAAAAATAAAACCAAAATAACATAAGGGTGTGATTATCAATTAGCATTGGTGATCATTTAAAACCTTCAACTTCACATTAAATAAATAATCCCCCCCCCCCAAAAAAAAACTGGAGCGGTAAGATATTACCAGATTGAAAACTTCATTCGCTTCAAAAATAGGAAATAACAGTAGACATATTTCAAGCACTGAAAAACAAACGCCCATTTTTAAGACTTGCCAGACGTGAATGAGAAGAAACAAAAGTGATTTCAAATATGAAACGTTAAGTAGCAAACAAAAAATAGAAAAAGGTGAGAAACAAAAACAAACTCTTGTTTTATTCATATAAATGCTGATTCTCTTGCTCACCTAAACTCTTTTTCTTTGTTCTTCCTTTCTACACTTCCTACTCTATTAATAATATTTTAAAAATTTTTCTCTTGTTCTAAAATTTATATTTATAATAAACATATTTAAATGGACATTCCAGGGACGGTTTTCTGATTGCACAACCACCAGACATGATTATACCGCTAAAGCAGCAGAAAAAATACAGATTTCTAAAATGGGGGACAACCTTCACTGTGGAGATGGAGACATGGAGGACACTAGTATTACGAGGAGAGATTATCAGTGGACATGTGTGGATTGTCCTGCTGGTTACCTTAAAAGGTTTGGAAAAGATGCTCTCGTACCGAAATACACTTTCGATAAGGTGGAATCTGGGCACCAATTCTTCTGTAAAGAGCCCAAAATTAGCAGAAAGTCATGTTGATAATTAAAAATTAGTTTAGCAACATTCATTTACGTATTATAATGAAGAAATATGGTTATTTTGATTCTTTAGAAATTCATGAAATTGAATATTAAATATTTATCTTGAAAAAAAGAAAAAAAAGAGTTTTTTTTTCCATTTCTTCCAAACTTGTCACACCTGTTGTAGGGTATACAAAATACTCGTATGTGATTGGGTCGTTTGGAAAGTTAATTTATTTTTTCCCAACAAAGGGTTTAATTGATTCTTTCAAGGTCAACTTCACGCTTAAGTCATATGATCATTATAAATTTTGAACCAGATATAACTTCCAGCTCTACCCCACACTAAAAGCAGCCCCAAATTACACAAATAATCTCCAGTGATAGGCTGAGCCATTTATGGAGCAGCCCTGAAAATAGCCCCATGGGAGTCGTCACCTTTAAGAACCAACCAGGGGTCCCGTTCCTGAGATAGACCCCCGATACTAGATGGCACCATAATGAAAATGACCTGAAAACCTTAAAGATTAGAAATTTGAAGGGAGTTGCCATGGATAGGAGGCGCCGGCGTGAGTAAGCTGTTGGGGCAGTCAAGGCCTGCAAGGGGCTGTTACACTGACAAAGAAGAAATTTTGAAAGCTGATATGGGAAGATTTGCTTTTGAAAAAGTTTGATTGATTCTCGCTAGTAGTTTTTGGTTGGTAGCCTTTCAAATATTTTACTTTTTTAATACCGAAAAAATAAAAATGCTGTTCATGCAAGAAAAAAAAATCAACTGATATGTATCAAGATGCATTGATAGTGTCTCAGAGCCAAAACTAGCTTGCAAAATTTTACTTTGGCAAAACTTTGATTAAGATCCACTACACCAGTTAAGGCTGATGAAGACACAAAATAAAGGCATTAATTAAAGCAATCTGGCAAATAACAACTAGCGATATCGTTGAGAGAATAAATTTGCTGAATTCGATTGTTTGTGATCATTTGAAATGCATAGATTAATTCTCAAAGCTCGACATATGGGTTATCCATATTCTAAAGGAAAGATATTTGTACTGTCACATTAGATGTCTGTAATTTGCTTCTCAGACGTCTAGAAAATTATCCACTTTCGAAGTCATCGCTGCCACTTTAATAATATTTCAAGGCTGAACTTAATCTTTTGGACGAATTAGTACAATCTAGTTATTTACTAAAATTTTCAGAAATTTATAGCTCACCAACTCGGAAATGTGATGCTTTTTATGATAAGGGCTCACATATTAAATCAGTTATTTTCTTTTTCAGTCAGCTTTCTTCTCTATATTTTTTCTTCATTTTATAAGTTTATTTTTTACAGCAAACAAGATTAAAACAACAGCTATCCTTGTACATCTTTTAACATCAATCACTGAATAATAAATCACTAATTTTTTCATGAAGCTATTTATTTTTCACTCCATTATTTATTTTTTGTTCTATCTCTAATATTTTTCTTTTCTTAAAAAAAAAATAAAAAATTAATAATAATCTCAATTTAACTTTTGACAGGATTTCAAAACATTGAGTAAAATTAAAAAGAAAAATTTAGATACAATTGTAAAAATTTAGTTTAAGCAAGCAGGCGTTGGAAGTCCAATCTCATTCTTTCATTACTGAGCTACATCATTAATTGATCATTTCACAATAATTATGAAAATTAACAATGTTTACATTAAAATGTTATTTTTATTTAACAGAATATTTTTAAGGAAAAACATAAATCTTAATATTAAAAAACAAATGGAAAAGTGATATTAATTTATAAAACTTAATCTACTGATTCCCTCAAGACTAATTTCAGTCCCTAGGACTGAAGAGTGGCACCCATATTTGAAGCACATCATCACTGAGGACAAGAAATTGTTTGTCTGCAACATTTCTTTGCGTCACTACAAAAAAATTTAGACGGTAATACCTTTTACTCCAAATGAAGTCATAAGTTACCTGGATCAGTTTTTGACCAGTAAAGAACAAAAATTTTATAAACAAGGATTCATGCTACTTCTAGAAAGATGGTTAAAAGTATTGGATAAGAATAGACAATATATGATCCTATGAAATATTTGTTTACTATAAGAAAATTCTTTCATTTTGATAAAGAAACTGTAGTTTGTCTAAAGTAAGAACTTCCCTAGCCATTCGTCTGGACCCGTGGCCGTAACTATGGTAATGAGTAAGCCCGGATTTTGATGACATTTGCATTTTTGGACATTTTTTGTCTTTTAGAGTATTTTTTTAGATTTATAGGGCATTTTTCTTTAAATTTTGGCGCATATTTTGCATTTTAAAGCACTTTGTAAATTTTTTCCAATCTTTATTATTTTTTTATCATTTTTTATTTTTACACTGGCTTCCAAACAATGAAGAAAATCTCTAGGATATTAACAGGTGAAGCAACATCTTTTCAAATTGAAGAAGAATTGTCAATAAGTGAGACCGTCTTTTTCAAGTACGCAACAATAACATCAATAGACGTTGAAAGAAGCTTCTTCAGGTATAAAAATTAACTTTCAGACAAGAGACGCTCGTTTACATTTCAAAATATTAAAAAAAAAATTTATGATCCAGTGTAATTCTGATATTTAGTAATATTATGAGATGGAAGTTGTTATATTCATTAAAGTTTCTATACAAAATGAAAATGTTTTGGAGTCAATATATTTTCCTTTTTTATTTATAATTTTTTGTTTTGTTATTTTAGGATACAAAACATATTTTTCAAACTTTAATGAACGTAGAACAAGTATTGCATTGCTTTATATTTTTAGAAATGACTCATAATAATTTTAAAGAGTGAAAAATTGTTTTAGTTCTATATTTTTACTTTATTTAAGTCATGTCATAAGGCATTTTTAGCGCAATTTTCGCATTTAAGGGCATTTTTTGCACTTTTAAAGGGCATTTTTTGCACTTTTTAAGGGCATTAATTGAGATTTTTTAGGTCACCAAAATCCGTGCTCTAGTAATGAGGTATAACTATTTCAAGTAGGGATGTGGGGTTGCACATGAGAGGTAGAGTTTAGGAGAGGTTTTGGCTCGGGTCGACGAAAGAAAGGGAATATTTTACCTTTATTGTGTAAGTCCTAGAATGAATAGAAGCTACCCTCCCTGAAATGCACTATTCATGTTTTCATAGCAGCCAACAGTCTCAGACTTTGCAGCTGAGGGAGTTCTTACCGTATAAAAACTATATTCTTTCTGATATCAAAGCAGAAATATTAGCCATCCTTAATTTACACTAAACTAAGTTGCAACAAAAAATGTATCAACCTCTAATTTTCAAGAAAGCAATTTATTTAGCAAAACATTGAAAGAAGAAAAAGTAGCTTCAAACAACATTCTTGAAAACCATACATCTTCACAGCATATTCATTAGACAAAGATACAGAAACGCGGGCACTTACAAAATTATTAAAATATACATGTTATAAATAGTATATAGTAAATAAATGCAGAATATGCTAATGGTAGACTATGGGAAGGCTAAATCCAGGAGTATAAAATAATTTCAATTTATAATTCATTCTAAAAGTAATTATCAACCATTCACGTACATAAAATATCAACACAGATTAACGTATGACTAGGCTTTATACATACTTTTTTTAAAGTCTTGATTCATTTGATTATTTAAACTTAATTTTTTTTAATAATTTTAGAAGAAAAAAAGATGATTGTCAATTTAATGCAGAGTTATCTAAAAATAACAATTGGCAAACAGAGAAGCCTAACAGCAAAAAATACAGAATCAACCATTAAGATAATGTATAAGTTTAATAGAAAGAAAAAAAAACATTTGAAAAAAAAAAGAGAGGAGGAATATAAAATTTTAAAAAGAAATAGTTTAACTGTAAAACAAGACTAATTTGAATTATTTTTTTAAAATTTTGCACTACTTTATATGTGATTTGAAGAGGAAACATTCCTTTAATTCAAAAAAAATTGTAAAATTAACTTATTTATTTTTAAAAACAAGTTTTTGTCCAGATAAATTAGGCTATTATATAGATAAATTCGTAGGCATGTAGTTAATAAGATATTTTAGGATTAGAGATTTGTAGAAAAAATATTCTTTTCATTAAAAAAAATTGTGAAATTAATGAATTTATTTTTACAAACAAGTCCTGGTCCAGATAATTAAGACTATTGTACATATAAATTTCTAGACTTGTAGTAAATAAAATATTTAAGTATGTGATAACATACCCCAGTTGTGGGATATTTTAATTCCTTTAAGTACTCTGGTATATTACTTCTCGCCACATAACTTCTTTTAATGATAAAACAAAGAATAGTATTCAAAATTCAAATTTGTTAATGAGGAAAAAATTGTTTTTTACAATTAGTTGATAAACCACACTTTTAACAGTTAAAATTTCAGTTCGAGATCGGACATTATTTTAGAGTGTTCACTCCTGATTCTGTAGTTAAATAGAGTTTCTTAACACCTTATGTTATTTTTAGACATATAACAGGTTGCAGATTGGCACTAAAAATATAAGTAAAAGAAAAACTGATGAGTAAAGAAACTAAATTCAAACATATTATTTGAATGTTATGTGATCACATTTTCATTAAGTGGAATAAATTCGCAACAAAAAAACACTGGTTAGTAAAACATTTAAAGTAAGTACAAAATTAGAATATCATCAACAATTCATTCATCACTTTTCACTGGTCATCTTTATCTTTCGCTCCATGCTTTAAGATACGTGTGAATTCCATGTAGTCAAACATACCATGCTTATCTATGGGTGCTTCTCTGTACATTTCATCAACCTAAAAAACAATTTAAAATACAATATTGATGACAAGCTTTATAAACTTGATTGAGATAGCAATATATATGTATATAAATTTCTCCCATAATTAGTTACACTTAAAAGACAATACTGATCATAAAGATAAGTCCTAAATGTTTTTTTTTTTTTTTTGGTTTCATTTTCAAGAATTAGGCTAAATTTAAAGGAATGACTAATGAAGACAATTCCGCAATACAAAGAGAGAGAAAAATTAATATTTGTTTTTTAAAAAATTTTTTTTTAGTTTTTTATTAAATATTTTAGATATGAAAACATAAATTACAATTTTTAACTATTTTGCAAAAGAAAAAAAGTATTTAGCTCATAGATAGTTTGCAACAGTCACATAAAAATTGTAACATCAACCACAAAAGATTTTTTCTATTTCCCACTCTCTATCTATTATTTCATGCGTACTCTCAACGTTTCCTACTAATTTATAAGAATTTTTGAATTAATTTCAAAGGAAAAAAAAATTTAATTTTTGCTTATAGAAGAGGAAGAATTTTAAAATTAAAATATGTTTTACTCCATTTTCTTTCTAGGCGTAAGTCACATTTTATATTTTTATTCTAAATAATTAAAAAATTTAGCATCAATAACAAAAACTATAAATGTAGTTATTCATTATAATGTTAGTTTAGATTTATTTATTCATATCATTAGTGTAAAAAAATTAAGATTATAAAAATATTCAATTCAAAACAAATTTAACTTTTAAAAAAAATAAATAAATAAATAAAAAACTAGCAACATCCTTTAAATTGACTGATTATTTTTATAACCAATCGACCATCACTTATAAAATCACATACTTTTGAAAATAAAATACATTCATAAAACTTGAATGTTTCATAAAATTTGAATATTTTAAAATAATACTTCTACAAGCAGTACAAATACAGAAATGAATATTAGACCTTAAAGCTAAAAGAGTTAAAGTGTCTTTACTGTGCAAAAATTAAATAACATGATGTAAGTATTGAAGATAATAATAATAATAAATATTGAAGATAATAATAATGATAAATAAACTGAAACAAAAAATAAAAATACTACTGTACCCACAATTTTCTGTTCGGTATTTTTAATTTATTATGCAGAAAGCAGATAATTATTATCTGCAGCAGCTTGATTATTATCTTAATTTAATCTGAATTAAAGAAAATAGATATAATAAGAGAAAATATTAACCTCCCACTAAGAATTTTTTCATCCCATTGATGTGGTAGACATTTTATTTTAGTTAATCTTACACTTCAAAACTAGATTCAAAGAACTCTATATTTAAAAAGAAAAAAAAACATCAAAAATAATTGAAACCTAAATTTTATCTAATTTGGAATTGTTTAATAGAAATCACGTCTTTTTAATGCAGCAGAAAAAAATTTCGACAATATAATTTATTATTGCCACCAACATTTGATTCAGCCATTTATGATCAATTAAACAAATCTAGTCTTCATAAAATGCTAAATCTAGTTGAAAATAAAGTTAGAGATCATGCTTTTAAAAAGTAAAGGACCATGTTTCCTACTTTTGCTCTAAGAAATAGTAACTATATAATGTATCTGCACATGACCTTTTACATTAAGATATAACAGCAATTTAGACTGCACATGAAGTTTTATATAATAGATACATCTTACAAAAAAGAGCAAAGCAGAGAGTTTACAAAGATTTAGCCATGTTCTGAAATGAAATTTTCTATGGTTACCCACAAATAACCAAAACAAAAATTAATAAAACTAAAACGAATAAAACTAATTACATTAAAATAAATAAAACTAATGAGAACTTTACATTTTCCCCCTCCAACTTTTAAGTATAATCTCGACTGTAAGCCAAGTTCTTTGTTAATAAATGCTTCACATTTCTTTTTGTAAAGCAATGTATCCATGTTTTGAAATGAGTTTTTTCTTTTCTTATTTGAAGATTACTAATATATATATAAACCAAAATAATAAAAGAATTAAAAAAAAAAAAAAAAAAAAACTGAAGACCATTTAGGACTAGACTGAAATCAGACATGCAAACATGTAACAAGGGTGAATGTGGCCTCAGGAAAAAATACCAGAAATTTCAGCAGAAAAAGAGTATGTTTATGTTATACATATTTTAACATTGATTGTAGCCTAATAAAGTAGCTTACTCAAATCTCTACTAATGCAGATTAAAGTTTTTTAGTAAACATTTAGTAGTTTAAAATGATTAACTGTAAAAAGAAACATTCAGCAAATTATTTAAAAAGTGGCAGAAGTCTTTATAAAAAGGGGTAAAAACATGTGAAAAATCTGGTTGGGGAGAGAACAAATGTAAAAATGGGTGAGTTAGCAAGTAAGTGCAATGAATTCCAATCCCCACATTTGCACAATTAGATTTAAATCCTAATTTTAGTAATATGATTAAAATTTCAAATCTTGCTAAATTGTATCAAAATATGTAAAACATTATAAAAATGATCTTTTCAAATATTTATTAATAAATTATGATAATTATGTTTTGGAGAAGTAAAACTAATATTTACATCTTCTTCTGTAAACCTATCCCCCATTGTAGTTAAAAGTTCTCTTAGTCGTTCTTCATTGATTCGACCATTATTTTCTTCATCAAAACAAGCAAATGCATTTTTAATAACATCTTCAGGATCAGTTCCTTGAAGTCTTTCTCCAAAAAGAGTTAAAAACATGGTGAAATTTATAGGCCCAGGTGCCTCCTTCATCATGCCTTCCAGGTAATCATCTTCAGGATTTTTACCTGAAATATATAAGAATATTAGTCTTAGATTTATAATTATAATTCTTGAAATGCATACATTTTTAATAAATGAAAAATAATAGCATAATAGTTGCAATTGTAATGTTTGACCAAGTAGATAAATTGGCATCCTATATCTAATGTGATACAACAACACATTTATTTCATGATTCCGTACTATCTGTTCTTTAATATTATTTTAAAAAAATAACTCTCCCAAATTCTGCAATTATTTAATCAAAATACATCTTGAAAATTATGACAAATTGATTTTATGATTTAAATTTATAAAAATTAAAACTTAATGGCCTAATGGTTCGTTTTTTGGAAAAGTAACAATGTAAATTTCACTTTCAAGCAGGAATAAATAAAAATGCACTTTTCTTGATTTCTCTTAGAGTGTTTTAAAATACTATTATTTTCCTTTTTAAGCCTAATTAGATTCCTAAAATTAAATTGAATTAAAATGTATAAAATTTATAATTGTCTGATGAAACATGTGCCATTTTAAATTTAAATTTTGCTAGCCTAAAATATTTTAAAATTATTCTTTTAGGAATATTTCATTTCAATTTTGCAACACAGTTATTAGGGTGAAATCTAATACATTCCTGATCATTACAATTATGACAAATTGATTTTATGATTTAAATTTATAAAAATTAAAACTTAATGGCCTAATGGTTCGTTTTTTGGAAAAGTAACAATGTAAATTTCACTTTCAAGCAGGAATAAATAAAAATGCACTTTTCTTGATTTCTCTTAGAGTGTTTTAAAATACTATTATTTTCCTTTTTAAGCCTAATTAGATTCCTAAAATTAAATTGAATTAAAATGTATAAAATTTATAATTGTCTGATGAAACATGTGCCATTTTAAATTTAAATTTTGCTAGCCTAAAATATTTTAAAATTATTCTTTTAGGAATATTTCATTTCAATTTTGCAACACAGTTATTAGGGTGAAATCTAATACATTCCTGATCATTACAAAATACATTTAAAATAAAAATATAGAATATATATATAATTTCAGTTATGCATGTGATTCATGTTCATGTTCCCATGAGTTCCTAAAATATATGTAAGTATTATTTTATTTCATTATTAACTTTTGTCTGCATGGCTTAAGAAATAGCCTGTCATGGTATATATTTGTAATTTAATTAGATAATTTTTAAATATAGAATACCATCAAAACTTTTTTGGAAAAAAAAAAATTACCATTTGCAATAATATTTTTTTGCTATTTTTGAAATTTTACGCATTTGATCAATCCAGTCTTTATAACAGGTTCAATGATAATTTTTCAAAAGTTATTTGATACTCAAATTAAATATTTTAGGAAAAATTCAATTTGCATTTGTATGCTAGAATAGTTTGCTACATTTAAAATTAATTGCTACAACAAAAAGGATAATATTTTTGAATGAAATGTACTACAATAATTCATTTAAATTACAATTACTTTTATGAAGGAAAAAAATCGTTAAAGCGTTTTCAAGATATCACTTGCTTTAAAAAGAAAATCAATTATTTGATTAAATAATCTAATTTTCCTAAATAGAAATTTGAATAATTAAAAAATATCTTTTCTTAGTAAAAAAATTATCCAAAATTTTTACAAATTATAAGAGAGGGCACTTGTTTTCCTCTCTTCCTTTCAGTTAAACCTATGGTTAAATGGAAACAAACCAGTTCCAGCTTCTTTCTAAAAATACAAATAAAACAGTAAACACTGTTTAATTGCTACCTGATGAATATTCTACACTTACAGCATTGATCTGAATAAATTATTTCAATAAACTTTGTCAAAAAAAACTTATCTTTTAAGATTTTACGAAAATATACAGCTATATTAAGGCTATAAGAAAAGAGTGAAAGCCACAACATAATTATCCAATATCAGATTTGTTTAAAAAGAAAAAAAAACTTTTTTTAACAGCTTACCTAATGATGCAAGCATATCATGAAGATCCTCTTTGTCAATAAAACCATCTCTATTATGGTCAATCATATTGAAAGCTTCTTTGAACTCTTGAATTTGGGCTTGATCAAACATAGCAAACACATTAGAAGTTGCTCTTTGGGCACGTTTTTTGGTTGTACCACGACCTCTTGCTTTTCTGCTAGACATGATCTAAAATTGGATTATAAAAACAAGTATTAATGAACAATAAAAATAATTTAGTACAGGCAGTAATAAATTTAAATTATGAAATAAAAACGGGGAGATTTCCGAATCCTGATCTGCAGCAGAATAATCGCCAAGTCTTGGAAACTTCTTGGCAATGGCCCATAAAAAAAACATCACAGAAAGGGACTAACTTGAAAGGTATAACCCGTAGCTAGCCCAGAGCAAACATCTACATATTTTTTTTAAAAAAATTGGAAAGTTTAAAATCTATTTGGCACCTTGGCGATTGTAGTTGGTGCGACAGATCAAGATACAGAAATATCCCCATAAAAACTAATTGTCTTTTACGTTTTAAGCCGATTTTCATTAAATCAGCTTAAAACGTAAAATAAACATGTTGTAGGCTACCTAAAATTTAAAAGAAATATTAAGATGTTGGTCTGGGAGTGGCTGCGAGTTATACTTTTAGAGTTCATTTACTTCTGCGATTTTTGACTTGATTTTTCCTGAGTCACTGCCTGGAAGTCACCAATAACTTGATTTATTTTGGCACAGGTATATATATAAAGAAATCTTTTCAGAGTAAATTATTTAAATAACATGAGATGCAGTAAAAATTAGAATTGAATTAATATAGTAGGTAAAACAATAGCAAATAAATTTTAAATAAAATCGTTGCATAACTTTTTCTATTAAATTTTTAAAACTGATTTTAGATAAAAATTAAGACAGTTAGAGCTTCGTAAAGTCCACATAAAAAGATTATAGCTAAATAATTTATTTAAATAACATATGATATAGTAAATTCTTTTAGTGAATTGAATTTATACAATATGTAAAGCAGTTATAAGAAAAAGTAAATTCGCAATTATAAAAGATATAGAAAACAAGTAACGATTAATCAAATTTATGAAACAATGACAGCTAAAAAAATATTGAAATATATAATATTAGTCGTCAAATATTAAACGACTGGATTCTAAACAGAAAAATGTTATATTTTTAAGCTTTAAATTGAAAGCTTACTGCAGTTATATAGTTCAAATTGAAATATGAATTTAAATTTAAACGTCAGGCAGACAACGCCTAAACCACTTCAAAACGTAAATATTTGATTTCTCATCGCATAACTATTTTATGATTACAGTTAAAAAATGTCTATTTAAGCATTTAAAAATAAATATTTTTTCTATGGGATTTATTTAAGTGAATATTTTGTAAATATTCTTGAAATATTCTTTAAAATTTGGTTCAATCTAAAATTCTATTAATTATTATTAATTTTTAAATTATTATAAATTGCAATATGAAGTTTGGCAGGTTCTCTTTGTTATGCTGATAGTATTTGTTTTGGATTTTACTTACTGATGCAACGTGTCTATTTATTATTTGATTTTTGTGAGTACTTATAATTTTTTTTTTTTTATAATTAGTTACTAAAATTTTATTTCTTTGAATATTTAAGTCGTTTGTGTAATTTTTAAATGCCACAGTTGCTTATAATTCGCTAAAAACTCATGAGTGTTTGGCCGTCTCCATGTGTAGTTTATTTGTTTACCAGTAATAAAATTACGTATGCTAAGCTATAATTATTTGAATACTTAATATTTCAGACTTATTTTTACGTTTTTAATTTGTCGTAATCAAGGGTTAAATTTGTCATGTGATTCTAAAGCATAATCTATGTTATGGGAAATCCCCATTAGTGATAGTGGTCATTGAAATATGTATCTTTCGTTAAAATCAATCGAAATTTGGAAACCATATGGTTGAATCCTGTGTGAATACCAAGGTTCGTTGGCACATATCAATTTATGTTAATATTTCAAGCTAATTAGAGATTCGGCTCTTAGCAAACCGTCGCCGTCATTTTGCTAATTTGATTAGTTTAGTATTTTGCAACCAGCTTAACACCTGTTAAGCATTTTGAAACGATCCTTAAAATACTTTAATAAAAAAAACATATAATTCATTGCTCTATTGGCTTGATTTATTACTGGCTGTTTGAACTTAACCCTGCAAAATCTTATAAGTTTATCATTCATTGCTTAATTAATCTGATTGGCCATATGCAATTCTCAATATCTCTACCAAATGCGTTTATAATAAAGGCTCATTAAAGTATGATTTAGCATTGCAGGATATATGAGTAAATCTTCCTTAATTTTTTAAATAGCTTAATAAGCAAAATAATCGAAAATACTGGAGTCTTTTCCATTTATCTTGGCATATGGCCAAATGATGTTTGTAATGTGTCAAATTTTTAAATTAAATTATTGCATAACTGTTATGGTATATTCAATCTTGACAAATATGCTACTCCTTTTCAAGGGAAAACCCTTGTCCACTATGGGCTGTCATCCTATGTTTAGATGATAATTTAATATTTTCAGACAAAGAGTTATCTATTGTAAATTGCATATAATCCGATTATTTATTATGTGTAATTGTAGTAGAAATCATATAAACAGGGATGAGATTTTTCCTCTTTTTAGCGCCGCTTTTTTCACATTATTCTCTTGAATTTCAGCCTTTTTATGGAAAACTCGGATTATCACAAATTGAAACTTTTTTTTTCATAATTATTCCACTTTTTCAGAAAGTTCAGCTGTTGAAATAAAATAATTATATTTATTTCCAATTTTCAAAGATAAATAGTTCAAACTACATAGCTGCCAACACTTCCGCATTTTTACTTATTCTACTATTTTCTTTTATTTCACTATTTTTCTCCGCTTTTGCGTGCAGATGATAAGATTTTCCGCATATTTATACGCCCCGCCAGATAGCTCGTATTTTCGAAACAAAGACTTCGCTGCTTCAAACAAGCCTTTCAGAATTCCCTACCCTGGAATCTGCTAACATTTTCATTCTTATTCACCCAATTTTAATATAAACGTATATATATATTAATAAATTAGTTCACAATTTTATGTCAACACATAGTTTTTTATTATCTTAAATTGGCTGGAATTTATTATTAAACAATTACACGTGCGTAAAATTTACTCGCTTGGAAATTCAGCTTTTTTGCCTTTTGGCCAATCTCATCCCTGTATAAAACATTGTTTAGTTTCTTTAACATGTTATTTCAGCTGTAAGTTTTATTTGTAATTATCATTATGCATGGTTGTCCTGATCATAATAGCTGATTTGTATTTAAAAAAAGTTAAATTTGCTGCTTCGTATTAAGTTTGTATTTGAGAAAATAAAACTCAAAAATAAAGTTTTGTTATGAATCCAATAAATTTGCATTTGTAACAAGAGCAATTGTTTGACTCATTATATTGATGCATTCTTTACAATTTATTATATTGATTGGTTATTTAGGTTGATCTAAATGTTTAAGTAAAATGAATGACGATAAAAGAAGAAATGCCAGACTTCAAGGGAGATTTTCAGATGAGCCCAAGACATCTCGTAAAGATAAGTCAAAACGCAAAAATGATGAGGGTAATTTGATCTGTAATTAATATTTTAAGTATTTTTATTCTTAGAGCTTTTCTAATAGTAAGTTTTAAAAGATTTTCATGATTATGATGATTTTTATGATTAATGATGATCATTTAAAAATTGAAATTTTCATTTTTTGTATATTTATGCCTTAGAGTGAAAACAAAATGTGTAAGGGATCCAGACTGCCTCTCTCCTACAGAGGAAAAAGTTTGAAATTGATAGTATGATTTCGATAGCATGTCTTCTAGTTCAACCAAAACTTTTATAATCATCTTAAGTTATTATAATTTCTGTGATATGTATCTCAGCTTATGTACGCTAAAAAATTTATTGCTAATACAGAAAATATTTCTTACAAATTTTGTCAGGTTTCATATGCATCTTCATTCTTTGTAAATCTGTGGTGTGTTAAATAGCTATCAAAGATATAGTGCATGCAATTTTGTTATCAGGGGTCTGTCCAGACATTTTGTGAAAGGTCCGTTTTTGCAAAATTGTGAAAAAATTACTCGTAATTTCTGAATATAAAATAAACGATAAGTCACATTCTTTCAACCAGGGTCCGCTTTTGTGAATTTGTGCAAATAGGGTCCGTTATTGCAAAAAAAAACTTTTTCAAGGAGTTTTTAAATTGTAAAGATATACCAGATTATGCTCAACACTGTAAAATTATAATTAAAAAAATTAAATTTTAAAAAATAAACAGAAATTGCAGCTACTAAATTAGCGATGCAACATACAAATATTTGGTATTTAGCCTATACTGCTGAACGCAGAATATTCATTTCGGACGAATAAAGGAAGAAGCGTCTGCCGAAGACAAAACTTAATTCGTTTACATCCACCTTTCTTGTTTTCTGCCCTGGAAAGGGTTTATTCGATTAACAAAACAATAATGAAGGTAAATAAATTTGTGAAGGGTCCGATTATAAGAAAAATTTTTTGTGAAAGGTCCGTTTTTAAGTTAAAATATTTTGTGAAGGGTCCGTTTTTATGAAAAGAACTTAAACAGACCCCTGGTTATTGTAAAATAAAACAAGATTTGATTCTTATTAAACAGTCAAAATGTTTGTTTAAAAAGATAAATGTAATAGATTGATTTCGATACCGATCTGATAATACAAATGCTGTTAAAAAGCTCAATTTTATTACTTTCGTGGAAAACTTTAACTTGTCCAATAATGTTGATTGGCAAGATGGAAATGATTTTAATATAGTTAATAAACACTGTGCGTAGCGTTTTTTAAAGGTGCTTATTTTTGTATTTTAAAAGCCTTTAACCCACTGGCGGTTAAGGAAATGGGCGAAATTGGGAGAATGTTTCTCCCCTACACACAGTTCCCCTATCCATTAACATGGGAAAACCGGTTTTGCTATGCAGTGAAGACAGCAGGTTAAAATGCTACTTTTTACGTGCAGAACCGTCAGTGGGTTAAATGTGCTTCTCTTATTTGGTGTTTTTAAAAAGTGCTTAATTTTCCCTTTTCGAAACTGAGATTTTTTTCTTTACCATGTTGATTTTTGCAACGTTGTATGCAAAAGTATGGTTTTCACATTTCATTCAAACTTGATATATATTGGCATACTGCGGTCCGTAGCGTATGAAAGCGCAAATCATTTTAAATGTTTGATGAAATACTTGCTGGTCTGCATGTACGTGACTAATGTAATCAGGAAAAGAGTTCTTTATCAGAAATTAGTTATTTTATCATAATCGTGAAAAGTCTTTGAAAACTATTTTGCATTTTGTTATTGTATGTAGTGCTTAAAAAGTACTTAAAATATGCTTATTTTTTGTTGAAAGATTTGGCTACACCCTGATAAAGGCAATTGGAAAAGCCTTCTGTTGATAGGACCAGATAACAAAGACTATTTGGCACAGCCTTGGTTTATAACAGGCTGTAGTGTCTTGAAAGAATAATTGATTTTTTTTAAAAATTATTACTCACTAATCAAGTTAAACTTTTATCTGTGAAACAACTTTTTGCAGAGTTTCTATAGTTATATGAAGTTATATAAATTCAAACTTTTATAATTTTATTTTCCATTTGAATTAATGTGATCTTTTATATAAGCATTTCATATTATTTATTGGCATTATTGTTAAGTTATCCCTAAAGTAGTTTGAATTTGATTTGTCTTATAAATATCAAAGAGTTTTAATTCATTACAGGCACTAGTAAAAGAAAAAGCTTAGAGCCTAAATCTGCTGATGGAGTTGAAATAAAATATGATGAACAAGCTGATATCTTATTTCCTGAAGTAGGTTTTAAAGCACTTTGTATTGAAGCTTTTATTTTTTTATTGTTCCTTTTTCAAATTTAATTGTCAATACATAAATAATTTAATATCTAAAATATTAAAAAAAAAATGCTTTTTTATTCAGAATTGTGTGTTTTTATATAAAAGTACAAAAATGTATTTTTTAATGAAATGAAAATTTTTGAAAAAGATATTTTTTATCATTCTGTTCTTTTTCTTTTCCAGTTATATGGTATTCATATGGTTCAGTAATTAAACTGTTTGGATTTTCACAGTTAGAAAACTTTAGTTCCTAAATAAATTAAAATTAGTGTTTTTCATTGTATTATTTGAATTTATTAATTAGCTCATCTTACATGATCTTTTACTAGATAAGATTTTTTTACTGTTTTCTAATGTATAAAAATGAACATTTAAACTTATGATATATTTAATTAATATGTATATAATAATATAATTATATATATTATGATTTGATGTCATTCACCTAATATTTAGTAGACCTCACATGTTACTCCCCAAGTATTTATTAATATAAACTTTAGCTTTACTCTTTCGGAACTATGAAAGAAACAATAAAAATTGTTGAATTTGAACAGTTTAACAATAAGTTGAACTAAATGGTAAAATTAATAAATCCTATGTTATTAAACTTGTTTTGTTTTCTTTTTCCCAAATTTGACCCATAAAAATGTTAAGTCAAGGAAAATTAAGTAAAATCTTATGTTAGAACTTTTTTTAATGCTCAAAATTTTATTTTTCTACAGCTGTCACTCTGGCTGTTATAAAAAATTTCACTAATGAAAAATTTATTTTATGGGTAATATCTTTAGGTAAACAAATCTTATTCTGTACAAAGAATTCTCAATTCGTATAAAAAGTTTTAGAGATATAACGAAATACACTGCATATGAAATTAACATTGAGATGTCCAACCTTTATTCGCCCTCTTGTTTAAACTGGTAGGTACATATTTTTCATATTGAGCAACATAAATTCAAATCTGACAACAAAAAAAGGGGGTATGTTTCGTTATATCTTAGCATTTTAGTGTCTGATTTTGTAATTTAAAATATATACGTTGGTTAATTCGCACGCTTCAGGTTAGGCCCGCAAAATATTGTGATAGAGTTCTAATGTGTGAAAATCCAATTATTAGATCAAAAGTTATTCAAAGTGTTCCATTTTTTTAGTTTGCAAACTACATTTGTTGAATTCAACTTGCTTAAAAGTTCTTTTGCTGTTGAATTTAATACTTAAAATCTGTATGATTATTATTATTAATTGTATATATTTAATTTTGATAGCTTGAAGAAAAGAAGCCTGCAGTTGAAATTAAGTAAGACAGAATATTAATAAAATATTTATTAAGTGAATTGATATTTTTTAATTATTTATTAAGCTATCATTCTACTTTTCTTTAAATAAATATCTATATATATTTTTAAATTCATTGATGTAACTAAGGTTAAGATTTCTTCCAACCTATTAGAAGAAATTAAAAATGACTGATATAATTGTTTAGTGACAAATATTGTAAAATACGAGGCGCATCCAGAAAGTAAGTTTCCCTATTTTTTTTTAAGAAAAGAACTCACGCTTTCAGGAACCTATTTATTGGCAACAAGTACAGCAATGTTTCAGCTATTTTTCAACATATCCAACCTGAATTGAGACACCTGTTGTATCGTGGGATCAACTTTTGTATCCCTCTGTCAGAGAACTCAGAGAGTGTGACAGACGTCTTCAGCTCTTCGTCGTTGCCAAAACTCTCACCGGAGCACAGGAATTTCTTGAGGTGTAAGAAAACGTGAGAATCGCTGGGAGCAAGATCGTTGCCATAGAGGAGCACAACACCTGCAGTAAGCATTTCACGCCTCTTGTTTCGAATGGCACGTCGCAATTTCCGCAGTGTTTCACAGTAACGGTCAGTGTTTACTGTTTCATCACGGGAATGGAAGCCAATGAGCTTAATGCTCTTCCTGTCCCAGAACACCGTGCACATCACTTTCCGTATCGATAGCGTCGTAAGCGTTGAATTTTGTGTTCGGGTGTCAGGTTTTTCGTCACACGCTGGTTTCATTCTCAGGCGGCAGAGTTCTGCGACAACGGAGACAAAGGTTGATCCCACGATACGACAAGTGTCTCCATTCTGGTGGTGACTATGTTGAAAAATAGCTGAAACATTGCTGTACTTGTTGCCAATAAATATGTTCCTCAAAGTATGAGTTCTTTTTTTTAAAAAAATAGGGAAACTTACTTTCTGGATGACCCTCGTAGTTTAACTTATAATAAAACAATGCAAGATTATTCACAGACTTTTTTTTGTTGTTTAAAAAAAGTAGATGTTAAAATTTTAGTACGAGGTAATTTTGTTTTATTAAAAGAGCCCGGTGGCTGAGTGGTAGCACTTTGCACTCCCCTGCCTCCTCTCCCGGGTCAATCCTCAGTGACTCAGCCTTTCATCTCTTCAGTGAGTAGAGAAATTAGTACCAAGCATGCTTGGGAGCTAACCACTGGGCGTTCTGCGTTCAGCTGACCACCTAACTGGAACATCTGCTCCTGAACCATAGAGCCCAAGGTCAAGAAAACTGAGATGGGCACAGTAGGCCTTGGCCCTCTATGGGCTGTCGTGCCACTGAGTTTAGTTTTTTATTAAAAGGACAAAAAAAGTAACTATCTTATAATGTTTATATTTTAAAGGAATATCAAAGTCTTTGCAATCACATTATCTACCAGTTGTTTCACTATTCATATTTCACAATATTTAATTTGTAGTACAGGATTCCCGCGGCCTTGAAAAGTACTTGAATTTCATTTTGATTTTCAAGGGCCCCTAGAAGTACTTGAAAATGATGTTAAATCCTTGAAAAATTCAAAATGACCTGGAAGAGTATCAGAAACTTGCGAAAACAGCCCTATTTCCTGCATTTCTGTGTTTAACTTTTGACGCTCGTAAAAGTGAGAGAATGATTTTCCTGCCTTTCAGTTGATGGCGCGTGCTGTTTGATTTAGGATTTTACGTTTGTTTGGCTTATTTTAGAAGTTTTAAATATTGGGAACTGCGCCGGATTCTAACAAAATCTCAATTCTTATTCAGGCGATTTTAATATCAATCATCAATCTTCGTATTTAACTAATTTAAAAGTTAAGTGTTGCAATTCGTTTTCGTGTGATTCAAAAATCGTACTCGCATTCCCATTCACGCAATTTAAAAATCTAATATCGGGATTTGTACTTAAGCGTTTTAAAACCCCAATATCGCGGTTAGTTTTTCCGCAAGTTTCAAATCCAATGTCGCAATTCGTATTCACACATTTTTAAAATCCAATATTGCGATTTGTTATCACGCCGTTGTAATATCAAACATCGATTTTTGTATTTATACACGATTTGAAAACTACTCGTTGCGATTTGTGTTCATGTGATCATATCAAGTGCGTATGATCGATGCTACTGAAAAAAAACTTCAAGTATGATTGGTTAATTAAAACAGTCAAAATTACCGAAATTGTTAGTAAGAATCTATCAGAAGATATTGAGGTGAAAGTTGGCATCTGTTTCATTTTAAAATGGTTGACCGGTAATAAATTTAAAATGATATTTAAGCCACAACATCCTATAATTGATTAGTTTTCTTTAATAGAGAAGTGGTCGAAATTTTAAAATTATATTTAAGAACAATTTAAATTTCACTATCTAAATGCTTCTGCCACTTTAAGTATTAAATAAAAATCTCCCGGCAGAGTTGTTTTTAAATATCTAGTTGATATCACTATTATATAGAACACTCCCTCTCCCTTCCTCCCAGTGGCTACGTTGGAGAAGTTCAGCTTTGTTTTAATTTTTGTCCTCTTTATTTGGCTCTTTTTTCAATTATATTTTACCACAGACATTCAGAAATTATTTAGTATATATGTTAATGCTAGTTTTGTTCTTTACATATCATATTAGACGCTTGAGTTTTTTACAAATAAATATCTTTTAATAGTTTTAATTAGTATGTTTTCTATTTCCTTTACTCTAATTGTAAATTTGTTATTACAAATAAGTTTAAGTGTACTTAGTTTTTATTTTTGTATAGATTGTTTGAAATGTTCCTCTTTTCTTCATGACTTGTCCAAATTCAGAGGTTGTATACCTAACTTAAAATAGGCCTTATGTAAAATTCAAATCCGACATTTTTATTCATCACGGATTTTATTCTTGACTTGATATCAATCACCCTTGCTTTTTTTATGCTTAGATCACTTTCCAAAATCAAGAGAGAGCAACAGAATTCTTATTTTTCAGTACTGCTATTATCATCTAACATTTATTGTCAACTAACTATTTGTACTACTTTTTGTAAAACATCGAAAGAAACTGCATTTATTTTAATTTCTTAAGTAATTTATTATATTTACAGTTCTTTCCCATTTCTGCTTTTTAATTATAATTTTTTTAAAAGAAGAAAATGTTAACTATCTCGAAAATTAATATCATTTGAACTTGACTGCAATTAAATTCTTTGAAATATTTTATATTTCTTCTGGAGCATTTTTCACCTGTCTAGAAGAAGCTTTTGTATCTAAATTTATTTATTCAATTATCTTATAATATACTTACATCTAACCAAGTAACTCTTCAAATCCTCATTGTGGCCAAATACTTATGTATTATATTTGTATTTTTAGGACACCTGGAGAACATATTTTAAGTGAAACAGAAAATGGGATATCGAGGTAAGTTCATCATTGATCATAATAAATTAAAAGTAGCTTTTAACATTTATAATATAATGTTTTAATATAATCTTATATTATAAACATTGATGTTGAATGTTTTTTTTTAAATAATAAATGATAAAATATAAGGATAATTTTTATTTTTTCAGAGTTATATTTGAACCTGATTTTATACCAGAAGCTGAAGCAGATGGTATGATGACCCTTTTAAAAGACAATACAGCATGGCATGACAAAAATATAATTATACATGGTCAGGAAGTGCCACAACCTAGATTAGTTGCTTGGTATGGACCTTTTTCATATGCCTACTCTGGAGCTGTTCTTGAAGCACGAGAGGTAGGTTTTTTTCTACGTTATTGTGATTTTAAAAAATCAATGCTTAATTTTCAATTATAGCACAATATCAATTCTTGGAGAGCCTGAAACAATTATTGTGTAAAGAAAAACATAATTTCACTTCAATTTTTTTTATTTATATGTATGCAAACTTTATATACCATTTCCTCCTTATTTTTCTTTATTTAATTGTACTTTGAATTCTAAAATAATTTAAACTTAAGCTTTAAAAATTCAATTTTGTATTTGTTATATTTGTTTTCCGGCTATAATACGTTATTGCTGTGAATGATGATAATTTCAAAAAACTAGTTTTAATGTTATTTTCAGATATTTGTACCTTCTGCTGATAAACTTAGTAATTTTGAAAGTGGTTGTGGTTGAATTCATTGGTTTTCTATGTAGAAAAGAGCAAACTATGTTTTTCTTTTTATTCTTTTAAATCTTAAGTAATTTTTGAGACACCCTGTGTATGCATAATGGTTGGTTTCAATTCAATGAGTTTGTGCCACTAAACTCTACATTCAATTCAATTCAATGAGTTATTCGTTGATTGTTTACATGACGGGCAATCACTCTGGCTTAAAACAGAGGCTTTTTCCCTCAATTCTGTAATGTTTTGGAATATTAGCAGTATTGTTTGTCTCATTCATTTAAATTAATATGACATTATTATATTTGCATGCAATAAAGTGGTTCAGTCTATTATATGGCACTTAAATATAACTAATTGTATCTTGAATGTAATCAATCACATTTTTAAATAATTATTATTAATAATTACAGGTTTCCTATGTCGTAAAACATTAGGACAATAAACGTTTTTCGAACCAAATTTACAGAAATAAAAATTAAGGAAATATAGTCACTGGGCCCCGAGACCAATTACTAAAAGATATAACTAGTTTGTACACATTGTCTTTAATAAAGTCAATTTAAAAAGAAAATTCGGACATAAGTAATGGGAAATATTTACAATAGTGATATTCAAAATATACTATTTTGTTGCAATAACAGATTAAATCATGAAACTAAAAACCAAAACAGAATGTTCTTGCTTACACCGATTACTGGTTCAAGGAACCATTAACAATTTTATGGTGGACTAAGTCAAATTTAGGTGCTCCTAGATCAATGGGCCACCATTAAATTTGAGCCCTGAATTTATATCAATCTAAAACCTGAAATAAAATAAAAAAGAAAGAAAAAAATTTAATAAAAAATATAAGTGTTATTGTAATTAACTATTTTAGTTTTGTTACATTTAACAATTTTAGCTTCAAAAAATTATAATTATAATTACTTTTTTTTAAATTTATGAATATGTTGGTAAATACTTAAATCTATGTTAAATTTATGTTAATTGAAATCCTGGCAGTTTCAAATTTTATGTTGGAAATCTTAACATTTTCTGGTAAATGGCTTTTTTTATGAAACTCCTTTATTTATGTGTTTGTAAGAAAATAAATTGTAAATTCAGTATACAAAGGATTTAATTGTACATTTCTTATTCAGATGCCTCCTGCAATTGTAGATATTAAGAAGAGAGTTGAAAGATATTTAGAGGCCCACCAACTCTGTGTGGATTTAAATTCTGTTCTCTTAAACCTGTATAGAGATGGAAAAGATAGTGTGGCATGGCATAGTGATGATGAATTAACTATGGGTGTCTCACCTACTATTGCGTCTGTTTCTCTCGGTGAAACTAGAAAATTTCAAATGAAAATTAAACAAAATGTAGGTGTTTTACTTTAAATAATCTATCCTAGACCATTACTCTCTTATATATCTTTGCTAATTTTTTTCTGAGTTAAGTATTATCACTTCTGATGACCACACTGTTAAGATTTTGAATTTATGTAAGCTTGATATCATTAGTAGACTTGAGCATATAGAATAATCTAGAGTGTCCAACGGATGACTGACTGATTTCAGTATTAAAAATCTCGAAAACAAAAACCAACAGAGGAATGAAGCAAATGGTATGGTTATTGTGAAAGCTATAAAAAGTTTTATTCAAAAATTCTGAAATTTAGTTACAAATTTTGCCAACAGATATCACTGCAAACTATAGATCAGTGGTTTCCAACCGGCGGCCTACTGGCCCGCGAACTAAAATATATTAGCTGTCGTTTTTTGCGGACAATTTTCGTAACAAATCTAAAATGGTTAATCTAATGGGTTTAAAATACTTTTAAAACTTAATTTCTTCGTTTCTGTGAAATTTAGCAGAGTGTGAGAACAGAAATTTCAGTGAGTATTCTGCCACCAAATTATAAATTCATTGTTGAGAACTTTCATTTGCATGTTTTTGTTTGAGGAATCTATGCCAGTGGTTTCCAACTGGCGGCCCGGGGGCCACGAAGCTTTTTTTTTGGCCTGCGAACTAAAATATATTGGTTGTCATTTTTTTGCGGAAACTTTTTGTACAAAAATCTGTATGGGTTTAAAATACTTTTCTCATTAATAAAACCCTAATTTCTTCGTTTCTGTGAAATTTAACATACCAACGGTGCAAGAAAATTTATTTCTCTGATTTTGCATCCAAGAAAGTATTTATTCAAATACAAAAATAATCGTGTATGTTGCTCTTTTTTATTTCATTTTTTTGTATTTTGTGAATATAATTTAGCATGTGTGTATCAGAAATTTTCTCGAAGAAATTCTCCGATTTAACATTTTGAAACAACTCATTTTGGACGAAAATATTTGCACACACATTTGTAAATTTTAATTTTAAAAGTAAATATCTATTCTCTGGTGGTTGCTGCAGACAAACCTCAATTTTCTCATTGAACATTTTGTGTGCTACTATGTAAGTTTTAATGCCAACCTTTTTTTAAAGTTTTATATCTTAACAATTAGATATCTGTTGCACATTAATTGTTTAACCTTTTGCTTACGGCTGGTACAACATTTGCACCACATGTGATGGTACAATATTGTACCCCGTAAGCAAAGGTTTAATACATAGGTGCACATTAAAGTTATTGTAGCTCGAAATTTTTAGTATGCAATTAAATATTTTTAAAAATCTACTTCTTATTTTAATTTTTAATTCAATACTTTTGTTTTGTACAGCTCGGTAAAAATCTGACAGTAATATTTAATGTTCCTTTAAACGTAAAAGAGTCCTACATAAAATTTTGATAAAGTTGCGGCCCGCCATTTAATTTGTGTTTTAAATTGTGGCCATAGAGTAACCATTGATACCAAGAGAGAAGGATGCCATGCTAGGTTAGAAGATTTAAACCATCTATTCTATTGAGCAGCATGTGTTTCTTTTAATGAAATACTTCAGATTGGAGTACAATCCTATGGCAGGGGTTTTTTTAGGAACTCTGCACGGAACTATTTGTTTTAACAACTTCATTCCAAAACTTCATAAATTTTTTACGATAGACATACCATTTGATTCTTGTTTTATTCTTCTATTGCCTTTTGTTTTAAAAATGAAATCATCTATTAAAATAAATTTTTTATTCAAATTCAATCTTAATTATAAACAATTATCCAGTACAATATTATTACCTTGAGCACATCCTAGTTTAGCCTATCTAAAAAAAAAACAGTGCTGTCAACGCCTATTTTCAAAACGTCACTATGGAGAAATCCACGGTTTTGCAAAAATGTAAAGCGTTGTGGTCTAATTTTTTAATGTTTAAAAACCTACTCTGATGCTGCATCACCTGGATTCATAAAACTTTACAAAAACTTAGAATAAGGCAGTTATTTTGATAATATTTATTTAGATGAAAAAATCTTGCCAAATTGGAGATTTTTGAAATAGTTTAATAACTTTTAAAATATTTAAGTTATTTGTTCTAGAGCCCAGGTAATTCTTCTGCAAAGTTATATGTAGTTTAAAATCATAGCATTGCTTCGAGTGTAAGGTACTTAAACTATGGCTATTTTATTTTCCTTATCGACAGAGCTTCGAAAAGCAGAACTAATGAAATTAATTTAATTGGATGGTTAATGATTATTATAGCACAGAATTATCTAATGAAGAAGTGATAAAAAACATTTAGCCATTTCACATTTCTTTTCTATTCAAGCATGTATTTTAATTTTAAAAAAACAATGAAAAGATTTTGCTTCTGTTTATATTCTGATAATTTTTTTTTCTAAGCTTTTACTTATATTCTTTAGTATTTCAAAAGTTTTTGTATTATAATTGTATTTTTATAAAGTTAATTTTTAAAAATCAATTCATTTCGGCAGAGCCAATCCGTCGGCAATCAAAAATATTGTTAGTCAGTTGTTCTCGATACACTCACGCCGGAAGGAGCACCTCTCGAAAGCTCCTGTTTTTATTGCTCATGAATATTATTTTCGTTTAAATTATTTCAGTCTAATTCTAATTGTTGTTATGTTTTGTTATTATGTTTGACAATAAAATATAAAAAGCACATTTTGACTGTTTTGATACTAGTTAATACTTATAATTTCACTTTTTTTAATACATTTTTAGGTTCGTGAACGTGTTGAAAATCTAGTCTCAGAAGAATATTTTGTAAATCTCACATCTGGAAGCCTTATTATAATGGATGGATCTATGCAAAAGGATTGGAAAGTAATTTGAATTCTATTAGACATTTTATCATGCAAAAATGTGTTGAACTAGCAAGCTCAAAAAAGTTTTGAGCTTTTATTCTTTAAATTTATTGTGCTACTCTATTAATAGTACATCAATTTTCAAAACTGTTGTGTTAAGTAAATATAGTCATTCATTCAACTTTTAGCATATGTATTCATAAAGTTCCACTTTAAAATTTTAAAACTTCAACTGCCTTCTATTCATTTATTGACTTTTTTTGTTCTTTTTTTACAAAATTGTAACTAAGGCAGAGTTTTTTGAAAATTTTTCTATGTGAAAATTTGTTCTATATCAATCTTTTTTTTTTTTTTTTTTTTTTTGTAATCTTTTCAACCTGCGCTTGAATTTATTTTTGTTAATGTTCTCATTCAGCAATAAAAAGACCTTTTTAGCTCAGCAAAAGCTTAAGTTTTGTTCAGAAATCGAAGAAAAAGAAATTATTTTAAATTTATTAAAAATGTTTTACAAAACAATATTGCTGCAGATAAAACAATTGCAATAAATAAATTATGAACATATTTATAATGTGAATGAAAGAATTATGGAAATATGTTTATTAAGTCAAGGTGCTCATTAAACATGAGTTGGTTGAAATTATTATCTGTGATCCCCAAAAGGAACTAGAAAAGAGGTTATCTTTTATTACTTCTTATTTATGTTACTCGGGTAGAGTGAGTTTTGTTTATTTTTTAACTTTGTCAGTTTTTTTATTACAGAAAAAAAAATGGGAGAAAATTTTACACCCTTTCTCAAAAACTGGGTGAGATTTCAAAAAGTTAAGTGGGATTTCTAAAAATTAAAAAAACACGAATAGGCTTGGGAAAAAAAAAAACATTTCTTTAATTATAATATACTTTTAACATCTTCTATGGAAAATGTTCTATATCTATTTTTTCATCAGCTATTCTCATTAGGTTGCTCAAATGCTCATCAGTCAATCTGTTATGATATTTTGTTTTAATTCGGTTTTGGGTGCTAAATGACCTTGCAACATATGATGAACTATTCGTAATCACTAATTAAATTTGTAGCATTGTGCACACACTTTTCTATCCTCTACGTCTGCCAGCATAGACTTTTCAATTATTTTTGTTATAGAATACTGAAGTTCGTTGAAGTTATTTCCATGTTCATACTTCTTGTTAGGTCTTCCAGCATAGTTTTCACAGACTTCAACTTTTACAAATTGCTGTAAATTGTCGATGAGGGAGTTTGGTAATTCATAAACAGCTAAAAAATAGAGCAAATTTTAAACAACTTGTTATAAAGGACTCATTTTTTTTTTTTTTTTTCTCTCTCAGCACTTGTCGTAGCTGTTTTCATGTCTTTTTTCAAAATGGCGGAAGACTAAATTTTTTCCAAAATTCTTGAGATTTGCGCATTTTAAAATTTATTAATAGAGTGTGCGAACTTCTCGCGTTAATCATTTTTTAATGCGAGATTCTCGCGCCGTAGTAAAAACACTGTTTGTGTTGTTGTTGTTTTTTTGTTTTTTTTCCCACAATTATTTGATCTGCAACATTTATGGTTCTTCATAAATTATCATTAATGCCCAAACTGTAGAGGAAACTAAATTAGACTTTCTGCAAATAATAACATTTTCATGCCATCATGCAACCTAAAATTAGGTTTTTTTTTTTTTTTTTTTTTCTCACTCCTAACATGTATCTGTCCTTTAGAAGATATGTGTGTTGATCAGACGATTGAAATGTTAAAAGTTAAGATCATATTGAACTTGTTATTTATAAACATTTGTACATAAAATTAAAAGCTTTAGCAATGAAAACAACAAGAAGTAGGATCTGTTTGATGGTTTACATATGGCACATCTTCTGTTAAAATCATTTTAATGACTACAGTTTCTATTTATCTGTTACCACCCTGCTAAAAAAAGAAAGAAGATACTATTGCTTATTGAATTTTGTAGTGAAATTGACTTAAAATACTTTTGAAAATAATTAATAATAAATGTTTTTCAGAAGCGAACAAAAACTCCTCACTGAATTCAAGTTTGGTTCAAAACAACATAGTTTTATATAGTCTGTTAAAACATTGCAGCAAAGGGTGCGTAGCATTTTTAGAAGTGCTTAAAGGTGCTTATTTTTGTTTTTTAAAAGCCCTTGAGGATGCTTTTTTCATGGGGTGTTTTTTAAAAAGTGCTTAATTTTCCCTTTTCGAAAATGAGATTTATTTCCTTTACCGTGCAGATTTTCGCTGTGTATTATGCAGATGCGTGTTTTTTCACATTGTTCTATTCAATGTTTCCGCGATCCATTTTGGCTTACCGTCAGTCCGTAATGTATGATAGCGCCAATCATATTACATATTTGATAAAATACTTGGAAATATATGTGCATCTACTTAACTGGATTCGATGAGATTATTGCATTCTCATGCAACTCAGCTGCATTTTCCTCTAAAATCGAACAGAAAAATCTCTCAATCTTTGTATGGTGCCTAATATAATCAAGAAAGAGTATTTTGTCAGAAACTAGTTATTTTATCATGATCATGTAATGTCTTTGAAAATTATTTTGCATTTCGTTAATGTTTATAGTGCTTAAAAAGTACTTTAAAGGTGCTCTATTTATGTTGAGATTGGGCTACGCACCCCGAAGCTACAATCAATTTAAAACTTCCTTGTTTAATCAGGGCTTGCACTTAGCAAGTTCAATTGTATTAGGTTTTATGTTGAAGGAAATTTTGGTGTAAAAAATTTGACAATTTTAAAAAAATTAAAATTAACAATTAATGAAAAATTAACCATTTTAAAAAGAAAAATTCTTATACAGAATTGTTAGTTCAAATTAATAAAAGTTAAAATAAAATTAATATACTAGCTTTCTACTATTTTTGAAACTTAAACACGTGGTTCTTTTTTTCTTTTTTAAATTATAAAGGAATGTTACAAATGCCAGTAATTTTGAATTATATGAATGTATCTTGTCTGGATTATAATTATTTGAAATTGTTTAGCGGGTTTTCTTGTCAATGAGTTGATAATTTTTATATTAAAAAATTGTTCTTAATACTTTTTAATGTTATATATATATTTCTTTCTTATTCTAGCATCAAGTACCCAAAGAATACCATGATAGAGCACCCAGAATTAATTTAACTTTCCGTACAGTGTATCAAATTGAAAAGTAGGTTCTAATTTCGTTAACTAATCAGTTAAAACATATTTTATTTAGTCTTTGGTACTTTATTTATTTGGCTTTTCATATTTGTCTTAAAATCAAGCGTCTGACCCATTAATCACGCAGACCTCAAAGAATTTGTCTGTTGCTTTGCAACCAAAAAGTAGTTTGAAAATTGCTTAAGAAACATGTTGATCCAGGATTTATTTTAAGAATAAATATTTAATTTATCAGTGAAGAAATTTTTCCGCTTTTTAGCAAAATTCTGTTTTTTTTTTCTTTTTCTTTTTTTTTTTTTTTTTCTTTTTCTTTTTTTTTTTCAAAAATTCTCACCTTTTTGCAAAAAATTAAATTTTTCTAAAATTGTTTAATTTGTTTTGAATAGAATAAATATATTTATTACAATTTTCAACGAAGAAATTTCCGGTTGATTTTTTATTAATAGCCAACCATTTATTAAAAGAATAATAAATTTTTTAATAAAGAGAGTTAACAAATAAATTTAACAGATTTAATATATTTGGTGAATAAAACTGAAAAAAGTATTTATTATTTTTCAAAATTTGCTTTAGAGGAAGTATAGTTCATATAAATACTATAAACCAAAATTGAATTTATAATTCGTGTTTATGATAGTTGCCAAATATTTGTCACTGAATTTTTTGTTACTTTTTGGCCTATTGATTAATAAAAAAAATTCTATTGTTAGTAGTTTTTTTTTCTGCTCAAAATCTTCTTAAAAACAAACTTTCTTCATTTTTTTAAAATTTTATTATTTAAATTATTTGATTAAAATTGGTGTTTGAAGTCACTTAAATGGTTGTCATTCTACTTCCTTCTTTTTAGTGAACTGTATCATAAAAACTAAGTAATTAGTAATCTTTATTTTTTTTTTTTTCTCAGAATACCACTTCAAGTGCCTCTTAAAACTGTAGAAAATTCTAATCATCCTTCTAGTACAAAAACCGACGCAGAAAAGCATATTTTTGATAACACGAACTTTCCTTCCTTGGAATCTGCCAATTCTCAGAATGGAAATAGTTCTAAAGTGCTCAAAAACTCTAGTGCAAAATCTAAGTCAAAAACTGATAGCCAAACAGATGCTAAAGCCTCTATATCAAACCAAAGTTTATCTGATGATTCTTTGTTACTGGATTCTTCTTACAATTCAAATGCCTCTGAGGATCAAGAACTAAAGAATGTCCCCACATCAGATGATAGTCATGTATGTGCATCATCTGACAGTGACAATCGAACTGATGCAACTAAAGACTCAAATCCAAATAGTGAATCTGCAAGTGCCTTAGCTGGAATTAATGAGCTGGGACATCCGGCTGGAGAGAGCAAGAAGTATGAATTGAACGCTGATGCTATTGAGTTCATACCCAAGTTTGCATTGCCCAGTGATGAAGCCGGCATTGGCGTTTCTTTAGAATTCGATAAGCAGCAAATGGCTAAACTTTCCGACTTATTTCGAAGCAATAAAGTTCCACCTTCACGTTATGGCGAGTTCTATTCAGCTCTTTTAGATAAGTTGGAATGTAATCCAGAATTTTTATCAGATCGTGATTATTATGAAGTGGAAACACTTACTCAGTTGTATGAAAATGGCCTTACTGTAACTAATCAAGAGATTGTATTGACAAGGTTGTGCTCCATGATTAGAAATGCTGCAAGAAAGAACCAGCGCGGCTATCGACCTCCGCCACCCAGAAGTGGTTATCGCAGCAGCACTTACAGTCGTTCCAGAGGATCCTTCAAGGGGTCAAATAGTAGAGGGAAGGACTAGAAAAATTCAGAGGTTTTTTTTTTATGAAAATAAAAGCATTGTTGTGTGTGTGATTTATTTTTTTTTTTTCATTGATGTACTTACTTCTTTGTATTTTAATTCTCTATACATACTGTCAATCAGAGTTTGCAGTGTTTTCTTCTTGTAATATTTTAAACACAAAAATAATTTTGTAAGCAAATAAAAGTTTTAAATTAGTTGTTAATTTTGTTGCTAATAAGGTAAAGCTCTTTGTTTATATGAGGTGTTTGGTTTCAATTTTTTTCCAGTTTCTTTTAAATCCTTTGCTTATGATTTTATTTATTTCTAGTATTATAAAGGAGCTATTTTTCACGAGTTTTCTTTTTATTATATTTCCCTCTATTATTTAAGCTTAAATACAATAGTAAGATATGCTTCTCTACTCTTTTTCCTATTGAATTTTATCAAAATTTACTTTACCGAAATATTTTATTTATTTTTTTATCTTATTTATTTATTTTTTGTAAGTTCTGCCACTGTTTTGGGTTTTCAACCTTACATTGCATTTTGTTTTACAGAGCAAAAACTAAAACAAACCTGAAATTACAATGTAGAGAGAATATGAAGGAATAAAACAATAATTTATCATTTAATAATTATTTTTATACTTTTGTTAAAAAATTGCATGCAGCTATTGAAATGTAAAATTTCAAAACTGTTAGTTTTGAAATTTCATATGCTGAAAGGGCAAATTTTGCGCAAGCTTGAAATTATTTTTTTTTGTTGAAATTCCTATTTATTTGAAAGGTATTGTAATTTGAAATGCTTTTCTTTGGTACCAAGGATTAACTTAACTAATGCAATAAGTGTTTTGAAATTTTAGGTGCTGAAAGAGCAAATTTTGCACACAAACTCTGTTTTTTTAAAATTCCTATTTGTTCGAAAGGTTCAATTTAAAGTGCTTTTCTTTGGTACCAAAGAATAAATATGGCGATTAATTTGTTTGATTAGTTAGGTTAAAACATCAGTTGCAAAAATTCATTTTCTATGAATAAGTAAACTTTTTTTTTCCTGATAGATTTGTAGTATAGGATTTCAAAATATGGGAGTTTCAATTGAACAAATGTTTAGACCCCTTAATGATAATTTTATTTACTAAATCTCAAAACAATTTTGATCAATAACAAGGGAGTTTTTTTGTGCATAATTATAAAATTAGCTCAGATGAAGAAAACTCAATGTAAAAAAATAATTTTTTAAAATTATTTAATTAAATGACGGTTTAAAAAATTCGTTTGTAATATGTCTATTTTTACTTAATTTTAAACTATTTGTTAAATGACAAAATAAAAACTTAGAGTGAAATCGGTCTAACAGTTAACTAAAACAACTTTCAAAAAAGTTTTCTTTTAAAATTAAAATTTCTCAAAAAATTATCACTCATTTTATTAAAATTTTCAAATATTTAATTGTTTTAAATGCTGCATAAATTTGCATACGTTACAACTTAAAATTTTTCACCAATGAATGAATTAAATAATTATTAAAAATAAATTTTTACTGTGAATTTTCTTTGTCTAAACTAATTTTACAACAGTATGCAAAAAGGCTTATTACTCAAATCTGTCTTTTTGTTTATTGTGAAATTCGCAAAAAATCAAACACTCGGAGGCTCAGTTTTTTTCTCAGTCTTTGCAGATAAAAAAAATTTTGATTATTCAGTGTTATTATATTTTTGTGTCTGATTTCATAACTGTATTAATATTTAGAATATTTAAGGCAAACCCTTGTAATCATTAACATAATCTGACTCAAAAAAAAAAAAATTCTTCTCAACTGTTCAAATGATATTACTGATCACGATATATTGTCATTTAAAATTACTTATTTTAAAATGATGTAAAATTTTGCATGTAGGGATGTAGCTAATAGTGATTTGGCCGAATACCGAATGTTTGGTTATATATGGAATATTTGATGGCCGAACAGAAAATTTAAAAAAAAAATAATCCTTAGTAAGTGTTACTTTTTATATAGAAATAAATTTTGTCATTATTAAGAAATAATCAATGCTTAGCTGTATTATTGGTATGGGGTAAAGAGGAAAAAAAATATTATATAAATGTTTATAAGAAGAAAGATAATTAGAAATATTAAAGATAAAAAAAAAATAGAGTTGGAAAAGAATTAGAAAAAAATTTCTTTTTAATTCTAAAAGCAAAACTTTAATGTTAAAAATAATATTTTCCTTAAAAAAAATTATTCATAAAACATTTAGAGATAATGTCTATCAGAAACTCTGCTAAAAATGCAGTGCTATCATAAAAACCCCTATAAAAAAATAAAAATCGAACTTAATTTTTGAAGCAAAAAAAAATTAATGCTAAACATTTCGGTTTTCCAATTACCGTATTTCAAGAAAAAAATGATTCTAATAGAAAAGTCTAATCGAAACCCTTTTAATTGCCGCGTCATATAAAAACATTAATTCTTTGAAAAATAAAAAGCTGGAGAGAAACCAAAACAAATATCATTTTTCCATGAAAGATTTAACGCTTAAAATCTTTATTTAACTTTTTCCTATTACGTATTTTTTGGAAGAAAAAATAAAAGGACCATTAACGTTCTGTAAAAAATGCTGTCATAATAAAAACGCTGATAAAAAGAAACGTTAATTTAAAAAAATATCAAATTGTTTCAGTTCTGAAATGTAACTTGAACGTTAAGAATCATAGTATTCTATGTTACACTAGGGAACGCTGCAAGCTCCATACCGCCTATACTTCCGCGTTACTGTTACCGGTGTATTTTAAAGCCATTTGGCTCAAAACATGATCATTGTGTTTTGAGATTCTTCCAAACGTGGTATATGATTACTTGTGTTTATTATGCTGACCATACTTGTCTTTACAATGCTAAAGGTGCTAACACTAACGTAAGCTGGTGCACAGCTTGCAACAGTAATAAACAAATGGAAAGAGGCCAAATCAGGACTGCCAAAAAAGCGAGTTATTCAAAATCTAGCAAAACCCTGTCACCTTTTTCAACAATATGGATGGCGTTTTCAGTAGAAATGTAAACAATCTCGAGCTGAATGCCTGCTCTAGTTCCGGTTAGAAAGTTTGCAGCTGATTACTACATGTTATTCTGCGAGGCGATATTTTCAAACGGATAATTTTGTTTTCAATAAAAGAAATAAATTAAATAATTTCTGAGCTCAAATCTGCCGCATTTCATAAGATATTAATGTTGTTATGTAATTCTGGTGAGTTTGAAGTGAAAATTTGTTTTAGTTATTTAGAGATTTATTGTTAAAAAAGGTGGTATGGTTGCTAGATTTTGAATAACTCGCTTTTTTGGCAGTCTTGATTTGGCCTCTTTCCATTTGTTTATTACTGTTTGCTCGTGCTGCAAGCTGTGCACCCCATCTTACGTTAGTGTTAGCATATTGTTCGAGAAGCAAGATTAAGTTTAGTAATAAGCATTCAAATTGAAAGTTTGCAAGAATCTCAACACAATGATCACGTTGTGAGCCAAATGGCTTTAAAATACACCGGAAACAGTAACTCCGAAGTATAAGCGGCATACACCATCCATAAAAGAATAAAGTTTATAAGAAATACTCAGTTAGCATGCTTCGCTTTAGTTAAAACAGAAAAACAATGCTCTGACTTTTTAAAACTTAAACCTTTTTTAACAATGTATCTATAAATAAGTAAAACAAATTTTCACTTCAAACTCACCAGAATTACTTAATAACATTAATATGTTATGAAATACGGCAGATTTTAGCTCAGAAATTATCTAATTTACTTCTTTTATTGAAAACAAAATTATCCCCTCTGCAGAGGATCAAAATTGCGATGGCATGTCTTCGGATCATCCTCAGGGATGTTTCCCAGACCGTCGCCAATAGCCCATTGTGCAGCTCTAGTGCAACGTAAATGAACTACAACAACAATAAGCAGTTGCAAGCTTTCTAACCGGAACTAGAGCAAGTATTGAGCTCGAGATTGTTATTGTTTACATTTATATTGAAAACATCCATAAAATTCTATGTAAAATCCTTATTATCAGGCGATACTATATTGTTTTTACGCGACTGAAACCAGTTTGCATTTGCCGTGTATCAATTGGTTAACATTGCAATGCAATACGTTAAATATAAATAGGGAGCAATCTGAATAAAAACCTATTACATGTATATTTAAATATAAAAGTATTGCATGCAAACTCGTGCAAAACATGTAATTATTAAAACACTACAATGAGTCTAATAATTTGGTCTAATTATTATAATATACTAATATAATAAATATTCTATATTTATATAATAATGTCTAATTTATCCAATCGTCGAATTTATATTAGATATCGTCTAATTTAGCCAATTGATAGACGAACGTAAACAAGTGCGAACCGGTTTCAGTCACGTAAAAACAATAAAGCTGTATAGTATCACCTGATAATTAAAATTTCACATAGATTCTTATAGTGCGTCTAATAATTTGGCCAGAGACTGTAGGTTTGATATTTTTGTTTGACTATTTAAAGAAAAATAACTCTAAGCTGAAATAAACCATTGAATACCCACGCTTGTCTCAATTTGAAAATCCCGGCAGTCTTTTAAATGTTTTGTAATTTTTCAGCTAAGATCAGTAAAGTTCTAGACTTCAGAATGACTAACATTTAAAATTTATTCATGTAAAGTTTTCAGCCTATGCAAATCCATAAGACGCGAGAATTTAAAACAGAAATATTGAGAAGTTGACAACTCAGTGGGAGAATTGTAAAATATATTCTGGTACTCTGTAATAAGATGCAAATTAAAGGAGAGAACAATTTAAGAGTTCGTTGCTACTTAAATTTAATCCACAGTCTTTTATCCACTTTAGTTAGAAAACGTGAACGGAATCAACTGTTCATCTCATATTCTTTGGAGACTGCTGTCGAATGAAATTACCGTTTTTAAAAGAAATATGTGCTGTTAGTTTAATTGTTATGGTTTTCTGATAGTTAGTGCTTCACTTGTATGCTTGTAAGTTGCCCGGATGGAAGGTCGCAAGATTTTCATTATTCGGCATATTTACTAAATTTTATGTTCTACCTTTTTATTTAGAAAATCATATGAAATTATTGAGTATTAATTACACCTTAATTAAACTTTTTTAATGAACTAAAGTATCGCATCAGATATCTATATCTCAATTCTTATATCTTCTTTAAATCTAATCCCTTCCTTGCCTTTGTTGTTGTAGTTCATTTACATCACGCTAGAGCTCCACGATGGTCTGGGAAACATCCCTGAGGATAATCCATAATTTTGATCCTCTGCAAAGGGGATGGCACCCCCTTTTCGGTAGCCCGACGACCTACACGCGAAGTCGAGCACTTTACGGTAGAACAGTCGTTTAACGAGAACCAATACCGCACCACTCAGTCCCTACGCAGACTGATCCGTGTGGTCATCCATCCGCACACTGACCGCAGCCAGTGATGCCAATTTTCAAGTGCTGCTATTCAGTATTATGTTTTTTTCACGTTAAAAATGTGTGGAATTTGAAGATAGAAGTCTCCTCTATTACTATAAACATTTTTTCGAATTTTAAAACAATCTCAGAGTGTGTTTTGTTTATTGGCGATCGCAGCACTCGAATACGCCATCTGGGGAGAGACCGGTTTCATGCCTTTAGCCCTTCTCCCTTCCCTCGCCTCCTCTTTTCAGTTGTATAGGAATGTTCTACGATATTTTCTCTTTCCTTAATATTTTACCTTTTTACTAAATAAAAATATTTTTTAAAATTCCTGTGATATTTTTCCTTGGAACTATGTTTAATGTAGTTTTCAGTTCCATATAGCTTTCCAACTTAAAATATTTTAATCTGTATGAAAATCAAGAGAGAAACTAACGTACTTCCTTCCTCTATGACTTTCCACACGCTAATGGGGAAAGCATGTGAAGTGCTGCCATAGGTAGAGCGTTCTGCTCTACGCCACCTGCAGCCCATTTCGATCGCCAATCCAATGTCAACAACTTTCCGAGAATGTCAGAGGTCGAAAAGTGTGCGTGGAAACTTTAGCTGTGAAATGCAAAGACGTTGATAAAACAATTGTCGTAAGTGCAAAAATTTTTATTTATATATTAATAAACAATTATATCATGTTAGCGTTAAAAAATTTGAAAATTAATAACAAATAAACGGAAAATGAAAAAAATGTACTTTGGGGCTACTCTGTGCAAAGTTTCATTCGTTTTTTTCCGACAGAAAATTGGTCAGACGTTATAAAAAAATACCTGAAAAGACTGACACGTACAAACTCGAAGAAATTGTGAGAAAGATTAGCCAACCGAATGTTGTTAATAAGCGAGGTCTATACCGTGTTAAAGAGATAAAAACGCTCTGGGGGAAGTAAAAACTGCAGATTCGCGACGTGATGTAGATGCATGTTATGTTCAAATTTATCAATATTATAAATGTTAATGAATATGTAATAATTATTATTTTTGAAATTTCATCCATTTCAATGTTCAAAAATGTATATGGTTTCCTATTGTTTAAACTCAAATTTTTTGAAATTAACATTCTTTTTAAGAAAAAATTCTTTATAAAAATGGTTTTTTAACGCTGAAAATTATTTTCAAACTAATATCTTTACATATCTTTATGTTTTTGTTATTAAAAATGTCAAGAATTAACTTTTTTAACAATTTTATATCAATATTTTACTAAAAACATGATTATTAATCTGAATTCCTATCGCTGCACAAAGTAGCCCCGGTCTGGGGCTACTTTGTGCAAGGTATGTTTTGACTTAATATTTGTAAATATAACATACAAATAATGGCAATATTGATCAAATTTATTCGTCTGAGTCGAGTTATGAATATAAATAATATCGATAAATTTTACTAAAGTTTGAATTAACATAGTTTTTTTACATGTCAAAGTTCAAAAACTGCGAAATCCTGCACAAAGCAGCCCCACATGACGGTAAATAGTTTAGATTAACGGTTTTTAGGAATTTTTAAAAAATGTAATCGCAGCAAAATAATAATTTTTTGCAGCCGTGATACTCTTATAAATAAAGTTTAAAAATAAAAATAAAAAACTTGATTTTTTTTTTTAAAGAAATTTGCATTTGTTTCGCTGTTATTCAATTTAAAAATTTTGTTTATTGCTAATATATAACCCAAAAGACTGACGAAACATATCTATTTTTTGCGTCTTTAGTATAGAACAAAAACTAAATATTCTTTCATTAAAAAAAGGAAGAATTTTAATTAGGGGACTCGATGTTGATATTTATCTTATCATTGCCCTTTTAACTTCGAGGGTCAGAAACTCAAATTCATCATAAAAAAGGTATGTTTATTCAGAGAAAGTACATTTTTGTGTCTCATTTCGTAACTTAAAATATCGTCTGCAGTAATTAATTAGCATATTTAAGGTCACTCTCTTCAACCATTGAGTCTTAGAACCTAAAGATCCGATCATGAAATCAAAAGTTATTCAGGGTGGTAAGCTTTTAATTAGCACTGTAGTTGGCTTTTTTTCTGTAGTGTCTGTTTCGTCCTTAAAATAAAAATTAGAATGTTAGTTACATATATCTGCAGTATCTCTAACATTAGTAACATTTAAAATTACAACTACTTAAGTTTAATTCTTGTACTACTATTTTTAAATAATATTAAAATCTTTTATTTTTAAAATAAAAATTTCGTTTAATAAACATTTATCATAGTTTACATATTGATACTGCATGTAAAAAAAAATATATGAATTATATATGCATTAAAATATATGCATTAAAAAAAATATATGAATTATACTTTTTTGTCCCTTGTTTTGGTAAAGTTCTTTTGTTTTTGTGTTTTTATCAAAATGCAATTTTCTTGATTTTTTAGTTACGCAAAACGTAAAAACTTAAATTCTTCTTCCCACATTGACTCCAAGTTATAATTATAGTTTTTCATTACTATGAAGTAGGTTTAAAACAAAGACTCAATTAAAATAATAGAAATTAAAAAATTTACAACCAGTTACTTTTCTATGCTTTTATATTCTTAAAGTTTCTGAAGTGTTGACTTACCTTTTTAGCTGAAGAATTATTTTAAGCATGTATATCTTAATTCGTTTTGTCCAAGTTGTTTAATAAAAATATTTAAATCTGTAAATACCTTTTTCTAATTATATCATATTTTCCTGAAAAGGGTTTTTTCAGTATGAATTACTCAAAAGTTCAAACAAAAAAAATAATAAATTATAATTTGTTTTCTTAAAACTATTTTTAATTCTTAATCAATAATAAAATCATGAGAAATGATAATTTAATAGAAATTTCAAAAATTCGCTATCTATAGTGTGCAGCCACCTAAAGTACGGCCACCATTGATTCCCCCTTTACTTCAATCAATGATCGTTAGTCGATTTTTCTTTCCGTCATCTTATCTGACTCTAAAGCAGCACTTCTTGATATTAACTCTCCACTGATTCCCCAATCCATCTCCATTCAGAAATGCATTGATTGTCTGAAAGACCTGACACTAAAAGGCAAGCAAATCGTCCTCCAATGGATCCCAGGACACTGCGGGATTTGGGGTAATGAAAAAGCTGATTTCTTGGCCAAAAAAGGAACAACTATTGCCCAAGCATCTCGTTGCTCCATCTCTCTGCACTCATTTAAATTGCTGGTCCGAAACCAATTCCGGAACATGCTCTCAAAGAATTTTTGTAAAAGCAATATACACAAAACCTGGTTCAACCATATTTTAACTATCCCAAATCAGCCCAGGTTTAAGGCAGCTGCTGTCTTTAGACTTGTAACGGGCCATGGCTGTCTGGCCAAACACCTTTTTAGTATAAACATTTTTGACTGTCTTATATGCAAGCTCTGTCGCCATGGGGAGGACATGGACCTGCCCCATATTTCCGTCTGTCCTGCGCTCATCTCCACTACTGTGTGTGGACGCTACTGGGAGGCTAGGGCCCGTATGAGCTAAGCATGTCACTATGCATTTTATTCTATTTATCTCTTTTTGCCTTGTTTTTCTTGTTATTTATCCTTTTTGTTCTTTTAAATTGGCCTGCCATTGGAAATAAAATAAAAAAGTTTTGAAAATACTTCTGCAGTTTCTATTTAATTCCGATAATTCTCTTTCGAATTGAAGTTTTATTATCGTTTTGAGCTTTTACCTATTTTCCTGTATTGTTTTAGTGCACGGTCATTTGTTATGGTCTTTAAGTCTTAATTCCAAAAGTTCCCCCTTCTTGAAAGGTGGGTCAATCCATGACTAAGAAATCCATGACTAAGTTATATGTCGGTCTTGGCGAAAATCACTGATACTTTTTTAAAAGTGAAAATCATAGATTAGTTAATTTTCACACTAAAAGATGTATCGATAATTATATTAATTTAGAGATTTTACACTCGTGTGAAAGTTTCTCAAACCGGTTTGCTTTTAAATGTGATTTATTTGTGCTCCTTTCTTCAATTTGATCATTCCTTATTTTAGAATTTAGTTGTTGTTTTGATAATATACGTTGGTAGAATAATAGAATCCTTTAGTAAGATACTACTTGTGCTCCCACGTCCGCTGCCCTCGCTGGCCGGATTAACTGTTGCCCAGGCGATACTACGTGGAGGTGAGGGTCAGCAGAGGTGTCGTTTTGTGGGAGCTTTGCGAGTGTCTTCCAGCGAAACAGTTTCTAAAAAGCTACTCCGCTGGGATTACACTCGATGGACATCGCCCTGTTTTTTTTTTCTTCTTTTTTTTATGGTAAAAACTTTCTTTGATTACAGACTCATTTTTAATATAAGTCCTTTTTAATGTCATGGTCATTTTTAATATCAGACATTTTTCAAAGTCATTTTTTAATGTCAAGATCATTTTTAATGTCATAGTCATTTTTAATATCAGTTATTTTAAATGTCCTAGTCATTTTTAATATCAGACATTTTGATGTCAACCATTTTTTTCTCAAAATCACACCATGGAAATATATATCTTTGGAGCTATGCGAGCACTTCCAATTCGATTAGAAAGCTTTGGCTCCTCCTCTTCACCAAAACCACTGGCTTTGGCTACATAATTTTTTTTCCTTCATCAATATTCACACAATACATTTTGGAATGTGCTATGTGAGACGTTGCTGCCTGTGGCACGTGATATCGTAAAATGGTGAAATCAGATCCTTCTGGTCAAATAGAAATGGAGCAACAACATTGTCTTATGCATCACGTATATTTTTATTCAGGAACACTTCAGAATCTATAAACATATCATTTTGAACACTGGAACATATTTGGGTGTGTTGTGATAGCATCATCACACTATGTGAGCATTTCAATTTGGATAACAAAACTCTGATTCTTCCTCTCCGCACAAATCACTATTTTTGGCACAACCAAAGCTTTTTTCTCCATCCATATCAAATCTATACAACTCCGAAGAAGCTATGAATGCACTTCCAATTCTACAACAAATCTCTGGCTCCTCCTCTCCGCCAATACTATTTTTCTTGCTCCGTTTTTAGGAACACCATTCGATTTCCTGTTATTAAACGAAAATTCAGTTACTATTATTTTAAAATAAATTATTCTTATAAAAACGAGTTATTTCTGCAGAAGAAATAAAAGCAATAGATATTTAAATGATTTAAACTATCTATATTCTTTTTTAATATTTAGGACATGATTTTAATGGAAAAAAAAATCATATTTGTAATTAGTTATAACACAGTACTGATATATACAGATTTAAAAATAATCTATAAATGAATAACACATTAAAATAAATTTCTTCCAAAATAAGGCAGTTTAAACTAGTTTCAATAACTTTTTGTAGAGCTGTGATGATAATTAATGGCAATGGGAGACTTGGGCAATGGGAGATTATATATATATATATATATATATATATATATATATATATATATATATATATATATATATATATATATATATATATATATATATATATATATATATATATACGTATATATATAATCTTGGATTCTTCGAAATGTCATCCTTTAGCTTTAATCACAGAGCAGTGCATATTTTGGCATTCTTTCTATTAGTTTTTACTATGATCTAGTTAGATCTGGTTCCGGCAACTAAGTAAATATTCCCAAAGTTTGTTTTGATTGGTACATCGCATTTTTCTAACATTTCATCCTACACTCAACATTAGGTCAATAGATTTAATATCGGGGGATTGAAGGGGGCCAATCAATGTTTATTTCAGTACTTTTTTCTTTTCTTCTGATGAAATGTAGTTTCTACACAATTAATATTTCGGATCTTTATCTTGCTTAAAACAAGTCATTGACCAACTTTTCTCTTAACATGAGGGAAAGCGTAACTCTTCTGTGATGATATTTTTTATCCCTAATTCCCACTATTCTTACAAGATCCAACTTTGTCAACGGCAAAACATCCCCAAACCATAAACATCCGTTAACTTTCACCGTGCTTCACAGTTGGTAGCAAACATTGATTTGTCATCCATTCACCAGACTAAACAATAAAAAGACAACCTTTGTTTGCTTCCAAACAACTTAAATTTTGACGCGTCAGTAAAAAAAAGCGTTTGACCACTGTTAGACCACCAGAATGTTTTTATTTTTTATCAATACTCGGATTTGGACTATTTACGGTAACAAATTTAATGCGTCAGTGATAATTAGTTATGATTAAAAGCTAGTAATTAATAACTAGATAATTAATATCTGGGTTATTAATAACTAGGTAATTAATATCTAGGTAATTAATATCTAGGTTATTAATAACTAGGTAATTAATATCTAGGTAATTAATATCTAGGTAATTAATAACTAGGTAATTAATATCTAGGTAATTAATAACTAGGTAATTAATATCTAAGTAATTAATATCTAGGTAATTAATAACTAGGTAATTAATAACTAGGTAATTAATAACTAGGTAATTAATATCTAGGTTATTAATAACTAGGTAATTAATATCTAGGTAATAAATATCTAGGTAATTAATATCTAGGTAATTAATATCTAGGTAATTAATATCTAGGTAATTAATATATAGGTAATTAATAACTAGGTAATTAATATCTAGGTTATTAATAACTAGGTAATGAATAACTAGGTAATGAATAACTAGGTTATTAATAACTAGGTAATTAATATCTGGGTAATTAATATCTAGGTAATTAATATCTAGGTAATTAATATCTAGGTAATTATTAACTAATAATTAATATCTAAAATTTAACTAATAATTAATATTAAAGTGTAATATTGATTTAATACTAATTTAAAAAGCGGGTAACTTAAAATTTCTTTTGAAATAACAGAATAAATTTTCTGGAAACAGAAATGATAAATCAAAATTAGCATACGCAGCATTCCCTTAAATCCGTATCACTTTTTGTTTACTTTGGAAATTCCTATTTTATCTCTTTGGTATAAGCAAAAAATCGAATTACCTTTCCCACAATAGTTTCAGTTAATGCTAGTTTGTCACAATCCCACCAGACATTTATTTCTTAATACAGTAATTTAAGAGGACATAAAGTAAGAAATATTGCTCCCCTTATGATCGATTTTATCCAGATCAAAGATATATAAATGGAGATAAAGAATATATTTCCCATTTATAAAAACGGAATTGCTGTAGCGAATCTTCATGTTATTGATACATAAACAGTATTTTGAATTTGAATGGGCAGTTTTCCAGACAGGCTTTATAAAATACCAAAATATCTCGAAATATAATTTTAATAAGCTTTGTATTGACATCATTTCTTACTTGTATGTCTCAAAACATGGTGGCAATATCATTTAATTTGAGGTAATTTAGTGATAAGCCACATTTTTAAACTGTCAAGGACAGCGGAAGCATGTTGTTGGTAAAAACATCACGATTGCCATCTAAGCAATGATATGCTCTGAGTATTGTGCCGCTATTTGTGAAGAACCTTTCTGTGGAAATCTTTGAAACTTGTGAAGAAAGTATCTGGAAACATTTCTAATGTACTGTTTGAACTAAAAATGCGATATTTTAAGTAGCTTATTATTATATACCTAAGTCCTTCATATCAATTTCAAGTTAGAAAATCAATCATTTAAAATTGAATTCTACTATCAAATCAACTTCAAAAATATCGTACTGATGTATTTTTGTAAAAAAAAATTATATATTATACTTTAATTACATTAAAATTTTTAATAGCAATGAAATTATACCTGAATAATTTAACAACTGAAGACAATCTAGCCAAGTTCCAAGATTTTTAAAAGTCCAGAAATTAAAGACTGAAAATTAAATGCGATATTTTCCATTCAATAAATGATTTTTTTTTCGGTATTTTTTTCACTTAATTAGTTGATAATTGCTTACTTTTTTTTGTTTCAATTTAGAACTTGCCGTGAATTGTCTTCTTTGTCGTTTGGTTTAGGAAGTTATCGATAGTTCTATTCTTTATCGTTTGATTAAGGATTTTGTTGATAATTGTTTCCTTTTCGTTGAATTTAGGAAAATGTGGTTAATTGTTTCGTTTAGAATTTTGCTGTGATTTTATCCTCTGGCATTTGGCTCAGGAAATTCACGTTAATTCTCTCCTGTCATTTGGTGTAGGATTATGCGATAATTAACTACTTTGTTTGGTTTAAAAAAATTTTCGATTATTGTCTCTTTTCATGTATGATTTAATTGTAATTGTAATAACACACAAAACTGGTATGATATATTTGTAATAATACACAAACACAAAATTAGAAAGTTATTTTATTTTAGAATACCAGCTTACAAAAAGAAATATATAAATGAATAATAAATAGGCGAAGTCAAAAACAATATATTTCTTTTTATACCCGAAAGTTCATAGGCAACTACTTTTCCAATACCCCGTCTTTAACCCTTTGCAAATAAACTTTATTACCCAGAGGTTTGAATTTTTCTTAAATTAAACCAACCAAAACGGAATTACTTTTCACTTTGACAATTTCAATTCCAAAGGAAAAATTATTCATTTTGAAGATTTTAATTCTAAAGCTTAATTCAGCTGTTGACGATTATATCACTAAAGCACTGGAAGAGGGGTAGCCGATAATAAAAAAAAATCTCTACTAGTCTTAGTTTTAACTTAGAATAGGAAAAATTTCATTCTTAACACTAAGAAGTCAAAATTATTCTTTCAGAAAAGATTTGTATATCGAAGAGAGGAAATATCTGATGATAAGACAAGATATTCGTTAACAGGAATAAAGAAATTATCTAATATATCGTGAATAGTTAAAGAACTAAACCTAGAAAGGCATCAAAATAAGCAAAAGATAGTTAATAATTCGTTCCTCCGGAGAAAAAAAATGAAATATTTCATACATCCTTACTAGAAAAGATAATTTATCAAAGTAAGAAAAAATAATTTATCAAGATATATGAAAATATCTGTTTTTATCATCTGGTTGAATCAGGACTTAACAGAGACTCAAGAATAATATGAAAAGTGCCTAATATGTTTTTGGTATCTAAAAAAAATAAATAAATGAAATAAACGAAAAAAATAACCAACTTTGAAAACATGTAAGCAAAGTAAACAATAGTATGATTGAACTTCAAATTATAGCCATAATAGTTGAATCAAAAGAAACGAAACTGTCGGAAATCATGAATTCATGGACTCATGTAAGAATGTTCCGCATTAAAGCGTTGTTGATTTTGTTTTTGTTTTCTTTTCGACTTTTTTGAACCCATCCCCTTTAGGGTAGAGACTCAGGTTGCATTTTTGGTAGTGTTCTTCACAATTGTCTTGATCCATTCCTAGTCTAGCTGCAACGAAGTAATGATTGTATTCATTCAATAGTTGTTCAGCTGCTCTTCCTGCCCTCTTGTGGCCGCCTTTCCTACAAAAAAGTAAACAATGATATTTAACAAAAATCGATGTTATTGTGTTTTAGATAACTTTAATGCATGCTTTTGAATTCTTACTATTTCTATTTGTTATAGTTGCCACATATTTTTATAATTTAAGAGATGCCATGTTCAGCACCTGATCCGCCAACCCTGCAACCTTTTAAGGACCTTCTCACTCGCTATCAAGCTCAAGCATCAAAAGGAGGGGAGTAATAATATGCATTGATTAAATATACATTTTCTCATCTTTATTTAATTTTCACGAATGAATTAATCAAGAGTATTTACGTTTCAGTGCTTTATCTTTCGAAACATGTAAAATACATCTCAGTTGATGCCTGCTTAGAATAAAAGATAGCGGATGTTATTCCGAAATTTCTACGAATTTTATATGGTAAAATAATTCTGTAATCAGAATTTTCAGATAGGTAATTTAGTATTGCACCTTCTTCTGTTTTTAGATTTGTAAAGGCGAAAAAAACTGTGTTTTTTGCATAATTTACGCTACGAAATTTTTTTTAATGCATCCAAATAGATTTTTGTCAGCTTACAAATAATTGGAGAAAAAAAAAAAAACTGGAAAAAATTTTTAGTATTAAACTTTATTCAAAGTTACTAACCACAATGAGTAAAATTCCGCATACGCCAGAAAGATGTCAATCACTGTTTTTTTTTATTTTTTTTAATCTTAATACTGTCAGAGTTAATGGGAACACTTCTGTTAAATCAACATTTATTACGGGAAAACTTACTCAAACGTATTGTTGATACACAAAAATAAACTTTCTTCTTTCATCCAATAGGCGACATGCAACTACAAAAAAGGGAAGTAATTATACCTAACCACGTGATTTAAATCAGATTTAATTGGATAGCTGTAAGCTGCTCGAATAGCTGTGTGTGCCGAACCTGATTGGCTTCTAAATTGACAAATGGCACGATTTACCTACGATGATGTCACTTGCAGGTATCCAATTGCTAATTTATTATTTATACCCGAAGAAAATAATTTTTCATACAAGTTTTTTTTTTAAAGTTCTTAATTATTGGAGACCTTACACTGCCTAAGCCATATTCAGCTCTATAGCTCAGAATTTATATGGTTGCTCTCTTAAATAAATAAAAAAAAAACTGTTGATTCGATTATTCAAATCGAGTTTTTGTCAATGTAAAAGAGCAGTCCTTTCATAAATGGTATTCCGTGGAACCCTAGGGTTCCGTGGCAAGGTCACTGGCATACCAAGATTAGTACTTCTTTTAACCAGTTATTTACGAATTTGCAATTATATTTATATCCAATTAATAATCCATTCAATATTTTATATTTCCGTCATTTTTATGAAATTATCGAATTAAAATGCTTGTGAAGAAAGAAAATTCAAAACAACGTTTTTGACTAATAATAATATAATGAATGAATTATGAAAATGATATGCATTTATGGATCAACTGCATTCGTATTTCGCTACGAATGAAAATAATCAAATTCCATAATGTTAATCATATATTTTTCTATCAATACTTATTTTCGCCTTTTTTTTTTTTTTTTTGTTGTTCTTTTTCAACGGAAAATGCATTTTAGCGCCTTCATTTTCAGCGCATGCATTAAGATCAAATTGGAACAAGATGCTTCCTTAGACTAATAATAATATTTGTTACTTTAATAATAATATTATTTCTAATAATAATATTAGTTACTTTAATCATATCTAATTTTATAATTCACTTATTTATATTTGATTTTAAATCTCCTAGTTAAATATTTATATTTTCTCAAAAATGCGTTTCTTCGAAGCTTTTGTTTCATGTGTCAAAAAATTTTCTTTACAGGGACCCATTTTTCGAGATTTAAAAAAAAAATTTTTTAATAAGAATTTTAAAATTTTATAACAAGTTTTAAATTTAGGCGGCTATTTTAAGCTATAATGTTTTCAAGTTTAGAAAGTGATTTTAAAAGATTCGGAAAGATATTTTAATTTAAGATATTTGAAAGAAACAGAAAAAATTAATACAATCCATGGCATAAATTCTTTTGAAAAATTATGAGCATTTATATGCTATTTTTCTCACTTTCAGCCAAAAAAATTATTTATCTTCACTTTTTATAGTAAATTTTATAATTCTATAAATGATGTTCAAATTTTAGAAATGTTATTTTAAATCATAATTTACAGCAAATTTGAAGTTTTTCTGATAAGGTGCAAAATTATATCGTATTTCAGTTCAAGTTGAACGAAAGTACCGGAAGAAAATATTAAAAAAGTTTGGTAATAGAAGGTTCAATTTGGCCCCTTGGAAATTGGTTGTAGCAAATTTTAACGATATTATGGATTCTAGCAGTGTAATGTGACAACTAACAATAAATAAAAATGTTTAAGCACTTACTCTAACATGTGCAGTAAAGCTTCCTTGAAAAGCTCCAAATCAGGACTGACTCCATTTTGAGACACTTGTCTGTACATCTGACAAACGAAGAGTTGCTTGCATAAATCATCTGCAACATTCCATTGCCTGAATGCTGAATGCAACATCTGAAGCAGCCTTCTCGTTTGTGATTCGGACAGCAATGGCAGCTTGGCAGAACTTGTGTCTCTCCTTAACTTCAGTGATGACATGATGCCACTCAAGCCGTTCCCACCCATAGCCATCATTACGGCGGGTATCAGAGAAAGTCCATACAGCATGCCACCCATCATGATGGTTCGTAATCCTCCCATAGATCCCAGAGTCGCGAAAGTTGACATGGGGAAGAAGGCCTGTCGTTCGAGGTTTGCTGCTGTGGTTGTGTTGTCTTTTATTTTGGGGACTTTCAAAGAGGTAATCACGTGATCAACATTGGCGGAAGTGTCAAGAGGATCGGAAAAACCACAGTTTACTAGATTTTGGCCGATTATCAAGACCAGTGTCATCAAAAATTTTAGAACAGACATATTGAATAGCTAAGGGAAAAAAGAGCTATCAATACAGTAAAATAGTTTCTAGAGCAAATAAAAGGTATTTTTATATAATATACAAGGACGAAATAGAGCGAAAGATTTAACTTATATTTTTAAAAATAGAAGGGGAAAAGAGTAAAAAAATGCTTATCGGGGGTCATAAAGTAATACTTAGGCGGGGAGAAACAAAAACAGTATCGATATTTAATGAATCACAGCAGAGGAAAGCCAGACTTGGTTGATTGCCGAAAGAAATAGATGGAAGGTTACAAGCAAAATTTAGAAGCCCGTTTCGCAAGGCAATTAAACTTGATATTTTTCATTCCTTTTTCCTCACTAAAAATTCAACGGATGTCGATAGTGTTTTTGTTTCTCCCTAACTTAATTATTAATTCGAGACCAGAAGTAGCATAATTTTTTTAAATAAATTTTATTGGTTTTGATTTAGAAAAGATTCTAGAACTATCTTTTAACTGTTACAGAGCACCCTTTATAATTTATGGATTAACTGTCAACAAATTAACTCGATTCTACATTTTTTTTTTTTTTTAACCTTTATAATTTTGTAATTTTTTCCATTATCATAAATAATTGACTTAAAAATAATCTTAAATAAAGAAAAATAAAGTTTCACTAAAATATGACGTTAGAGTTTTAAATTTGCTTAATATAATAATTGTATCCTAAGTCTTAATCTAATATTTTATTGACGCGTACAAAAGTAAATGACAACTGCCTCCGAGTTCCATAACAACATACTAAAACGTTTATGAAGTTTATTCAACAATACTTTTTTTTAACAATAATTCATACAATCTTTATAATCCAGATTTCATAATATTCATTTTAATCTTGTTTCCCAATTTTATTACCTTCGTCACATTTTAAAGGCTAAATTATTTCAGAGAGGAATTTTCAAAAATTAAATCAAGGTAATATTAAATTTTTGTGTTTTAAACTGTTCAAACAGATACTTGGTGGAAAAATAATTTCTTTAAAAATATTTTTAAGTTTCAAATTTAAGAACGCCTTTTAAAACGAAGCTGACTTTTCTCTTAAAAAATTAAAATAGAACTAAAATACCAATATTTGTCACTGCAATTAAAACAAAGTAATAAGATAGTTAGACAAGTAACTTAAAATAAATAACTAAAAAATTTAAAAAAAAGTTAACTGAATAATAAAAAAATATATAAAGTAAAATAAATAATAAAAAATAAGTAACTAAAATAATAAGCGAATCTAGCTACTTATCGTTTACTTCATTTACCATGTATGCAGGTGTTCTGAAAGTATAAGCTTTAATTAAGCTTTAAGAAATAAATGTAAAATCTAAACAATTATAAAACTAGTTTCCATTTTTTCTAAATGCAAACAAATTCAGTTTAAAAGTTTGGTTAAAATTTAGAAGAAAATAATAAAAAAGCAAATAAGTAGATAAAATATGTCATGATAATGTTTTTTTTAAACTAAACTATAATAAAATATAATTTTTTTTTTACATTAATAAACTGTTCAATATTATCTTTGCTTTACAGCATAAGATATTACTTATACAGATAGAATGCATATAAAGTACTATGCTGATAAATAGAATGTAGATAAAGTAAGCTTTTATTTTTCCTTTAACAAATAAGTGCTGATATTTTATATTAATTTCAAACGATTATTGTCAAAAATGAACTATAATGTGTTTTTAAATACCATAGCTTAGTTAAAAGACAGTTAAAAGCTTAAAATCAGAAAACGATTTTGCGAATGTGTCAAATTTTCAAAATAGTTTACTAAAATAAATCTTTATTTTTTTTTTTTCGCGTTAAAATATCATTTCTAATAAATACTAAGTACTCTCTGTCTAAAATAATATTTTACGCCATTAATAGTGAGAAAAAGAGCTGATTTTAAAGTAAAAATTTTGTATACAATATAAGAACTCGAAATTTTTCCTCTAACGTACGAGAAACATAACTTCAAGTGGAATATTTCCGAACGAAAACGTTTTAGGAGAAATTATGATATGGAATCTTACCTTGAATCTGTACTTATGATCTGTCGTTCTATTTCATTTCTCATGTTTTTATATACGGGATTCTAAGAGTTCACTAAACCACTTCTGCGGAAGCGCCCTTCCTTGGGGAGAGGTCAAGCATGGAATTCGTTGTAAATCTTTAAACAGACTTTTGTTGTGGGCGGAAATGGTGCATGTTCTTTTTTATTAAGATATTCTTCTATAAGAATCTATTTGCGTGCCGTTTATACTACACCCTCTTCAGACTGATGATACAATCAAATTTTTTAAGAGTAACACAGTTTTTTTAAAAAAAAATATTTCCAGTCGTTTGGTTTGCTGGAAACAGATTGCCATCTGCGTTCAATTTGCGATTGTTTTTGATCGCAACTTTGACTTAAAGAAATAAATGACTGAATTCTGTAATAATGAGATAACTGAAAGATGTTTATGAACATTTTCTATTGTTTTTCTTTGATGCTCCATTGATATCACGGTCAGTAGAAATAATTTAATCAATTTCTTTTACGTTTTCGGTATTCATATTTGGAGTAGAGTTATTTATTTTCGTAAAGAAAATATTCAATTACTGAAGATATAAACAAATTTTTAATTACTGCAAAAGATTATAAATAAACTATTTATTACTAGAGCATTTCGTCAAATTTTTGAGTTCAGATTTTTATCCCTGGATTTTTCCTGTTCGAAATTTGACTGTAATTTTCGATGAAATGAGGTGTAGTTTTGTTACATTGCCTTATTCTCTAACTATCACGTGTATATTTAACTATGTCAGTTCTATAGATCATCCAAACATTTTATAGAATAGGCATTGTATATATTATCTAAGTATTCAGTGGAATGAAAAATGCTCTTTAAATGAAGCATAAAAAAAGGCAATTATTTAAAAAAAAAATTTACTTTTAGGACGCATATTTTAGATATTACCCGCAATGTATAAAACATCGGTATTCTAGAATACCTAGAAATACTAAGACATACCTAGGCATTTCATAGAAAGTCTTATGTATTTCATACTTTGTCGGTTTTTTATTTGCCATTTTACAGAATGGGAAATGCTAAATCGTTTCATACTTTAAAGGCAAGTTTTCAGCATTCTATAGAATGAATCGGTATTCTACAAAAGGCCGAACTTTGTAGCTATGAAATGCTTCTATACAGTTTTACCTACACCTACAAGATAAATTGCTATCGAAGCATTAGTAACATTTCATGAAATAATGAAAATTCTGCAAATGAGAAATACAATTAAATCACAAAAAGACATGATTAAATAGTCATAGCTTAGATATTTTGCAATTTATTGTCCTTAACTATCAACTAGGATAATATTACCATAGGTATTCATTATCCTCAGAGTTATTGTCAAATCTCAAATATTAATATATAAAACATTAATATAAGACATCAATGGGGCCAATTTGTTCATGTTGATTTAAAAAAAAAAAATAATGTTTCTGATGGCTGAACTGAAAATTATTTTTTCAATTAATAATATGACAGATATTCAAATTTTTCTCTACTTTTAAAGACATGTATAAACGCAAATTTGTAATGTGTTTATTAAATTTATGGAGAAAAAAAACTTTTCAAAACATTTCAGATGAAAACGAAGCAAATTCTGCCTTATTAAATTTTGAGTAATCTTTTCTTAATGTATTCATCATTTTTGTATGATATATTAGCATAATTATAAATTCAAAAAGGGATTTAGTTTATCCTACTTAGTTGCCTATTAATATTTAATTAATTACATTTTCTGATTCCTTATTATTTATCTTCATAAATATATAAAAGAGTTTTGTAATTAGTACCCGGTAAAAAATTTCGGGTCAAATTATGGTATTATTGGTACTTAAGTTGCTTAATCCGTAAAATCCATTTTTACCGCAAAATATTTTACTGTAATATTTATTTAGATGGAGTTATTCAGCGATTTAACGGTAATTATCACTGTAAAAAATTAAGGTGCATCAGTTTTTTGTTTCGAAACATGTTCCGGCAAAACTGGATTTTACTGTAAAAAAATACCGGCTCCTTGAGTGCCTGTACTTTTTACCGTAATTTGAAGATGAATTTTTCATAGTGTAACACGTAAATTAGTGTTTGATAGAGGAAAAAAGACTAACGTCTTTTGTCTTATAGACTAATGTCTTAATGCAACAAAAAAGACTATTGTCTTAATGCATCAAAAAAGACTAACGTTTTTTTTTTTTTTTTTTTTTTTTTTGTTATATATTCGATAATAAACATTTATCTATTTAGCATTTAGTTACTGTTAACTCTAATTTTTAAAGTAAGTAAAATGAAATATGTATTCTTCTCGAATTTAGAAAAATTAAGGAAATAAAGTAAATAACAAAGTGAAAGCTCTTATAAGTGTCCCAAGAGATGTACTGTCTCCAACTTATCGAGGATTATAACATTGTTATAGCTATTATAGAAGATGAGGATAAAGTTCAGCAAAAAAAAAGCTCTTTGATTTCTTTTTTATTAAGTGGGACGGATATAAAGATCTAATGAATCTACGAGTAATTTCTTTATTCTTATTATATCTTTCTGCTCTGAAAGATTTATAAATCACCAGTCGGTTTTTGATACAGTTAAAGGGCGGGTAAATAGGCTTCTTTAAGGATAGTTATTTTTCCCCGCATAGATGAATAAACAAGTGACTTTGCATTAGATGGGGAATAGAAGACAGAACAGAAACTTTGGTAATAATAACTAAAAATAACATGAATAATATTTATTAAGTATTTATGTAAATAATAGTTTTTTTTTTCGAAAACTATTATTCATTTTAAAAATAATTTGTTATCGATAATAGGACAGTAAAAGAGGGGAGATATAATCAATTTGCAATTATTCATTTTAATTCGGTATACTTTTTGTTAGCATTATATTCTTGAATTTTAAACTTTTGTTTAATCTTTTAATAGATTTTAAGGGGAGTCGTTAGGACATATACCAATAATGCTAAAACTGGTCTTTTTTTATGTATCTTTTCTCTGCATTTAAACAATCTTCAGTTTGTTTTACAGAATATTTGCCATACAAGTTTACAATATGATAACTGTTCGTTTATATCTTTGGCAGAAATAATTTTAAAAAATTATGAGCTAATATCTTTTTAAAAAAATTGAAAGTCCTCAGTTTATAATTTTAAAAAAAAATTTCTGCCAAAGATAGGTATTAATAGTTATCACAGGGAAAACATGTATGTGTAAATATTCTGTGAAAAAAACTGAAGCATTATCTTGTTCAGATACTCATTGGTATATGCCCTACCGAGTCCTCTTAAGGGTCTATCATTATTTATTTATTTTGTCTTTCATTGCCTATTAGGGTTATTAGTTAATTAACCAAAAAGCTCTTTTTACGAGGTAGGCCAGTTTAACCTCTTCATTATCTCGGTCCACATTTGTGAACCTTCGCTTCCTAGGGTCTAAGAACACGCTATAAGAAAATTTATAGTTTTACCCTCACTGAAATATTCGTGGCTGTTTAAGCTTTCGCAGAATTCCAATCGATGCCGTACATATAAATTATTTGGATAGAATTCCACATAAAAACAGAAGTGATTTTCGAAGAATAACACAAAATCCACTTGCTCGAAAACGTAAGTAATTTTACATATTATATTATTTAGTATTTTTGAAAGTAATTTTTTTCTTTTGACTTAGTAGTTCTGTGATCTGTTTAAAGCTTTCAAATTTATGTTTACTTAATATTGAATAATATCACGGTCAAGAACTTGCAGGTCCAAGCATGTGTATCTCAGTACGTAAGTCGAAATCAATGACAGCATAGTAGTAAAGTGAAATCTCATAGTATTATGAGAGTATTTAGTTCTATATCTATTAAGTAATATTTTTATGGGTATTTTAATTAATTGTACGTATAATAATAATATTAAGGTACATACATGTATTGAATAGCTTTAACTTTTTGTGTTTTTTTTTTCCTTCATAATTTTGAAATATTACTCCCATGAATTAAGCATTCTCTTTATAATTAATGTTAGATTCTGTTCAATATTTATTAATTTTGCTTGGTTTGTATAATTAAAATAACTTTGATATAATAGCTTTTATATCTATTTAGTAATATTTATATATGTATTTAAATGACTTGTTTTAAAAAAAAGTATTTAATAACTTTATTTTTTGTTGTGCTTTTTCCATAATTTTGAAATATTACTTCCAGGAATTAAATATTTTTTTATGATTAATGTTAGATTCTTTTCATTAGTTATATATTTTGCGTGCTTTGAATAATTAAAATAGCTTTGATATAGTAGCTTTTACATTTTTTAGTAGTATTTCTATATGTGTTTTAATGACTTGTTTTATGACAAGGTACATACATATATTTACTAACTTGATAATTTTTGTGTTTTTTCCATAATTTTGAAATATTACGCCCAAGAACTAAATATTTTTTATAATTAATGTTAGACTCTTTTCAATAATTATTTATTTGCGGAATTTGTATAATTAAAATAGCTTTGAGACTGAGATTTAATGCATTTAATGCAGTGCTCAGATAAAACTTGCTATTTTTTAATTTTTTTTTTCTAAATAATTATTAAATCTATTCATCATTGTATTTAAATGGACCATAACAGAATAACATGCATGTTTATTCTATTATGGTCTACGTACGTACTTTTTCAAAAATTATTAACCCCACTGGCAGTATAATTCATAATTTGTTTATCTTATTATGACTTACGGCAGTAAAATAGAAGTTCGGAACAGTAAAATATTTTTTTGCTCTATTTCTTTATACTTAAGTAGCAAAGAGCTTAATAGACCCTGAGAAATTTTTACTGTCATTTAGCCTCAAAATTACTACAAAAAACTGTGGCTTAGAATTTATTCTGCTTAAAAATTAATTAAAATTATTTTTGCCTGAACAGTCGTATGAATGTAGAACATGCCCTATCAACATACTTATTTGGAAAAACAATGTATAATTGGAAATCATTTCTAATCGAATGGAATAACTTCATATGACTGCGGCACTGATTGATCAACAATTTGCGTTGTTTATATATATATATATATATATATATATATATATATATATATATATATATATATATATATATATATATATATATATATATATATATATATATATATATGTATATGTATATATATATATATATATATATATATATATATATATATATATATATATATATGTATATATATATATATATATATATATGTATATATATATATATATATGTATATATATATATATATATGTATATATATATATATATGTATATATATATATATATATATATATATATATATATATATATATATATATATATATATATATATATATATATATATATATATATATATATATATATATATATATATATATATATATGTATGTATGTTACGGCCAAAGTCCAAAGTCGGCCAGATTGCGAATTGGCCAAGAGCGCTGTAAATTAGCTGGCCAAAGTCCGAAATTTTTCTTGATTTCGGGAATTGGCATGGGAAGATTAGCCAAAATTGGAAGAAAAAATCATTATACCGGGCAAATGTATACCGGGCAGGGCATTTGACCTTAAAAAACATCAATGTAGGGTATACCGGGCACTGGCACTTGATTTTAAAAAACATCAGTGTAGGATATACCGGGCAAATGTATACCGAGCAGTGGCACTTGACCTTAAAAAAAACATCAGTGTAGAATATACCGGGCAAATGTATACCGGGCAGTGGCACTGAACCTTAAGAAAACATCAGTGTAGGGTATACCGGGCAAATGTATACCGGGCAGTGGCACTTAACTAGACCTAGTATGACAAGACCTTTGGTGTATGCATGACAATTAAATAGACAATTTAATAATGATTATTGATTTAATGATTGTTTAATAGACAATTAAAAAAATTCTATTTTTTATGTATTTAAAGTAGAAGATTTATAAGAATTATTTATATAATTATAAAAGGCCGCAAAAGTAAAATATTCACTGATCGCTTCAATTATTTCGGACTTTGGCCAACCATCCTCGGCCACTTCGCAATCTGGCCGGCCAATTCCCAAAATCAAGAACAATTTCGGACTTTGGCCAGTCATCCTCGGCCACTTCGCGATCTTGCCGGCCAATTTCCGAAATAAAAAAAGTTTCGGACTTTGGCCAAGAGGACCGGCCAATTCGCGATCTGGCCGGACTTCGGGCTTTGGCCGCAACATATATATATATATATAAAAGTTCAAAATGTAGAAAAAACAAGGGAAAAATTGCAGAAATATGAAAGAAGGAGAAAAGTAATAATAAAAATAACAAGAAACCGGAAGGAAAAAAAACCATACCGAAAAAAAGGACTAAAATTTTAAAAAATCCGGAAAATAAAAGATATAATCTTTTCATCAGCTCACGCGATTATATCCACAAAATTCTTAATTTTCTTCATGTTTAATATATATATATATATATATATATATATATATATATATATATATATATATATATATATATATATATATATATATATATATATATATATATATATATATATATATATATATATATATATATATATATATATATATATATATATATATATATATATATATAATATATATATATCATTATATATATATATATTATAATGAGCGCTCGGCTTCCAATGAGGTGAACCGGGTTCGAATCCCAGCGATGGCTGGTCGATACGAATTCCGCATCAGACTTGCACTGACCACAGTGCTGACATGAAATATCCTCAGTGGTAGACGAGTCATGGGTTAGATTCCCCTTGCCGTCACGCTAACCATAAGAGGTTCTCGCGGTCTTCCTCATGCGTTATATGGAGAATTTGAATAGTTCCATCGAAAAGTCCTCCACGAAGGCAAATTTTTCCCAATACTTGATCCAGAAGATTGGGTTCAAAATTACAAGGCTACGTAGATGGACATTATTAGTAGTCGTAAACCCAAAAATTGGGTCGACTGTAATATACAAAAATATACAAAAAATATTACATTAGAAATATTTTCATTCTGAGTACAATAATACAATTTTCAAAATAAAAAAAGAAAAAAAATTTTAAAAATTCAAAAATCAAAAAGTCTGCAATTTTATTGAATTTATTTGCCAGTGATTTAAATACCTAATTAACTTTTGTTATAAGTATTAACTTTTATATTAACTTTTGTATTTTTAACTATTGTATTAACTTTTTTATAATTTTTTTTGTTTAATATAATTCAAATATTTTTTTGTAATTGATTTATTAATTTTCATTAATGTTTTATTTAATTAATATTACATTTATTCAGTTTAATTTTCTTTATAAAAGCTACTCTCTAAATGCTTTTTATATTTTTATTTCGTGTTTCAGTGCTGAAATTATAAAGAACATCATAGAGAAAGTCATTGTACATTTTTTAGAAGTTCATTCACTTTTTTCTTTATTTAAGAAATATTTTTAATGCATTCTAAATTTCCAACTTTGCATTCGCATTATCATGAAACATTATGGCATGAGTACGAAAATTTTCATAAATACATTATACTTAGTAATTTATGCTTTTAAACCGTAACGAGATGTAAGATTTTATTGCCTTGCGAAGCTAAAGAATAAGGTAGTAAAATGATATTTTTTATTTATTAGTTTTTTTTTTCTCTACTCAGATTTTTCCATTTTTGGAAGAAACATGAAGAATAAACTCTCAAAGTCATTACATTAGAAACAAAGACGCCAACCTTCTCCATTTTGCATATATATATATATATATATATATATATATATATATATATATATATATATATATATATATATATATATATATATATATATATATATATATATATATATATATATATATATATATATATATTCATTTTTGCTTTTCATTTTTGCTTTTGTAAATTTGATTCTAAATTATCTTTCCTCCCCAAAATATGAAACATACATGGCCTGATATAAAACTGCACCTTTGTTGTATTAACCTCGGAGTGAAACTTTTAGGAAATTGGCAAAAATGTCTGTTATTCTGGAAGTTTTATTTTTAAATTCGCTACCAATTTGTAAAAACGTTGCAGAAAGCGGAGAAGTTGGCATCCCTGAACGAAAAGTAATAATGTAAAACAAAAACAGACAAAAAAGAATCAAAATTTATTTTCTTTATTCAAGCTGTGAAAACGAATGTAATTTTTTCTTTTTAGTTAAAGACCATTTCTTGAAATACCACTAGTAAAAATATAAATTCTGCCAAGAAAAATATCTGGGATGTTCCGTAATCTATGTAAGAAGTGGTTTAGTAAAATTTAACAAAAATTTTTCAAAATAGCTTCGAAACAAATAATAATCGAATTTTAAAACCTCGGGTATTTCAAATTGAGAGAGCATTTTCTCATTTTTAAACAAAGTGACGCATCATGACACTAATTTCCTATTTCACTGGTACAAGGATTGCAATTTGGAAAATATGACTCTAATAGTTTAGTCAGGAGATCGATAATTTTAGTTTCACTTTTTGCATTTTTTGCTATATCTCAAAACTTTTAAGCGAATGGAATGCATGTTTATCGTGATTTATCATAGTGGCTGCCACTATATAAAGCTTCCTTGCTCAAAATAAAAAACGGACAACCCTTAATAACTTTTCATGTAATGATCGGATCTTCACGTTCTAGGACTCATTCATAATGGTTTGAGGGGAGGACCTCAAATATGCTTATTAATTATGCAGACGATATTTTAAGTTACGAAATCGAACACAAAAACTTACTTTTTCCGAATAAACGTACCTCTTTTTCGAAGCATTCGGATTTTTGACCCCCCCCCCCAAACTACAGGGAGTAGCCGCAATCTTTGAAGCGAATTAAAAACTTTTTCCACACTATTGTTAAACTCATTGATTCAACGATTATTACATGCAAAAATTTACTTATAATAAATATTTATTATTTGAATAGTAACGTAGGCAATTTTTAACTTTATCTTAAAGAATATAAATTTACATGGCAATATACAAACCTTGACCGAAATCGGTCAAATAGTTCCTGAGAAATCGAATTCTTAAACTACACTTTTTTTTCGAAATTCGATTTTTCAGAAACTATTCGATCAATTTCACTCAAATTTTTTATTTTGCCATTAAAATTATATTCTTTAAAATGATGTAAAAAATTTTATACTTTACAATTCAATTTTTTTTACTAATATTAAATAAAATAATAAAAAATAATAAATATTAACTAAAAACTATTTTTTTTGCCTATATTTGGATAAATGAGTTATTTTATAATTGTGTGCAAAAATTTTTCATTTCGATTTAAAAGTTCTCAGGATATAGCGAAAGACATCGAAAGTAAAATTAACATTAAGCGGTTCAAAATTTGAACTGCTCTCTAAATCAAACTATTGGAATAATATTTTCCTGATTGCGGCTATCCCTACATTTTGGGGGTCAGAAATCCGAATCCGTTAAAAAAAAAATGTATGTTTATTCAGAAAATGAACGTTTTTGTGTCTGAATTAATTAATTAGAATATTTGAGGTTACTCTCTCAAACCATTACGAATGGAATGAGTACTAGAATGCGAAGATCCGATCATTGTACCAAAAGTTATTCAAGGGAGTTCGTTTTTTATTTTGAGCACTGTATAGCTGTGGTGGTAAGATCAAACAGAATTCAGCTATGAACCCTGAGCTCCTTGGTACGAATCCTGGTTCGATATAATTTTAATTTTTTACTCTTTATACACACTTGTATTTTGAACTATTTATTGTAAACTGAGTATATGCTGTTTAAGGTTTAAACGCATGGGGTTTTCACATTCGAATATAATTTTTTTCGGAGATATTGTGACACATTTTTGCTCAATTTTTTGAAGCTCCTTTTTAACAGTATACATGCTTCCAGAATTATTTTAAAATATGAAGTGAAGATATATAAATTTTTGTATAGGCTGAGAGACGTAACTTAAATAGCCCCAGCTAAAAATACACTGCAGTTTTTCTACAGAATTAGTTTTTAGTAGTTTTGAAGTTTTTTGTAGTTTTAGAATATTGCTTTTATATAGAATATACTTCTTGTAGTATAGAAGTAGTTTCGTAGTTTTTCTAGACTCAACTGCAGATTTTCTGCAGTGCAATCTTAACTGCAAAAACACTGCAGTTATTTTGCAGCTAATTTGAAGTAATTTATCAGTAATTTATTTAAAAAAAAATTACTTTTAGCTATTGTGTAAAAAATTACTGTAGTTTAAGAGAGGTTACTTTAAAATAATAAATTTTTTAAAAAAACTGAAACTTTAAATCTATGGTTATACTGCAGTAAATTTTAAGTAATTATGCAGTCATTGTTTCAGAAGTATATTTTCTGATGAATCTGCAGAAAAACTACAGTTTTTTTGTATTGTTGTAAAATTGAAAGAGTTTGATGTCTTCAATCTTGCTTTCCTCGTTGGTAAATCAACTTTTTATAATGTTTAAGTCATTTTTTTTCTTTGATTCTAAATTAATTGCTTATATTTAGGTAAAAATTATAAACATATATATTGATAACGGAGATAACATATTCTATCAATATTCACAAAAGAAAAATTCACAAAATGCATACTTTAATTTTAATTATTTATAGTTCATAAGCGTCGAAAACTTTTAAGTAAGATTAATTAGTTTAAAATATGCCTAAAATTAGGTATTTAAAAAATGTCTGCATTTTAGTAATTTTATTACCAATTTTATTTTTATTAATTTTTATTATTTATATATGCTTGACTTAATAAAGCTGCTTTTGCACAAAATTTATTGTTGAAACAATTTTAAAGTAAAGGTAAGTAGTTAATGTTAATTAGTTAATTTTTCAATTCGAATTCATACTAAACTAGGATTATTGCAGAACAAAAATTATACTTATTTTGTCTAATCAAAATTAAATTTTATTTTGGATTTTAAACTAATTTATATATAAAGAATTTACAAAGTTGAATTTAAAATGGATGTTTAATCCATCGCAGATTTTTAAGCTTCAAACCTCTCCTTCAAAAATTTATTCATTTCAGTCTGTTTCTGAAATTTGTCTTGAACAAATTTAGATAATTTAAAGCAATATACCTTTTTTATTGCTTGAAAATATTTCTTAAACAACTCATTTTATTTTAAAAAAATAATAACTCATAGTATTTTCAATTGAACCTAAATGAGCATAAGATTTATAGAACTGCTTACTTAAAAAATTCGCTTACAGTTCATTGAAATTGAAAATTAAACTTAAAAGGAAACTAACAAAACTTATGGGGGGGGGGGGATAAACACAAATCTACATTGTTAAGAATTTTCGGTAAAAAAAAGGGTTAAATATTAACTCATTTAATTGTTATTTTACCGTATACAATCAAAACATTTAGATAACCATAAAATGATGCTATTCAAACTGTTAACTCTAAGATAATTTATTAACTGTGTTTTCACCTAATATGATTAAACAAACAAAAACTTTATCCACGCCAACAAGACCCACATCATGAAAGAATTTAGTTCTTTGCATTAGTAGTGACAGAGAGCTAAAGCCGAAAGGATTAATCGGTCAATCTCACGCCAAAAGGTAGGGAGTTCGAATCCCAGCATTCAATGCGTCGACAAATTCGCAAAAAGAATTGCACGAGTGCTGTACTCACTAATTGATACATCCTAATCAAGGAAATAAATCAGGTTAAAAAAATTTGTTTTTTTTTCCCTTCTTTTTTTAAAAAAAAAAAAAAGAATTATATTTCCTATAGCGCACGATTAATGGCACCACTGAATACTGATATTTCTTTATACTTACTGTAAAAATTTTGAAGTTGGTACTACTACAAAATGACTGCAGTAATTTTGCAGTGTTTCCACTTCAAAAATTTAGTAGCGGAATTGGCTCAATCACCACAGTCTTCATACTGCAGTTTATTTTTAGCTGGGTCGAGTCTATTCATTAATATAAATAATATAAATGAAATCAGCAGGATCTATTGTACAACCAGAAATGCATTCATTTTGTTTCTATTTATAAAATTTAAGGCAGGACATTAGCGAAATATTTCAACTACGTATTTTGGAAACAACGAGCTATTCACCAGGTACTTAATAATGGTAACTTCATCACTGTCATTTTTATTAACTACATAATGAAAAAAAGTTCTTTGAAAAACATATGGTAGAATTATTCTATATATGGGTTTTAAGAAGTCTTAAATATTTTCATGTGCTTCAGCAGTTTTGTATTTTTAAATACATATGCATTATGTTAAATCTTTAGTCAAATCAGTAGATCATGAATGAAATTATCTTTTTGAAGAATAAAAATGTTGTTTTTGAGATGACGCCATTAAAAAGGGTAGAAAAATATATAGAATTAATATAGCAAAAAAATAAATAGAAAATTCAAAAAATCAATAAACTTGCTTCATCTTTCTTATTTATACAATTCTTCTATGCAAATGCGGGTTAGTTCCATCATAAAGTTCCCCACTAAGACAAATTTCTTCCAATACTTGGTCCAGGAGCTCCCTTGTCTTCTGGAATGTGTTCAAAATTAATTACAAGTATACAGAGTTGAACATTGGTAGTCGTAAGCTGTAAATTCGGCCGGCTGTTCAACGACGGTTAAAAAAATAAAATTAAATTAAAGGCATGGTAATTAATAGTTTATGTATTCAACCTTTTTCTTAGCTTTATCATTTTAATAAGCATTATTAACGCATTTTTAAATCTAAGTAATAACCAACTAATTAATAATTTTAAGCATCATTTAAGCATTTTTAACGCGTAGTTTGCTAAACGATTTATTAAATTGTTTTGAAACTGAACCTCTCCGTTTTTTATCTAACATTTAGATAAAGAAATGACATAAATGTTTTTATTTCTTTTGGCAAAAAAATCATTATATGTTTCATTTAAATGTTTACAGGTAACTAAATTTTTTTTCAAATATAGGATTATGCAAATTTAAAGTAATTTATAACCCGTAGAGTTTTTCTTTTATTGTTATTATTATTTGTTTCTGATAAATGATTATCTTGGTCTAAGTCATTTAGGTTTATGCCATATTTTTAATGTTCGTTTAACAAAACTAAAGCAAACGATCTTTTAAAATAAGCATGCTCCCTAAATATTCTCTTGTTTAAGCAGTTTTTTTCAACATTTGAATAAAAATTGACTCTAAATAAATTTTTCAAACTTCGCCGTTCGTAAATAATGTTTAAGTATGGTTCTTCCCTCTTAAAGTGTTTTTGCAATTTGTTTTCGTTGAGCTAGGCACGAGGCAAATGAATTTGCCACGTTCATTTGGATGTATATTTATTGTTTTTTCAAGTGACGATAAAAGTTTAGCATGTTTAAAGTTTGGAATTTTATTCCAAATATTAAAAACAACATTATTTTTACGAAATTATTTATGCTAGAAATAGAAATTAAATATTTAGCTTTCAAAAAATATTTTTGCATTATATTATGTCTATAATGAGCAACTTAAGTTTGGCATTTCAGTTATAATTTTTGTGTTTATTTATTATAGGATGTTTAATTTATTTTCCAAATTAAATTTTCAAAAACTGTTTCCTAAATCAGAAGTATCATTAACAAAATTTGTAGTCGCATTACACACTTGACCGTTCTACATGTTACAATTATTTGTTAATTTGTAAGAACTTTTTAAAGGTTTGTTTTTGTCCACATGATAAAATTTTAAGCGCCTCCACCAACTTAACGTAGCATACTATTTTTCTGCGCAAAAACTATAAAGCTCAGAAACTTGAAGTTACTAAGGTAGTAGAAAAATGTATAAAGAACATGATGGTAAAAATGCAACATTTGAGAATTAGTTTGAGAATTATTCATTGTTAAGCTTTTAGTAAATAATACCATACGAACAGCTTTGCAGACCACTGGACTTGAAATTTGACGTGCTAAAACGACCACTTTTGTTTGGGACCTAACATGAGTTTTTTTCAAAATTCTAATTTTCTCGGAAATTATTGTAATTTTCTTTATTTATTTATTAATTTTTTCTTCATCAAATAATGATTATTTATAGAATGTTACAGAAAAAATTATTACTTGTATTATAAATCATTACTTGTGGATTTATTACTTATATCACACATTGCATTGCTTGTATCACACAATGTATTGCTTGTATCATGCACACACACAAAAGTTTTAAAAATAGAAAAAACTCAAGAGAGATAAAATTCGTTTCCAATTTGAACTGTAATTTGAACTCATTATGAAGTGAACCAATTATGAACTGAACCAATTATGAACTGAATCAACTTGAACTTATGTAAGATAAGGTTACTGTTATAGATTGTTAAGAATTAAAATTACTTCATATTTTTTACCTGTTCTGTATTCCAGATTGTAAATAATGTTTTTTTTTTTTTTTTTTTTTTTTTTTTTTTTTTTTTTTTTTTTTAAGTGCAGTTGATTTTAAAATCTTAGTAATTTCGTTAAGATTAACATATTAAAAAATAATCTTACATAAAATTATAATAATTATATATTTTATGAAAAAAGAATAATGTCTCTCTCTCTCTCTCACTTTTTTGCTGTTGAAAAATGTCGACTGAAAAATATAGAGAAAGAAAAATCAAAGACGAATTCGAATCAACCACTGATATAAGTTTAAAAAAACCGAGCATAAGTAGTAAAGATCTACATAATTTGATTAGATATTTAAGGAGAATTAAATTTTTAGATATTTTAAGAGTAATAACTGCTTTGACAGCTAATTTGCGAAACTGAAGTAGACTTCCGCTACACATTTTAAAAGATGCATCATATTAAAATTAACTTTTTTAATTTTACTTGATTTACAAACTTCGGGGATCACATTGATTTTTAGTCATTTAATATTTGATAAATATAATAACACTAGCATATGATATTTAAATTGTGAAATTCTTTCAACATAGTATAATTTATTCTGTTTGTTTAAGTAAAAAATGTACCTTTCAGTTAAATTTAGAAAATCTGTATGTGATAATTAGCGAAATACTAATGGCAAAAATAATGAATCACTAAATAAAAATAGTAATCGGTTGTGTCGAATCACTGTTATAACATGTTCTTTTACATTTATATTAATAAATTAATAATTTAAACCAGATATAACTGTTATAGTATAAATAAAAAAACAAAAAAATAAAGCTTTGAAATTGTATTTTTTCAAAATCTTTGTGATTTTAGTTATTAGTAAGGCTAGGATATGGGTGAAATTTGTAATTTTATACATTTTCGGAATTTTTTGAAGCTTTATAGGGCCTTTGTTAGAAATTTTGTTATATCTTTTCTCTTTTAGTAATTCTTTTTCTTCAGATTTTGGAGTAATTTCTTCATTTCAGGGTATTTTTTGAAATCTGTAAAACACTGTTAGAATTTTCATTCTAAAATTACGACCAAACTAAACTGCAGAAGTCAGTCCGTCCATCCGATTTACCGCAAAGTTTATGATTAAGATTATTAAAATTAAGATGCGTGAATGAGAGTTTCATATTCTAATAGCCCAGGGTTTACCAACTGAGATTATCATGACCCTGAAAAGATTTCATACGTTGAAAGAATGGAAGATACATATTGTGGTGTGGACGCTAGGAATCAAACCCGTTCCCTTTTGTGAGAGTGGCTGCTTACCCTTTTCTTGGCTACAGTATAAATCCTGATGCAAGAAACGACATGGCTCCATGAGACTAGCGTAGATAAAATTTTGGTTGTTTAGCCATCTTGGGTGGAAACAGTCATTAAACGAATATTCTCAGATTTAACAGTTTGAATGCCATTTTTTTACGTTTATTTGACTGCAGTAGGTGAGCATAGTAAAACAGTAATTAAATTTTTCCAAGAAATTTCTAATAGTAAAGTAATTGCTCATTTATACAACTTTCACCATTTTTACTGAGTAATATTATTTATCGTATCACGGCTTACAATTATTTCTCTAGAAAAACTTCAAAATTGTGTCCCTTGCTTACTAGAAGGTTAAATTTTTTGCTTATGAAACTGTTATGCAGGCATGCATTCAGTAATAAGCTTTTCTTCGGAGCATAGTTCAATTAATAAAAATTTTCTCTTGAAGTTAAATATTCAAGTAATTTTTAAAATTTTAGCGTTGTATTATCTTAATTCAAAACATCTCACTCAAGAATTAAAAAACTTATTCCTTATTTAAAGATATCAACTTTTGGCTTACATTTTCTGTCATTTTTTTAAAAGTGTATTCTTCTCAATTTTTAAATTTAATAATTTAATTTTTGAGACAAATTTAGCTTTAGTTGGCTGTCACTGACAAATGTATTTGACAAAACTCAATAATAAGTATCAAATATACTAATCTATGTATAAAATATTATATTGATTTATTTGGTAATTATTAAAACAGCACCAATAATATGCAGTTTTACTTTGGATATAAGTGTTTTACGACCCCTAGAAAGGGATGTATACCGGAGAAAAGTACTTGATAATAGTACATTTTGACTAATATGAGTTGTGAGTTGGTCCGATAATAGCAATGAGCAATAGTATCATGCCAAAGCGTTACTTTTTTTCACATTTAATTTTTTCTCTAATGGGATGAACTGAAAAAAAAAACGAGTTTTGCTTACTTCAATAGCGTTAAGTCATTGAAAAGGACAACAAATAATAGTAAATAAAATTTGTATTATTTTAGCTATATTAATTGAAAAACTCAGAGGAAGAACCCGGTAAGTGACATTTTCAGAACGAAGAAAAAGTTTTATTCGAACTATTTTATTATCAATTTCTTAAAAGGCATGACTAATAATTCTTTGTTTTATTTTATTTACCATTGCCTAATTTAAAATTAAAATCATGAAAGTATAGTAAAAAATGATGTGTATTAGTTATGCTTAGATTAAAGTGAAAGCGAAAACAGTTATATTACATTAACATACCTATATTGATGCAACCACTTTTTGTCATTTTTTTCTGATTCATTAATTCCCCTAAAAATTTCAATTACCTGATTTTTCCATCAAACTCTTTCATTGCGTCCGTACATGCTTTTGAGCATAATTTCGTACTGTTTCTCAAGACTGATTTGTTGATTCTTAACTTATTTTTCATCCCCCCCACGTGAAAAGAACTGGTATTTAGCTAGTTTAATATGCATCCCATTTTTTTGCTAAATCATCTCTAAAATTAAAATGAAAGATTACAAATTATACATCCATTAGGTTTAAAAAAATTTGTTGTAAAGAATTTTTTTTTTCTCCAAGCCCGTTCTGAAATTAAAAGGTAAATAATATTACTCATTAAAAATGAATTTATATTCGTTTAGTAGATTCATTCATTCAGTCTTTGGAAAAAATATTCTTATTTTCACTAATTCTTTTATTAAATTGAAGAGAGCAATAACTAATTAGAGTTGGTGCACTGAGCAAAGAATTAGGGTCAAAACTACCAGAATACGGTAAAATTTACCGTATTTTTGGCTCAATGGGAACACCGAAAAGCTACTTAATTTTTACCCTACCGCTTTGGTAATGAGTTTGGCAAACATTATCAATTAAATATGCTTTCAAAATGTGAGATAAAATTCAGTAATTTTATCGTGATGCTCTCGAGAATAGAATAAAAATTATTGAGTCGCTGAAATTAATCAGTTAAGTATTTTTTACTAAATGTGTGGTAATAAGAATTATAATTTTGAAAACCTGAATTCCCGGTAAACGGTTATTATTTGAACGGAAAAATTACCAAATGAATGGTATAAATGCTGTATATTTTGGTTTTATTAACCAGAATTATGTTGCTTTTTTTAATCAAAAATGCCAATACCATATAGTTCGGTAATTTCAAAGTTTTTTTCCGTATGCTCAAATGAGGGGAAATAATGATTGAACAAAATGTGGTTTCATTGATTCACTATGCGTCCTAATTTTCCTCAAAATTTGTTCCAAATTTAATTTCAAAAATAAATCCACAAAATATATAATTATATTCGCAAATTAGCTTTGAAAAATATTGTTCTTTTTACTAAATTTGTTCGGAAATTATAATTTTAATTGAAATTATAAACTCTCTCTGAAAATAATTTTACATTTATTCAATCTATTTAAAAAATAAAATTATTAAAAATAAAATATTTTTATTTTCTTTTTCTAAATTAAATACAATAGTTCCTAAATATTATTGTTCCGACATAATAAAATGGTATTTCTTGTTTTCTTTTTGACAACCATATCAAGATTCTATCGTTACATTATAAATGTAATAGCCTAGATAAAAATACCACAAACAAGCATATCCATAACTTACGACGTTTATTGTAAGTACTATAACATACGTATTCGATATTACTTTAAAAATAATGATACCTTAAATGTTACATACTAGTACTTGGCGTAAACAAAAGTTTCTTTTTCAGCTTGAGAAGATAAGAATATCGATTTTCACATAATCGATTTTTGCAACCCTAAGACTTCATAAATACGATGTGATTTTTGTCTTTACGAGGCTCTTCAAACTGATGGGGCATGGGATAATGGTGCATAATCGTCTGTTAAGGGGATCATTTTACAAAATCTTGATGTATCATTATGTTTTAAATGTCTGTTTAATTTTTCTTTTGCGCCTTTTGATCATATTTTATTTAGAACAAGCATAATTTCTACCTCTTTCATTAGAAAAGATGGCATCAGTAAAAGTGAGTTTAATAAGAAATTAGCTGTTTAAATAAAATATTACGGGTGTTTCACTTTCAATGTTAAAAGTATACTATATTAACGTTTTTTCAAAAATAAAATGCGCTTAAAAGTATACTGTAAAAAATTCCGGATCAAATTACAGTAAAGAGTACCGGCACGGTGGATGCAGCATTTGTAAAATCCATTTTACCGTAAAATTTATATCGTAATTTTTACAGTAAATATATCTATAGAAATTACGGTTCATGAAATTTTTTCTTCCGTAAGTTTTTATAGAAAGAAAGAAATAAGAATTTTACCGAAATGTATTTTCCATACGCTGACCTTAGATCAAGAAAAAAATGCTTAACTTTGTATCCATCTATTTATAGTATTTTCTTTTTCAAAAATTCAAGCTTCAAAATATCCATTAAAAACTATAAAAGCAATTTTTCAGGCTGTCGGCTGTGTCGTTTTTTATATACCATATTTTTTTTTTATATCTCTTTACAGGATTTTATTTAGCTACAACGCTTTCACGTGACATTTATTCCTCCAATAAGCGTGTAGATCAAATCCTCACTGGATATGATAGAACAGAATGGGTGGAAGTAAGGATCAGAAGAAAGTGGATCTTTAAGGCAATGATAAGCTCTCTCTCTAGGGATAAGTTGTCTCTATTCCATCAAGATAAGTAGGGTCTTAGAACGTTTCAGTTAAGGCTGAAAGTAGAAGCCGATCCTAACAACGCGGATGAAACTTTGATAAAGTCGAGAAAAAAAAAGAAGAAAAAAAGGACTCATTCTGTTTCTTGAAGTCAGGAGAAAGACGGGACTGATTGGAGATTCTTTATTGGATTAGGGATACATTTTTGATCAATTTCTTTCGGCATTTTAAGAACTGAACTTAATTGGTTAAAAAGAAGTTTGCTTTAGGCTTTAGTAGATGCTTAGAGTTTTTTTTTCGTTTTGTAAGATTTTTTATGAAACTGAAAATTATTTCAAATAGATATTTTATATTGCCTTTTGGACTTTCAAGTCTGTTATGTCATAATATTTTAAAGGTTCTATGTTGCTGTTTGATATCAGAAAAGTGATACAGCTGATTGGAGATCCTTTATTGGAAAATGGATACATTTTTAATCGGTTTCCTTAAGCATTTTAGGTGACTTTTGAGCTCTCAAATCTGTTATTTCATTCTATTAGGAAGGCTATATTTTGTTATTTATGACAGAGGAATAACAAAAGTAATGGCAGATAATATTAATGCATTTTTGATAATTTTGTTTAGAATTTTAAGTGCTATTTGAGATCTTAAGTCTTTTATTTTATTCTATGAGGAAGGCTATATTTTGTTATTATACGTCAGAGGAATGACAGAAGTGATTGCAGATAATATTAATGCATTCTTGATCAGTTTTTTCTGAATTTTGCATGCTTTTTTAAATCTTAAGTCTCTTATTTCATTCAATTAAGAAGGCTATATTTTGTTATTTTATGTCAAAAACGATAGGTCTGATTGCAGATCATATTGATATATTTTTGATCAATTTCTTTCAGCATTTTAATTGCTTTTTGAGTTTTCAAGTCTATTATTTCATTCTATTACGAAGGATCTGTTTGTTGTTTTATGTCAGAAGAATTACATGATAGTCATTGCAAATCATATTGAAACATTTTTGATCAAGTTTTTCAACATTTTAATTGAATTTCGAGTTCTCAAGTCTGTTATTTCATTCTATTATGAGGTCTCTAATTTGTTATTTTATGTCAAAAACGATAGGTCTGATTGCAGATCATATTGATATATTTTTGATCAATTTCTTTCAGCATTTTAATTGCTTTTTGAGTTTTCAAGTCTATTATTTCATTCTATTACGAAGGATCTGTTTGTTGTTTTATGTCAGAAGAATTACATGATACTCATTGCAAATCATATTGATACATTTTTGATCAAGTTTTTCAGCAGTTTAATTGAATTTCGAGTTCTCAAGTCTGTTATTTCATTCTATTATGAGGTCTCTAATTTGTTATTTTATGTCAAAAAAGATAGGACTGATTGCAGATCATATTGATATATTTTTGATCAATTTCTTTCAGCATTTTAATTGCTTTTTGAGTTTTCAAGTCTATTATTTCATTCTATTACGAAGGATCTGTTTGTTGTTTTACGTCAGAAGAATTACATGATACTCATTGCAAATCATATTGATACATTTTTGATCAAGTTTTTTAGCAGTTTAATTGAATTTCGAGTTCTCAAGGCTGTTATTTCATTCTATTATGAGGTCTCTAATTTGTTATTTTATGTCAAAAAAGATAGGACTGATTGCAGATCATATTGATATATTTTTGATCAATTTCTTTCAGCATTTTAATTGCTTTTTGAGTTTTCAAGTCTATTATTTCATTCTATTACGAAGGATCGGTTTGTTGTTTTACGTCAGAAGAATTAAACATTGCAAATCATATTGATACATTTTTGATCAAGTTTTTCAGCAGTTTAATTGAATTTAAAATTCTCAAGTCTGTTATTTCATTTTATTATGAGGTCTCTAATTTGTTATTTTATGTCTGTTTGAAGAGCGACAGGAATGATTACAGATTATATTTATACAGTTTTAACCAATTTCCATTGGAATTTTAAGAACTCAGCTTGATTAGGTAAAAAAAATTAGTTTAGTTTTTGAGTCTTAACGATATCAAGAATTATCTTTCATTTTATTTTGAATCCAATAAACTATGAAAATAATTTCTAAATGAAAGATATTTTATGTTGTTTTTAATGAACTCGCATAAAGAGATAATCCGTTGAAAAAAAATTATTCTGTTTTTTATATTATAGTTTTTTCTTAGAATGAGGATACGATTTTGTTCAGTTTCTCTACGCATTTTTGGATTTGAAATTAGAAATGTTGGTTTCATTATATCTATTTAAAATCTTAATATTTTTTCTTGTTTATTTTAAAGCTTCTTATATCTTTTGAAATAATAAAAAGTTTAACATGATTTCTAATAAGTGTATTAAGTAAGATCCCCTTTATTTTACAATTAGTTTTATTTAAATAACTGGAAGCTTCGTGCCATTTCCCATTTTTTTCTTCTACATGAAAAGGATTATTCTCGAATAAAAAATCAAGATAAAATATATAACAGATTTTCCGTCACTTTCTTCATTGCACTCAGGCTGTTATTATAAGAACTACTATTAGTTATTTCAGATTGTTTCATGACTCAATATATTGTTAAATAAAGCATTCCTATTAACGCCACCTAGCGCACATTTTAAATTCAAACATTCAATTTATGGTGTACAATCAGTATTAAGTATCCACCATTCGTCGATGTAACTTATTCCTGTAAGTTAAATTTAAATCAGTTATCCAAGCTTATAATAATTTAAAAAGTCAATTATCCATACTAATTTCATGTATAATAAACTGAAAAGTCAGTTATCCACACTTATAATTTAAAAAATCAAAATCAAAATGAAAAATCAGGTTAAAATCAGTTATCCAAGCTTATAATAATTTAAAAACTCAATTATCCATGGTAATTTCCCTTAAAATAAACCGAAAAGTCAGATTAAAGTCAGTTAAAAGTCAGTTAATAATTTAAAAAGCGAATTACCCATGCTAATTTTACTTAGAATAAACCAAAAAGTCAGTTATCCACATTTATAATAATTTAAAAAGTCAATTACCCATTCTAATTTCTCTTATAATAAACCGATTAATCAAGTTCAAGTCAGTTATTCATTCTGATTTCAAATATTATAAACCAAAACATTACGCTTAAGTCAATAATCTCTGATAATTTCATTTATAATGACCCGGAAAATTAAAGTCTGTTATTAATGTAAATTTGACTTATATTGACCTGAAAAGTCAAGTTTAAATCATTCAAATCAATAACAAGCATTGTAAATGCATAAATGTTAAAGAAATTAATTATATTCTTTATTGCATTATAAAAGCACGGGATATAAATAAATGATACATTTCTTTATTTATCATTTTCCGAAAATAAAAGCATCAAAGCTTGCAATCCATTAACAATGTCATTAATTATTTTAAATATGCGCCAAACAGAATAAGCTTCAATGTATGAATGGATTTTAGAATGACAAATTAAAGATGCTGCTCTTTTCAAAAGGAATAATAAAAAGTCATTAATTATCTCAAAGTATCAATTTGAAAAGTTTTCTTGTCATGCTTCGTTAAATAGACTGAAAGAAGGAAAATATTTTCATCTATCTTTCAAAAATGTGGTTTGAACTGAACTTTATTAATTGTTAAAAGTATGAAATGTATTCAAGTATGTTTCGAAGAAATAATGAATATCTAAGTCAGTAAGAGGAAATAAATGCACGTTTTCTCTTTTCTTATTTTTGAGTAAAATTAGTTTTCTTGGAAAATGGGTGTTTGTCAGTCCTAACAAACTTTTGAATTGCAAAATTGATCAAGAACTTTTAAATCAACGAAATGACGAATGAATTAAGAACTTTTTAAAGCTACGTGGAAAATAATTTATGTGTAAATTAAAGTTATTTGTATAAATTGAAGTTATGTCAAAAATAACACTGGCGATCAAATTTTTGTTACGTTTATACAAATACTTGATCTTTTCTGATTTAGGTGTGAGGGGATGTAAAATCTGAAATTAGTTCTGCTCCTTAAACTGCAGAGTTTTTTAAATAACATCTTTAGTCTATTTCTTGTCGAAATGTACAAGTTTAAAAACGTTAAATATAGCAGGGTTTTTTTGTTACATTTATACAAATACTTGATCTTTCCTCATTTGGGTGAAGGGATTTAAAATCTGAAATGAGTTCTGCCCCTTAAACTATCGAGTTTTCTAAATAACAATTTTAATCTATTTCTTGTCGAAATGTTCAAGTTTAAAAACGTTATATATAACAGGGTTTTTTTTTTGTTGTTGTTGTTACATTTATACAAATACTTGATCTTGCCAGATTCGGGTGTGGGGATTTTAAATCTGAATTTAGTTCAGCTCCTTAAACTACTGAATTTTTATAAATAACATTTTTAGTTTATTTCTCGTTGAAATGTACCTGATTAAAAATGTTATGTATTACAGGGTGTAGCATAAATATTGCTACAAACTTTTAGGGGAGTTAAGGAGCATCATCCAGTTGCGTAGGAATTTATGCCCGGAAATGTCATCGTATGCAGCCTTTACCTGCTCAGAAGTACTGAAAGTTCATGATGAGAAGTGCCCCTAGCGGTGTATGACGACATATCCGGGCAAGTATTCCTCTGCAGTTTTGATCTTGATGATGTCTCCTAACTCCCCTAGAAGTTTGTTGCAACATTTATGCCACCCTCTATTATATGTAACGTTTTTAAACATGTACATTTCAAAAAAAAAATAGACTAAAAAGTTCATTTTAATTAAAAAGAGAAAAAAACTGTAGCTTTCAGATAAAAACAACTACAGGTTTAAAATCAGTGACCGGAAGATACCCAAGATCCGTTATAAAATCTCGCGCAATAGCAACACAAAAAAATCATTTTTGCTTAAATTTATGAGTAAACTAAAATTCATGTTCTTTTTTTTTTTTTTTTTTTTTTCCTAAATGAGTAAAAAATTTGCATAACTTTACGTAAAAAGTTTTGTTAGATGAAATTTATCATGAATAATGGATTTTTATTACTCAAAAAACATGCTCTGAAATACATTTCTTTTATACTATTATATAATTAAACTATAATATAATTAAACTATAATCTTTAACTGTGCCAAATGTGAAACAGTTTTTTCAGAACTCTAAAGGTAACACTTTCAAAATTTAAATTATCAATTTTGATGATACTGCTATCCTTGAGCTGTATTTCGTTCATTTTGAATATCCTTTTGTCACGAAATCACGTGATTTGAGAGTAAACACGAACTTTTAAATAATGATGAAAATGTTTCCTTAAATCCAAAACCTGATCGCAGTACATTGTTAAAGATTGTTAGCTTGATTGAAGAAACTAGAATGAAGAATAGACAATCGAAACTAGAAGAAAGACTTAAGCTGACCGTTTGTATGTTGGTCAAGGAGTTGGCCTCATACTAGGAAGATCTCGACTTCGACTCCCACTTCGAGCCTGGATGTAATTTTTCATGAATATTGAATCCAAGATCATGAACAATGAGGAATTCTATTATTCAAAAAACATGCCCTGAAATACATTTCTTTTATGTCATTATATGATAAGTTTACCTATAACCTTCAATTGTGCGAAATGTAAAACGATATCTTCAGGACCAAAAGGTAACAGTTTTAGAAATAAAATTATTAATTTTGACGATTCTGCTATCCTTAAGCTGTATTTCGTTAATTTTTAGAATAATTTTGTCATGAAATCACGTGATTTGTGAGGAAACGCAAACTCTCAAATATATGACGAAAATGCTTCCTTAAATCAGAACTTCGTCGCAGTTGGAGATTGTTAACTTAAATGACGAAACTAGAATTAAGATTTGATGATCGAAACTAGAAGGGTGACATTAGCCAACTGTTTGTTTGGTGGTAAAGGAGTTGGTCTAAAGGAGCATAGCTGAAATTTATCTCTTTATCATTCTTGTGTTGTTGGGGGGGATTTTGATCCATCTATTGGTACCAACGAAATGGTGATAAACAAGGCCACCCGTTAGGTACCATTAGGCACTACTAGTGACTCGTGATATTTTTTCGAAGATAAAATAGAATGATGAAAGATTTCTTCACTTTTGACGAAATCCATTTCTTCGAAGAAGTGGTGGTAGTTATTTCGTCACTTTGACAAAATATACCCTTACAGCAAATCCAGAAATGGTTTCGTCAAAAACGAAGAAAGTTTCGTGAGATTTTTTGTCATTTTTAACAGTGAACAAAGAAAGGCAAACGAAGCATAAGCTTTAACTGCTTTTGATGGTTGAATTTTAACTGGTAAAGTCCTTTTCAAGTTATATCAGCAATTTACTTACATAACGGAGAGGGACCTGAAAATCTGGAGAAAAAAAATCTGGTAAAATTACCGTACTGTATCATAATGACATTTCTAGTAAAAAAATCCTAAATCTAGTTAATAGAATCAAAATATTTGGTATTTAAATAATTTATTTGGTACTTTTTTTCCCGCTCATATGGTAACGATTTATCCAAAATTCTGGTTTTCAAAATTAGAACACATATAAAACTAAGAGAAAAATATAAAACTAAAAAGTATAATTAACCGAATAAATGGTTTTGATGTCATGCTCCAAGGTATAAAGCTAAATAATGAAGTCTTTCCACATTAACCAAATTTCATCACATATTTAAAATCTATATTTTATTGTTAATTTTAGCAACTCTTTACAGAATAGCTTCAGTAGAAGTTATTGAGATTTTTGGTGTTCCCATAAAGCCAGAAAGACGGTAAATTTTACCATATTCTGGCAGTTTTGAGCTTACTTTTTTCTCAGAATACTTTTCTTCACTATCGAAATATTATTAAATGCTCATAATACCAAACATCCATCTTAACAGGACAAAAGCGCACGTGGGAAATGAGGGTACCGAGGCGGCTGACCAACTCCCCAAATCCGCATGTGAAAAACCATATATCGACATTCATGAAATTCAAACGAAAGGGACTACTAGAAGGGAAATAACAAAACTACTGATCAACGAATGGCATCGAAGATGGGATAGTGAGGAAAAAGGTAGACATACCCATCAATTAATTTCAAGAGTTAACACTAACAAAATAATAACAAATTTTTTTCTTAATCAATTCCTCACAGATCATGGGGCACACGGAGAGCACCAGGCTAGAATTTTTGGCAAGGAAGCACTCTGTGACTCCTGCAATACTTTTGAAATTGTATCTGTTTTCATGGGCTTTTGACAAATTCTGGTACTTTTCATCATCAAAATATGTTTGTTACCTTTTTTTTTTTTTTTTTTTTTTTTTTTTTTGATGCCTCGTCTATTATGTTTGAACACTCAAACTCCTATTTTCTGAGTAACTACCATTGTTAATTTTAAGTTTTCACTAAATTCTTTGAGACCTTCTGGTGTTGCCATGAATCGCCACCAAGACTACCTTTTTGAATCCTCTTATTTTTTTACTGAGAGGTTACGTGCGTGAACTTAGAGTCTACAGTATTCTCCGGATGCCCCCTGACGGGAGCGGGGCTGGGTTAAGCTTTGATTAAATGCTCATAATGACGTAATTTAATTTAGAATTTATTATATTTTAAATTGAATTACTATTTATAAAGTAACAGTAATTTAATTAAGAATATATTATTAATTTCTATTTAATTAAGAATTTAGAAATTTCGTTTTACCATAAAAAACAATAATTGGCGTAGTTTAATTTAATTATTAGAAAAGTTTCAACTAATTATTCCCGTAAAAAATTAATTACTCCCCTAAATATGACTCTTACACGAAATAAGAAAGATGAGCCGTGGTAGGTCAGGGAGCGTTCCCCTTCCAATGAGGTCACCCAGGGCCTCCTTCTTTCGAGGCGGCCCTGGGTGAACCCGGTTTGAATCCTATTGATGGCTGGTTGATACAGATTTCGCACCCGGTTCAAGCTGATCACAATGCTGATGCAAAATATCCCAGGTAGTTGAAGAATCATGGGTTTCGAGTCCTCTTGCAGTTAGACAAACCGTGGATGGTTCTCGTGATTTTCCTTTCTATGTTTCTTCTTTATCAAAAAGTCCTCCACAAAGAAAAACTCTCTTCCATTATTTGATCCTTGAGTTCCCTTGTTCTCTAGATTGGGTTCGAAATTAGAAGACTAAAGAATAGATCATCAGTAGTCGTGAACTCAAAATTAGGTCGGCTGTTCAACGACGGTTATAAAAAAGATGGATATTTCAACAACAAAAAATATTCATAAACAACTAGTTATTCATAAACATAGTTTGCTTTTTATTCTTTATAATTGAATTATTTATAATTTAATATCCAAGGTGAAATATCCAAGACACACAAAAACATTTTATTTATCATGAAAGGTTTTAATATCTAGTGCATATAACCGATATATTTATAATTAAATTAAGTTGTTTAGAGACCATAACGAAATTTCATTAATGAAGTAATTTTTTTTAAATTAGTGAATTATACTCTGCTTGGCATTTTAACAAGATATGAAACAGGTCAATAATGGTTTAAACTATACCGTTTTGTGAGCTAGAGCAACGAAGTAGAACTATTTCAGTTTTTTTATCACAGTAAATGATTAATGACTTAACGTAAATGTAACCTGATTTTGATTTATTTGTTCTTAAAGTATTGTCCTTAACGCGATAAAATTTGATTTATGCATTTATGTTTAAACAATTATAAGAATAATATTTTTTTTTTAGAATTTATTTTTAATAAAGGAAAATATTAAGTCAGTGCAGTACAATTTGTTTTTACGTTATAGATTTAATTTACTATACTATTAACTTAACATTTGTTTAGAAGGAAATATTATTTTTTATAACAATATCTCTTTATGAGTTAAAATTTAGCTGAGGTTCAAAATTAGTCATGCTTTAGAAAAATTAAGAAAAAATATAAAACTACCTAAAAAGTAAACATATTTATCAACATACATATGATTGGAATACATATAATATACATTACATATTATTATTCTAACAAGAAAAGCATTCTAGGTTCTATTCACAAATCGAGCTCATGATTTAATAATTATTTATTGAAAACATTTTAAATGATATTTTTTATTCCTTTGATAAACAGGGTTTTCACAAATTATGGACAAACATTTATATTTTCAAAACAGTAACAGTTGAGAAAACTGAGAAAAAAATTATGGTCGAAACTAATAAAATATTATAACATTTACCGTGCTTTTAGATCAAAGGGAATACCAAAAAGCTCACTTATTTTTACTGAAGCACTTTGGTGAGTATTTTGTCAGAATTAACAATAAAATTTAGTTCTACGATATGTGATAAAGTTTGGTAATTTTTTCATGATACCATTGAGCATGGCAGAAAATCTTTTATTAGGTTAAATTTACTTTTCAGTTTTACCTTCTTTACTACTTTATGTGGTAGTAAAAACTATAGTTTTGAAAGTAAGAAGTTTCGTTATACTGTTACCAAATGAAACAAAATTACCAAAGGAATGCTTTAAATATCGTATATTTTGGTTTTATTAACCAGAATCATGGTTCTTTATTACCAGAAACGTCATTACCCTAAAGTACGGTAGCTTTACCAGAATGTTTTTCTCCGTGTACAATGAAAGATATACGAAACTATAAAAAAAATATGTCTCGGTTTTTTTTTTCAGTTGCAAATGCACGATGCGTAATTCTTTTGCAACATGAAAAACATCTAACTTATAATCAAATTCATTAAACACATTCCTCTGTCAATGGTTCAAATGCTGGGTGATCCGGTGACGCAGTCAGTTAAGATGTTGCTCATACCGCTGGTTGAAGAGTTGGAGATAGCGAGTTCGATCCTGATGGCCGACAAAACCTCTGTAGTGTATATGCAGCAAGGTGCAAAATAAATCTGTCGTGGCTGAAAATCCTATCATTAGTTGTGGTGTGGGAGAGGAGTACCAGCCAGGCGCTGTCCACATCATCTGATTAGGTACCAAATTACGTGGCTTTCTACCTTAGTTATTAAAAGATAGAAATTTAAAAATAGGACTAAGTGCTTGGCCATGATTAAGCGGTGTTGATAAAAAGTACTGCCCAAATGCATTTAGTTCTAACAGTGTCTTCGGCATCATTGTCTCATGCGGTCTTTAATGTTCCCCTTAAAAAGAAATTACACGGAGTAAGGTTCTGAGCTCTTAGCGGTGATGTCATCAAAGATAATTCCTGGTCACCCTCACGCCTAAGACTGTAATAAACCACCGATGACGAAAATACTGCAAGAATTTAACCCTTTATAGTGCCATTTTTTTAATAATATTATGTGAAAATATTTTTAGAATTCAGCTTGATTTAAAAAATACAAATTCATATTTAGCTAACTACCTAAAACTAGTTTGATTTTTAAGACCATTTTTTTGTGGGAAGGTGGCTGGGATTTTCACAATTTTATCTACTCTAAAGATTTGGCCATAAACTTGAACTTTATTTATAAATAACCAAATTTATATATTCTTATATTCATAACTACAAATGATTCGATCAGAAATATTGCACAAGAGAACGTTAGCAATTACTGTTATCCAAATTTATGTAAACAAAGTGCTTCAGTAGCATTTTTTTGTTGTTGTTATCAGCATAGTGCCGTTTAAATCACAGGTAAAAAGATAACTTCCCATCGAAATTTAAAAATTAATTAATTCGGTGGGAAGTATACTTCCCATGGCCTTATAAAGTGTTTAAGAATGCTTTGTTGTTGCATTCTGAACTAGTAGCAATGTTAACTGCAAAAGGTGTGGAACGAACTTCGTTACATGTTTGCCATTTCACCAAAAAGCCACATTTCGAACTGCATTTCATGATCGCGATGTAACAAAAAGGTCACATTTCGAACTTCATTACATGTTTGCCATCCAACAGAAAGCCACATTTCGAACTTTATCTCCTGTTCGCCATGTAACAAAAAGGTCACAATTCGAACTTCGTTACATGTTTGCCATTTCAACAAAAAATTTTACATCGAACATTTATGACTGAAAAAAGAATTTGTTATATTTTTTTTTTTAACTTCGTGCTTCATTTATTGTAATAATTTTGAAAATATAAATACTATTTAAATTTGGTTATACATTTGTGAAAACCCTATGTATTTTTAAAGCAAGTTAACCATTTAAAGTTCATAATTAACAATTCTACGTAAATGTTAATTCGAAACTTAATTTATTTAAATAACAAAGCAATTGTACCTATGCAAAGTATCATCTTTCATTAAAAAATAAAACCTACTATTTTTAATGTTTTTTATAATTCGAAAATTTCTCTAGAGACTCTCATTACCTGATGATAAATGGTTTCTTTATTTAATTCTATAGAAACTTTTAAAATTAAATGGTCTTTAAAAACCATCATATTTTTTTCTTACTTAAAAGTTACAAATTGCTTATGTTAATAAATGGGTTGATTTCTGAAAAAAGAAAGAGAAAAAAGGGCTGATGTTTGAAGTTAGAAAGAAAAAAAAATATATGTAAGTGAATACAATTTTTTAAGATTTTTTCTTCTATTTTTTTAAATCCTAAAACACATATTTTTAATGTTAATTAAAGTAACTTTTTATGCCTGTAACAGTGAATAATAATCTTTTTTGTTCCCCAAAGAAAGTCCTTAACCAAAATGAATAGTATTTAAACGTTTGTTTTTAATTCTTTTGAGTAGAAAATTTTGACCGACTATAAAAAACTTTCTTCCACAGTTATTAACAATCTAAAAGAGTTAACAGAAGAAGAAAAAAATTTAAAATGCCCACGCTAGCAATTTAAAATATTTAAGCTATGTATTTTTCTTATTATATAGAAAAAAACTTGAATACTGAGGAAGTAAGGAAATCACGTTTGCCTTAAAAAAAAAAAAAAAAAAAAAAAAAGCTTTTTTTTTACAAATGAAAAAAATAAGTAAAAGATTGAGTTCGATTCAAATGATTACATTTTCTTTTTTAAAACTGTTAAACAAATATTAATTGAAATTAATGATTAGTTATTAAACTAATGTAATAAGGTTCCACAGTCACAAAAATAAATTTTATTTTATTAATCTGCCATTTTCAAGTTTACTGATATCATTTGATTACCATGCACGTAAAAAGTTAAATTTTGAGTACTCGGCAGGAATGTTATTAAGTAAAGAAGCATGGTAATCAGAAGCATGGTAATCAAATTCCATCCATCGTATGAGAATGACAGCAGGCCATTATTATGTAACTCACCATCAGTTTAAAAAAAAGCCCTAGCCTGTTTTTCGAAGACCCTGTTGCCGCGTGAAAGGATGCTTTTGCGCGAATAATATGCTATTTCCATAACTGGTGTAAGTTTGCAACAGTTACTTTTGACTGTTAGGTCAAGTTTAGTCTATCTTTAGCCAGCGCCTTCTACGTTTAATTATTAGAAAAGTAGACAGCGCCCTCTATGTTGCGCCCTCTACGAAAGTGGCGCAAAACATCAACATCAAGAAAAGTGACAATTTTGTGAAAATAAAAAGCGTTTGTGGTTTAATTTTTTAAATATTTAAAACCTTACACCAATGCTGCATTGTTTGGGATCATAAAAATTTGCAAGAAATGGGAATTAGGAATTGATTTTGATAATTTTCAGAAAGGGTCGATTGATTTCGATAATTTTCAGAAAGGGTCGATTGATTTTGATAATTTTCAGAAAGGGTCGATTGATTTTGATAATTTGCAGGTGAAACAATATTACCAAATTTGCGATTTTCAAAGAAATTTAGTAGCTTTTAAAATGTCCGAAATTTAAATATTTTACTTGTAAAATGCGCAGATAATTTTTCAAGGTACGATGGCATTTATAGTTTAAAATGACAACCTTGCTTCCTGTGTAAGGCACTTAAACTGAGGCTTTTTTTTTATTTTCCTTGGAAAATGAACTTCGAAAAAACATGTTAAAGGAAACTATGAAACAAAGGTAGAATAAATTATTAATCTGGGGCAGGGGAAACTTCGCGTCAATGCTTTCTTTAGTTCAATAAATACTTTCTTCCACAAACTGTCCATCTACAGTAAGAAAATGACTGACCTTTGGAGAGTTCATTTTTCAGTGGTGAAAAGAACTATTTTAAGGTCAATCATATATTTTTGTTTCTTTTTTTCCTTATGATGTGTCCAATTTTGTTGATTTTTAGAAGTAAAATTATATATTTTAAAATTGATTTCTAAGCATTATTGAAACACTTCAAAAATGTGTTTTAAATAATCTAAAATGTTTAACGAAAGTTTTCTTAATATTCCAGCACTTTGGGGAATAAGGGCTTCGCCTAAATTAATTGTTGATCTACTGATCGTACTAAAATGAATTCTTAATTGTATAAAGAACACATTATAAATAAGATATTTAGATAGTGCTTTATTTAATAAAGCAACAAAACTTTCATCCAATATCCAAATTTTAGTAATTTTGCAGTAGAATTGTTTCCGCTCAATAGATTTCTAAAGATCTAGTTTTCCTCAGTTTTTAATTTTTAGGATTTAACGTAGAGTAGTTCTAATTTTCGATTTTATTGTTAAAAAGTGCATTATAGTCGGTAGGTATCAATAATGCTAAAACTGGCCTTTTACGATGTATCTTTTCTAAGAAACTACCATTTATGATATCATTTTGAAATTTTTTGGGGTTATTTAAGATTATATCAGTTGTATGCTGTGATAATGTTTTATCGCTAACGGGAATACTTTTTGAGTTATGAAAGATTTTTGAGGAAACTTTTTAGAAAATTAAAAATATTCAGTTCTTAATTTTTTGAAAACTTTTCTGCCAAAAATATGAATTAACAGTTATCAAAGTGTAAACATGTATATGTAAATATTTTGTGGAAAAAAAATTCAAGCAATATCCTGTTTAGATGCTGAGAAAAGATACATAAAAAAAGGACAGTTTTAGCATTATTGGTGTATGCCTCACCGACTCCACTAATTAAAGAGAAAACAAACATTGTATGTATACATTTAAAAACATTTTAAATTGTTATTAAATAAACATATAAATGTTTGTTTAATAATGTAAAATAGCAACAAAAGAAAGAAAACCAGCTTTAAAAAATACAAACTTGCTATCACTCACCTGGCTAAGCTATTAAATTGCTATTACTCACTATCAAATTAGTAAATTAATAGTGAGTATAATAGTCACTATTAAATCACTAATCTATTAAATTACTATTTATTGCCATTACTCACATGACTATTACTATTCTGACTATTACCATTCCAACTACTACCTATATTTAAGTAAAGGGGATTCAAATTTTCGGAAAATGAAATGTATTTTCTTTCTCGTTAGTTAGTATTCTTTTTTATCTTTGCCACTAAGTAACTAGATTACGATAAATTAATTTAGTTGTCAATTTCCTGTGAGATTGCTTCAATTATTCGATTTAATCAGATTGTTAGATAAAAAGTTATTCTGGTTCAGGTGTATTTATAAATATTTTGGCTCACTGTACATCACTAATTTTACACAAATAATATATTAGCTACTCTTTTCAAACCAATTATTGACTGCAGTTGTTCATTAAATAAATAACAAATATAGGGTTAGTTATAATGTTTTGCACTGAATAAATATTCTCTATTTTTCTTACAATAGTCTTAAGGAAAAAATATTTTTTAAGTAATACATACTTTGTTTGCGTCTTAAGGGCTTAAAACGAATGTGTCTTGCATCTTAAGTTTTGAGAAAGTAAAACAAAGAAAGTCAAGGAAAACAAAGCCATTATTTTATTCTAAGATGGAGAAAAAACCTAATGTAGTAAGGGGATGATGCTAAAAATGTGATGTTTTTCTTCTATTTAAATTCTTTATGAGTTTAAGCCTTTTATAAATTTAGAAATACAAACTTTATGGTAAAGTTCTTAACATGGTAAGTTATATTACATGGTCAGAAAACTTATTCTGCTAATGTAAATAAATAACAGCATGACTGAAATATTATGTGTAATTGAAGTATTTGAAGTATTAGTATAAAGTTTTGTTATAGTGTACATAATGCAAAATAGAAAATTTTAATTCCGATCACAATTATCTATAATGAATTCAGGAATGTTCCTAGAAAGTTACAGGCATTTAATATGCCTAGTTTATACTAGTAACAATTTCATCAAAAAAAAAAGGAAACATTTTTTTAAAGAATTTAGAATCCTTCCCAATAAAAGTCAGTAAACTACCTGGATTTGGAATTAGCCTGGAACCTTCCTAAAAAAATTCAGAAAACTTTCTGATAAAAGACCTTCTTGGACTTAACATGAACCTATTTTAAAGAATTTAGAAACCTTCTCACTTAAATGTCGCAACCTTCTTTGAAATAAACACATCTAACCAGATCTAACTAACGACCAGTTATTTGATCTAGTGGTGTCATCTACCGCGAGAGTTAGTTATCCACTGAGTTGGATGATGATGAGCAGAGTTGGGGTGCTGCCACCTATCTGCTTGGGAGAATTGCTAGTTCTTTTATTGTAGTTCAACTAATTGAGAAATGTAGTACGTAATAGAAATTCTTACAAAGAAGTAGGAATTGTCGGGCAATTAAAAATCAATTAATCTGTCTTAAGAATCAAAGCCCCAATCAGTCAGTTGTGAGAACTTCAGCTCAGTCTTCTGATCAAATGTATATACTCAGAATCAAGGAGCTAATAAACTTCATGAGGCTTTATTACAGAATGAAGAAAAATAACCAACAGACGAAATTACCATGATATCTATGCTGTAATTATATGAATCCTTGAAAATATAGTATCAAACACAAGTAATTACAATAGAATATCTATCGTACCTATATAGAGGTACTTTCATACGAAAAATAATAATAATCAATAAATTTAAAAGCTTTTTGCAAAGATACTTATTTTCACTGAAATTTGATGGAAATCTTTGAAAACCTAAACCATTGCTAAAAATAATGAGTGATGTTAGTGAACTTACATCGCTGTTTATTGTGCATCCTAATTAATAATTACTATTGATTACTTATTAAAAGAATACCAGTTTTTTTTTTTAAAATCATTTTGCATAAATAGCTCCATATTTATTTTTATCACTTAATTTAAATAGAATCTATGAATGAAGTTAAAATTCTAAAGAATTATTTAAAATTTAGATTGACTTAAAAAAAAAAAAAAAAAAAAAACATAACAAAAGGTCATTTGTAATCGAAATTAAAATAGGAAATCCTTCATTAAACTGTCAACTTCGAAACAAATAAAGTTTAATTAAAATTCCAGTGTAGCTTTCTCCACTCTTACCCAAAGGAGTTTCAAAATTGTATCATTATTTATTCCTCTAAAATTCAACTTAACTGTACAATTTTCTCTGATTGTTATCGATTTATTTCTCGGATCTCTGGACTCTTTTCTCCTGTTATGTGAAGTGGCAAAGATCGATAAAAATGAAAGATTACGATGAATTATTATACATTTGAAGCAAAGATGGGGGAAAATATGTAAATTACTCAGGTAATGAAAGTTTAGAATGTGTTTCATAGAAATGAAAGACAGCCAAGGGGGAAATCGAACAAATGAAGACAATTTATCAACATTGAAAAGTCCATTCTTGTAACTCGTCTTTAGTTTGTTGACTTTTAACAAATATTCATTATGTGGGTATTTCTAGAAAGATAAATGAGTTTTCAAATAATTCATTGCAGCTACCGTTATGTTAATAGCTTAAATCATATTTTATTACATGAAAAATAGTATTCACAATAATATTTTCGATAGTTATAGTTAATCGTGTATATTATCCTTGTATAATACTTTAGTTTTAGTTTTCCTATATAATATCATAATTGCGTGATTATTCATGAATTGTTTTTTATTCAGTTTAGATAACAGCTTAGTATTAATATCAGATTTTATTAAGACAATTTTTATTGTATAAATTATAGTTTAAGGTAATTTAAAGCAGATCAAATCTGTACATTTTTTTTTTGCTTGATAGGGTAAACCAACCAGTGAAGGAACACTACCCAGTGAAGGAACATTTCATATATATTGATTAAAAATAAGAATTTGAAAGATTTTCTTTAGATTGATTGGTAACAATAGCTTACTGCCAAACAATAGGAAGTCATCTAGCAATGTTTTGGATTACCTGGTCAACTAGTCTTCTCTGGAGAAATTTTTGAATTTGTTATTATCTCTGCAACACCTTGTTTCTTTGAAAAATTATAAGGTAAGTGTTTGTATTTATATGTTTGAAGTGGAATTAATTGCATGTAATAGTTTTATTTTTCTCACTGTGAATAAGAGAATTCAAAATATAGTTATTGAAGTTACGTTTTATTTTTTTTAAGCATCATGGCATAATAAAGTACTGAGATAAGGGAGTTTTTATTCACTGGATCACCAAACGATGAAAAACCAGTGAAGGAACAAGTGTTCCTTTACTGGGTTTTTTTCTAAGTTAATGAAAATAAAAGATAAACTTTAACTTTTTTGTACCATTAGTGATATTACGCATCAAAAATATGTTAAAAGTACGAAAAACAACTTCTAAACAGTGAGGGAACAGGCATGTTCCTTTACTGGGCATAGATTTCCCAGTGAATGGACAGTATGTGTTAATATGTTGACACTTTAATTTTTAATTCATGATTACTAGAAAAAAAAGTTTAAATTTTCCAAGTATTTATATGTTATAATTTCAAGAATAGGCTTGTTTTTAAATATGTGTATGGCTTATTAATTCATAAAGAGCATTAAAAAATAACCAAAACTAAGTGTTCTTTTACTGGGTGTTCATTCACTGGTATGAGCTGTTGCTTCACTTGGTCTTCTTACTACTTGTTATTTGAACCTCCAAAACTTTAAAACAATATTATGTAAGTTCTCTACAATTTTTTTACATGATTTGCAATTGGTAACAAATATGTTTACACTGTCATTTTACTAAATTTACGAATTTTGAAAATAATATGATTTTTTAAAAGGCAAGCGAAGCTTAAGTGTTCCTTCACTGGTTAGTTTACCCTAATACGTGATCTGTTCTGTAAGCTTTCAAGTTATGAAACTATCAATAATACAAGCGATTTATGTATTGTGTCTCAATCATGGATAATATCTCAGTTCTATTATTATTGATTAATAACTCAATTTTTCTTAATATAGATTATAATAAAATTTAAAGCATTTTAAAGCAAATGTATGTAATTCTTATAAAAGATAAATTATTTGTAGCATGATCAGAAATTATAAATGAACGATTCTATAAACGTTCAAAAATGATACTATGACTACAACTGAGAAACTATTCATGATGACGTCCCAGTTGCATTATTCATAGAAAATAACTCAGGTTTCATTATTATTTTTATTAAATAACTCAAATTTCATTACATGGGTTTGATAACAATGACGTTAATCCATCTATATGGTGCTTACAATAAAGTGATTATTGTAAAAATTAGGCACCATGATAATTTCTTTTCCTTTTTAAAAAACAAAATGACGAACTAATTTCTTTTATTTTGACAAAATATTTGATAGAAGCATATACCAGAAAAGGGTTTCGCTAAAAACAAAGAAAGTCTCGTGAAATTTAAGTATTCATTTTTTACAGTGTGCTTTTTATATATTTTAAGAATTTTTGATATGAATTAAAGCAATTCGTATGAATGAAGTTAACTTTATCTTTAAAAAGTTAACAGCACTTTAGTTTATTCACAAATATTTCAAATACATTTCAAAAATCCATTTGTCAAAACTTTATGTTGAAATGAAACGTGTGCAGGTGAAATAAATTTGAAAAGAAGGTATTTATCCAGAAAACTTTCTTAAAACGAAAATTCATTTTCCATCAAGTGGTTTTAAAATTGTCGTGTAAAGGAGGTTAGTAATGAGAAGTTTTCAAGAAGCGGGAGTGTATGTAATACGTATGGAGGAATGAAAAGAACTCCTTGTACTTCGTTCTTTAAAATGAGAAATGCTCAATACATAATGCATTTTACAAGATGTCACTAAAATTACATTGAATAGAATATTGAATTGCTAGGAATTATTATGTATCATCTCTCTGCCTCTCTCTGTAAATATATATATATATATATTATGAAGATAAAGATAAGTTTAAAATGAAGATAAAACAAAGGAAAATTACAGACTAATGAAAAAAGGGGGAAAATGAAAATTAATAAAAATAACAAAAACTGGGAGATGAAAAAAAAGGATAGAATTCTTTTAAAAAAATCCGAAAAAAAAAGATATTATCTTTTTATCAGCCCACACGATTATATCTGCAAAAATGAGTGCTTTCTAATATTGTATTAATATAGCCAAAGCAAAATATATCAATACAATAGTGTGAGAAGCACAAAAAAATTTTTACAAAAATTACAACAAATAAAATAGAACACAATAAGTAAAAATAATACGTAAAAGCACAAAATAAAATTTAAAGAAAAAACAGAATAGAACATAAAACATAATCTATAAAGCGAGTAGCGAAACCAAATGAACTTACATGAACGGGAAATTTTTCAAGAATGATTTAAAATATTTTCGTAACAAGATTACCAGATAGCAAAATATGAAAACAACAGTGCAAACTGAGATAGCGTAACTAGAGTTTTGTTTTAAAGTGCGTTCTTACTGCATAACTGAAGTGCGTTTGATTTGTTAGCTACCAAGGAAGGGCCCGAAAATAGATGTGCGCAAGATAATATTATACTGGATAATTTAAAGAAGTTGACTATAAATAAATGAATTGCCTGATTTGCACATAATTTTAGCCACGGATTTGCCCGAAATGGATTTGCACATGGGAAAATTATATAAATTAACAAGGAACTTTATTAGTAAACAATTTTAGCCCCGGATTTGCCCGAAATGGATTTGCACATGGAAAAATTGCATAGATTAGCAAAGAAAATTTTTTAGTAATATATATATATATATATATATATATATATATATATATATATATATATATATATATATATACACACAATTTGACAAGGATTCGAAAAATTAGAGAGATCATAATGGAATTAGATAAGTTACTGCATTAGATAAAAGAATGATTTATATTTGAAAACTAAGTATTTACTTTCGTTTGGAGATAACAATTGTTAAAGATAGCGCTACAAAAAATTTTTAAGGAAAAAAAAATCCATAAAATAATACAAAATATTGTAAAAGTAAAAAGTATGCATTTCTATAATGCACAGGAAAAAAATTCGGCACCTTAAAAATTTTGTGTAACATCAAGAAGGTAATTGCAAAACAATTTCTATTAGCCTTAAACATCTAATTCATACATATATACTAATTTAGGTAACACCGTAGCAGTCTGCTTTATACTTTTTATGTTATATTTATTCATTATTATGTGCACAATAATGTGAACCAGTTTCATTCAATTCTATGTGCAACGTTTTGAGTTATGGTTTTTTTTTCTAAGTTTATGATAACCAGCGTATGGTAGGAGTTAGGTTGTCATCACTAACTATTTGAACCTTTTCCACCATAAATAATAGCACATTGAAAAAATTATCAAAAAACGCTTCTTTTAGTCTTTCACAAGAATAAAACAGACGCAAAGAGGTAGACTAAGTTAAAATTTTGGTGAAATTATCCTCTATTTAGAGCGACTCTTATGATGCAGTTTATTTTTCGAAAATAAAAAACCCCGTCAGTAAATTGCTTGTCATTATTTTTCTTTAGAATGTAATAGCCATTCACTCTTGCTATTATTAGAAAGTTTAAAACTTGAATATTTATGTCATAATAAATCTTATTCACGCACAATCATGGATAGACTGGTGCTCTTTTTTAAAGTTTAAGACTATTCTCTAAATCTGAAATCGATAAATGTGAAAGATCTCTACTTAACTATTTGTAACGGGCGGCGAAATTCTTTTTTATTATTCTCTTATTTTATTATTCTCTTTTCCCTTCACCCGGGCAATCATTCTCATGACAGACAGTATGGACATGTAAATACTTTCTTTGAAGACTACTTCAACTGAACTTTTCAATTCTTTTTGATTTAAATTGTTTAGTATTCGGGAGAAGATCATAAAGAGTTAAATGTCATTTATGGATAATTATTTATTTATTTTTTAAATATGCATAATATAAATACTTCATAGAAATGATATAAATTCGATATAGAATTAGCATAAATTTTTTACTGAAATTCGATAAATTCTATATAGAAAGGATTTTAATTTAAACTTTTTATAGATATTGTAGGTATTCAAAACAAACATGATATATTTTCTGAATAGAAATACCATAAACTTATTACATAAATAATATAAATTCTATATAGAAATAACATAAATTCATTATAGAGCTATAGATATAGTATATATCTATTCTTTATAGGTATATATTTAGAAGTGATGTAATTTCTATATTTTCTACAATAGAATAAGGTAAATCCTTCGTAAAAATGGAACATATTCTAGAGAATTTATTTAATTCTAAATAGAAATAATGAAAATTCTGCATGAAAGTATTATTTCTACATAGAAATAATACAAGTTCTACATTACTAGTATTGTATAACTGTATCAATGAATAATGAAAACGTTTAGATAGAAATAATATGAATTCTCAATAATAATATCATAAATTTTGAAGAGAAATTAAGAAAAAAAAACATTTTTATTTGCCTAAATTAAACAAACTTGTTATTGCATTTATATAGTTCGATAGAAAAATAATATAAATTCTATGCAGTTATGAAATGAAATATAAAAGCGCATTTCAAATAAAATCTTTTAGAAATTTTTTTTCTTGAATATGATTTACAAAATAATTTATACAATACAAGTTATAATTATTTACATATGAAATATGATTATCATAAGTATTTTTCCAGTTTTTTTAATAATTTGAACAATTGTTAGTCAACTCAAGGAAAGTAATAAATATTTTTGTAATTAAATATAAAGTCAATATTACAAGAATCAATTGTAAAATCTTTTGTAACATTTACTGATATTCAATAAAATGAAATACATATGAAATATGATTATCATAAGTATTTTTCCAGTTTTTTTTAATAATTTGAACAATTGTTAGTCAACTCAAGGAAAGTAATAAATATTTTTGTAATTAAATATAAAGTCAATATTACAAGAATCAATTGTAAAATCTTTTGTAACATTTACTGATATTAAATAAAATGAAATACATATGAAATATGATTATCATAAGTATTTTTCCAGTTATTTTTTAATAATTTGAACAATTGTTAGTCAACTCAAGGAAAGCAGTAAATATTTTTGTAATTAAATATAAAGTCAATATTACAAGAATCAATTGTAAAATCTTTTGTAACATTTACTGATATTAAATAAAATTAAATACAAATAAAATATGATTATCATAAGTATTTTTCCAGTTTTCTTTTAATAGTTTGAACGATTGTTATTCAACTCAAGGAAAGTAATAAATATTTTTGTAATTAAATATAAAGTCAATATTACAAGAATCAATTGTAAAATCTTTTGTAACTTTTACTGATATTAAATAAAATTTAATAATAGCGTATTTAAAGTTATATAAGCATATAATATACTTTAAACATATTCATCATTTTCTCTTATTCTAATAACAGTCATTGCAGATATTTGATTATACGAAAAGTAAGAATTAATTTACAATATACAAAAGAATACTTTCAATTTTTATCAAATTATTGAAAATTTATTTTTTTTCCAAGTAAAATGAGTTAGGTAAATGAATAAAGATATGAAAAATATCTTCATTTCGTTTCATTTTGCCTCAGTGATTGTTTTTTATTTTCACAAATCCATTTTAACATAAAAAAAGGAAACATAATATTTTGCTTATTATTTTTTAGTATTTTGCTTATTATTCTCATATTTCTTTACATTTGTCAGAAATATATGAATTGAAATAAAATCATAACTGAATTTTTTTTTCAATTACACTATGCATGCTAATTTTAAAAAAAAATTGGTTCAAATAAATTTTTTTTTTTTTTTTTTTTTTTTTGAATAAAGTAATGCTATTATTGCTTTAAAACGAGGAAAATGCATAATAACTGTTTTGATATTGAAAAAAAAACTATTTTAAACTTACTTTTAGATAATAAAGCAGAAAAGAGCATTTTATGTTTCACAATTTAAGCTTTTTGAAATCCTTTAAACCTAATAAAATCTTCAACATGGCTTTAAAATTCTGTGCCAAATATTTTTGTTAAACTAATTTATAAGAGATTAAGATGATGCACTCATTAAATGTTGGCATTTTGCCATAAAGATAATACTTAAACTAATTATTACTAGGCATAATATCAAATGCATGAAGACTTATTATTTCTTAAAAACTTTGAATAATGAATAGTAATAAGAATGAGTATTGCATTTAAGTTTTAAGAAAATAATATTTACAAATTTATAAACCAATTATAAAATTATGTATAAAAACAGTATTATTTTATATGCTAAGTATTTCACATTTCGTTTCATTTTTTAATTAATTAGTAGAAATGAATAAACTTAGTTAATAAAAAACTTACTGCAAACAAAACTTTCTAAAAACTTTAAGAAGACGTTTTTGTTTAAAGTAGAATCTATATTTAGATTTAAAAAATCGATAATGTCATCATCTTTTTATTAGTTCCTAAAATAGCGAATTTTTTTTCTGAAAAAAAGACAGAGTTAATCTTAAATTGGAGATAAAATGCGATTTTTTTTATTTTCATTTTAAAGAATATTTCTTTTTTCTTCTTAAATAACTTTTCACAAAGAATGATCTTTAATTTTTTTCGATCCATTATCCTAAGTTCATTTTTTATTAACTCTTAAAGAAATATAGAAGAATATTTTATTTAATGAAATTCTACATTAAGGAAGGGAAAAAATAAAATGAAGTTTGACTTACTGAAGAAAAAACATCAAAATTTTTCAGACGGTTATGGGGTAAATCTAGGATAGATCTAGATGGTCATAGTTTTGTTAAATCGAAAAAGTCTAAGAATAGAGGATACAGCACTGTTTATGTCTATTTTAAATTCATATACATGTACTCAACATATTTTGAGCGAAAAATAATGGAATATTGAAAACAAAATATGAAAATTAAATTGTTTGATATTAAACTTCTTGACCTTTTGACGCAGATGCGATACCGGTGACGCAGATGCGATCCTTTACATATATTTTTCTTTTCTTTTTCTCTAATTACAAACAAAAATATGTTTTGGCATTTTTTTTTAATTATAAAATCATTCTAAAAATTACTACAAAAAACTGTTAGATATTAAAAATAATGCTTGTATTAAAATATAAAATCCAAAAAAAAAGTAGTTTAAAAATTTTTCTTTTCATATTTATTCAAAAATTTATCAATGATTTATTTTAAGAAGGAAAGAAATGATTATGAATAACTAATTCTTTTAGATCAAAATAAGTGCAAATAATTTTGAAAAATTCTTGTTTGAAAGATTTTATCTTTAACGTAGAAAAAGAAACCGGTGCTTCGTGTTGTATTTCATAACCATAAATTATTAAAATAATGGTGTGACCAATCTTTGTTCCTAAAATTCTGTGCGATATATCTCCATAGAAAGTATTGGATAATGTGAAAATCATACTTGATATTTTCCACAAATTTTGTTAAATATGAGTACCTGAGGCTGATAGAAACGGAGCATTTATTTTACACTTTACGTTGCTGGCCGTATTCATAGCTAAAGTATTTATCTTCAAAACGTTTCTCATTGGTTATTGTCATTTTGTCAGCATGTTTTGTACGATTCAGAATTTCCTTATTTATATTTATATTCTTGTATTCTTATTTTTTATTTATATTTTTTTAAAGATTTCGAAGGATTTTATTCTGTAGTGTAACTTTTTAAAATATTTTTTTACAATGCCCACCTGTGTTAACATCCGGCAATTCAGGTATATACAGGGCGATTTTGTTGGCCTCTCTTTCAGGGGCACCATATTAGGTGGGACAACGTCGCTCCCACAGTGAGGACAGATAGTACAGAGAAGGAAAGAACATCCATGCCTTGCCCGGGATTCAAACCCAGAACCTTTCTGATGCAAGGACAGTTCTCTGCCCCCTACACAGGCCGGTCGGCGCTCTTTAAAATAAGTAGTTGGCTAAAAAAGGGCACTTCTGAGTGGTTTAAAAGGCTTAAAATTATAAAAATAAAAACAATATCAAGTAAAAATAAACTATGTATGATTTTGTTACTTTCTTGAAAGCTTACAAAATATTTATGAACACTTTAATTGAACTCTTACTTAATTCAAAATCTCGACGCGTATGTTTGAATAAAAATATTAGTTGTGAACATCATTAGACAATTTTACAAATTATCAAGCGACTCTCATAGTATATCTTAAAAGTAGTTTTGATGATAGACTGCAATGCTTTAGTTCCACTTAAAGTTTTTTATTTTTCTTTGACAAAGAACTAAAAAAGTACTTAAGAGCTAATTACACGCGAAAAAAAGGAAATTTTTTCTTCACTCCCACTTTTGTTTTTAGAGGCGCCCAATTAAAACTTTTTGCGAGGGCAATTAAAAGACAATATATGTGTGCAAACGCAAATTATAGCTCGCAAAAGACAAAAGATTTAATTAAACTAATAAAACACGTAGATTTTACTCAATTAAGAGTATTTACTTCAGCAACGTTGAAATAGAATAATTTATATTAGTGGTGTTCGACTTGTAAAGGAAAACGATAACGAGGATCAAGCTGCCAATGTTATCCTCGCTAAAAAATTTCATTCTAAATAAAGGAAAAATATAAGTAAATAAAAGCAAAATGAAAAAACAGGAAAATCATGTGATAAAAATTATAGGATAAAAATATAAGACATTAATATTAATCTTTAACACTAAATGGAAAATAAGTTCCTAAAATTCATGCAACTGAAACTTTTTTATTAACAACTCATTTTCAAATTTTCAATAGAATGGTAAAGATTTAGTCTCATTCTTAAGTCCTTTGATTCGCCAAAAATTAATCCGAAATGTTACGAATATTTTCAGAAAAAATAATAATTCTATAACAGAATAAACAAAGACATGTATGTTTTTACTAAACATAAATAAAGTATAAGTCATACATTTTGTTTTGTCATAAAATATCATATTAAAATTAAGTTAATTATTCGTAACTTGCAAGCAAATGAATTGTAGCTGTTTAGGTTTGAAAACAAATAATTTCGAGTTGGTTCTTTCCTTAAAGTCTCACAAATATATTAATCATTGCACAGTAATTAACTATTAATGTAGTTAAATCTTGGAATGATTTTCCAAAAAAATCCAAGAAAATGCTTTCAAACGTAACAAAATCTATATAAGAATTTATTATTATTATTATGAATTTTTTTTTTTTTTTGCTTTTTAGCTCTTTAAGCTTGATTAAAAAAATGCTTAAATATATTCTTTCGTAAAAATGTTTTAAAATTATAAATGTTTTAAAATGATAATTTCATTTCATTTTAATCTTATAAGATGATTTTAACTTTATAATTAAATTTATGCAATTTATGCGGAGCTCATGTGAACAAATAATGATTTTTTACCTCTTAAATAGCACAAAAAAGTTGTTTAATATAAACTACTTTGTAATAAATGTCAATATTTTAACAGCATAAACAAATTAGTAGTTTTATTTGAAACATTTTTACATTTTCCCCGACACTCTATCTATTGCAAAGTTTTCAGGCGATAATGACTCTAACAACTTCCATTATTGCAAACACAAAAGACTTTTCCCTGAAGTATAATCAATGTATATTTAATTTGTTCTTTATTAATGAAAAAATCTTTTCTAATATATATTTAGAAAAAAAAAAAACTTATCTCTGCTTAGTTATCTTTATCAAGCTTCAACCAACAAACAAATATCAAATGACTCCTCAATAATATGGATTACATTTTGAAGGATAATGGACTTAAAAACGGAGTTTTATAGAAACAAAAAACTTAAATAGCTATCATCTGATCACGGATAAAGTTAGTACTTGCTGATTTAGTAACTTACTATTAAAGTTACTTCATTCGTTTAAAAAATTTAATGTGAAACATTATTTTTTATGCCCATTATTATCTAGTTTATACGTTGTTCCGAGATTGATTAAATTAGTTTATCAGAAAATGATGGTTTTTATATAAAAAAAAAGCATTTTAGTCGCTCAAATTAAGTTTAGCTAAAAGTACTTTAAAAAAAATTAATATTCTCGATTATAAAAACATTGTTACTCCATCATCTACTATTTTCTTATCACATTAATGCAAAAGAAAACATGATTGTAATACAATTAAGAGTGAACTGTAAAACATAGGATATATTATTTTAAAACACTTAACACAGTGTCCCTGGTGGACATAAAGAGAGATTGTAGGAAATGTATTTTTATTAGGGTGCCATTAAAAAGTCATGACCACCCACTCATGGCGCTTTAAAAGTAATGCGTGGTAGGGATGCATCTTTCTAAGATTTTTAAAACTGTACTCCTAAATGAGTAAAAAAAATGCTAATTCTTTAGTTAGAAAAATCAATTTAAGCGAGTTTCAACAAATCGATTGGGAAAAACTTTGTCCGAGCATAACTTTATTAATCCTGTCAGTTATCGAATTCATTAATATCATAAACAATAATAAATAAAAAAAATTACAATCGATTATGTGTATCATACACAATCGCGCTGAGGAAAAAAGCATGGTCAAAACTACAAGAATACGAAAAGATTAATCGTATTTCTGGCTCTATGGGAACACTAAAAAGCTCGATACTTTTTATGAAAGCGCTTTTGTAATGATTTAGTTAAAATTTTTAAAAAAAATATGGTTTTTATAATACGTGATAAAGTTTAATAAATGTGAAACAATTTGGTAATTTTATCATGATATTTAAAGGATGTCATAAAAATCTCTTATTTGGTTAAGTTTAATTTTCGGTTTTGTATTTTTTACTAAATGTGTTTAAAAAAAAAGAACTGTAATTTTAAAAACCAGAATTCTTGCAATCCGTTGCTATAATTGCCAAATAAATGGCTTAAATACTGTACTGTTTAGTTTTATTAACCAAAATTATAGTTTTTTATTATGAGAAGTGTCATTATCATGCAGTGTGGTAACCAGAATTCTTTTCCACCTGTGGTTATAATATATACATTTGTGACATTTTTACGTTTCTAAATATAAATTAAAGGATAAAAATACCCTATGAAATAACATTTTTATTTATCAAAGTAAATATAAATATATTTCTTTATTCATGGACTTCAGTTGCTTCATTATTTTATAAAATTGAACTAGAATTTTTTGAAGTTAGTTTCTTTTTTAATGATGCTGTTTAAAATCCTAAAAATGAATTCTTTTCTGGTCATTTTTTGTTGTTGTTATTTTTATAAAAACATAATTTTATGGCGTTACAAAACTGCTAAAATATATGTTATGGCAAGTGAGGAAATGAAGCTAATACCGATAAAAGAAAAATAATAAAAACTCTAACAAATCTTTTATATTTCAATAACATTTATTAGAATAAACTTCCTTTTTAGATGGTGATATGGATAAAATATTTTTATAAGCTTCTGGAAATAATTTGAATGCCACTTTTTAGAATACATTAAATAATGATATCGAACTACCGTTTTAATCAGTTTTGGGAAGAAAAAAATGGTAATCTTCATATTTTTAAAAGGAGCGGAAATTAGTTTTTGCCTTTGAATGAAAATACTGAATAAGAAGAAAGAAAGCTATTAAAAAGGAAAAGCATAAATCAAACAAAAGATTTGAGAATATCTTTTAACTAACAAATTTAATTTATCATTACTATTCAGAGAAAAACTTTTTTGGTTTTAACTGCTCTAAAATAGTAAAACGCATAAGTTTAAGATTAAATTATATTTCAGAATCTTTGTTAAAAATTGATTTAAAAAAATAAAGAAATGATTAATATGTATATTTATTTAAACCATTCATTGATTTTCAAAATAATATCAAATTTTTAGACTATCTCTGAAAGATTGAAAAGCCAGCTCTTTGCAAGTGTCACCGGCATTTTGCAATGAGCCTGGCTAATTGGGAAAGTCTCCAGTATTTTTGAATTTGTCTAATTATTTTATATTTATTGTAACCAGCGCTAGTTGTGCGAATTGTGCGAAGAATTAGACTGAATTTGCATAGGTGAATTGCAATAATTCCTGACTAGTGCAAAAGCTTGATTTTGGGCAAAATTTTTGAAATTGAGTTTATGGTTTATGATAAATTTAGAGTCTCTGTAATCTTAGATTTCTTTAAACTCTTTGCTTTTGTTTGTACAATTATTTATTAAGTTTTACCAGTTTTTTTCTAAGATGATAACAATGGATAAACTAATAATTTTTAGTCTTTGGATTCGCTTATCTCAAAATCAGATTTAAACCATCATAAACACGATATCTCATGCTGTTTTTAAAATAATCTTCTACAATTTTTCATGAGTATTTATGATTATAGCACACATTTTTTAAACTTCAGGCAAAGAAAAAAAGCAGAATTTTATTTTTCATGCGTGTTTTTTGCAGATAAGGGAGGAAAGTATTAAAAATTTGCTTTTTTAACTTCATTGATCCCTAACTCAGTAGCATATGCACCTGCTTTTAAATTAATAGTTTAAAGCATAGTTGATAGCTTTCTAATTAAAATCCTTAAAGGATTTTATGCTTTACGTGATAGAAATCTTTTTAGAGTGTGTTTAGCGTAGATGTTAAAAAGGTCTATTTTACCTAAAAATGGCAATTTAAAAAAAAGATAGCCATTTTTAGGTGAAAAGAAGATTTTTTTTTAGGTAAAACTTTTTAAACTAGCCAAAATGCTAGCTTTATAAGTTTTTACACATAATAAAAAAATAAACTAGTTTTTAAAATTTTTATATTAATATTAAAAAAAAGTGTTGAAACTAGTTGGATACCATAATAATGCTAATCAAAATTAGCCTTCACTATTCTGCTCCTATTTTAAGCTGCATGAAAGAAAACAGGTTAAATGAGCAATGATTGATAGAATTTATATTTAGCCTAAAGCTATGTGAGCTCCATGCAATTAGTCCAAAACATCTCCGGCTAATTATAAAATGCTAATAACTTTTTTAATTAGACCGGCAGCTATTTACAAACAGTAGGAGTATTCAACTATCTTCAGACATCGATTATCTCGTTAATAATTACCTAATATTTTCCTCATTCAGAATTTGATGTTCAATTTTTGTTTTTATGATTAAAGAATAATAGAATATTTCAGTGTAAATGTCCCTTCATATTTGTTGTTCAAAACTTAATTGTTAGTAAAAAAAATTTATGTTTAACTATTAAGACTTTTTTAGAGTAAAACTGAGCAACTTCCTTTATAGATCGATTGAATGCACTCCAAAAAAAGTAAAAACGAATCAACAAAATCTTGATTTAGATTCTTGCCTTGCGCGTGTTTTTGATCAAAAAGTTCCGAACGAAATGTTTCATTTGATTATAAATGCAAATGCAACGTTCAAATGGAATTTATGTTTCTTCAAATTCCAGGGAGAAAGAATGTCGTTTATTTCGCTCTCTCTTTAAAAGTTCGAATTACTTGCTGACTCTTTAAGGACTACACAAAGAACAAAACTTTTTAAGTCTTTGAGTGTTTTGTTGTTTTGTAAGATAGGATTGCCATTTTTATTTAAATTTGTATCAAACGAATACTTTGTTTTTTTCCTTTGATGTGCAAATCCTTAAAATAAAAGTTAAATTCTTGTTTGAATGAGAATTTCACTGTATCTTTAGAATTCAAAATTACACTTTTAACTTAAAAGCATCATTTTTATCGAAAAAAACCGAACAACGATATTTAACAAAGGAATTTAAAAGATACACATATTTCTCTCATTATATGTGTAAAAAATTGTAAAAATTTTACTTATTTATCTATTAAAATTAACAAAAAAGTGCTACTTTTACATAGATTGATTTTATTATTTACTGTTTTCAATCAGTTGAAGTTCTATATTATTTTTAGTAGAAGTCATATTTTTAAATTGCTGTTTCTCTGAAATGAACGTGATCTGAGCTATAGAAAAGTATACTCGAAACTCTGAAATGAGAATTATTAGAGGTCGTTTTATTGCAAATTTTGCTATTTAGCATCGAAAATTACGTTGTTAAGCTTACTGCGAAAACTGCTATATTTCTAAATTCAACCATTACTAAACTAAAAAAAAAACTGTTTTTTTTTAAAAATAAATTAATTATTTATTAAAATTTGTTTTTGGATGAAATTATATTCGAAAAATTATTTATGCAAATAGTTCTGGAGCTATGGCTAAACTCATTAAGAGTAAAAACGTTAAGCGGTCCAGAATTTTGACTTTTATGTTTATAAAACTAGTAGGGCCAAATTTTAAAATTACGTCTTCTTCTCATTTTCGAGGCTCGTAAATCTGAATAAATTAAAAACTAGGAAAAGTTTTTACATTTGCATCTCACTTCATAATGGCCCGAACAGAGATGTAATAAACATCTTTAAACTAAAGACACTTTTTGAAACCACGTATTCCCTTATTGATACTACTTACGGTTTTAAAGCGTGTCTCTATAACCTTAAATAATGGAGATTCATCAAGAATAAATAAAATAAATTTGAAGTTGTGTTTTAGGCCATGGAAAAATTGAGGTAAATCCTGAATATCACAAATGAATGATACTGTAGTTTATATTTCTTTTGGTGAGCAGAACCTCTACTTTATATTATCGTAAGTCTAATTGTATTAAACCACAGAGGAATGTATAAGAAAATTGTGTATGTAATATTGATATTGCAAAATAAGAAATATGTGAAATACCGATGTTAATTTGATAAAAATAAATGTAAAAATATAATAGTATCATTACTAACTATTTTCGAGAATTGCAATGAATTAGTTTAGGTGATAGGCACAAATGGAAATAAAAAAAGATGATGTACTAAAAACTAAATTAATCACAAAAAAAAAGTGAGGCAAGAAGAATAAAAATAAACGCCATATTATTATTGACTCCGAAAATGCTTAATTTTATCATTAGGTTCCCACGATAGAGTTTACTGGTATTACGTTAATTGGAGTTTTATAAATTGAAATAAATAAGGTATAAAATAAATTGCAAAAGAAAGGTAAATAAGGTATAATTATAACTTAAAATAAAAAAAAAATTGTATTACAAAGTTAAATTGATGAAGAAAAAATACTGATCCGTATGAATTGCCTTGTTATTAACGCCCCTAATGCTTAATTAATTTTAAAAATATGCAAAACTGAAATTAAAAAATAAGTTTTGTTTTAAAAAGCTGAATTAATGGAGAAAAGAACTTATCTTAAAAAAACCGTAAAAATTCGTTTTATTGTTATTGACGCCAGTGATACTAATTAATTTTATTTATAGGTACTATAGCTATAATGTTAATTGTTGTTTTTATGGGTACTAATTATAGAAACAATGGTACCAACATACATTCTACTGTGGAAATTAATTTAATAAGGCTGATCAGAAAAAAGAAGTACCGATAAAATTATTAGACAATCAGGAGTTGACCTCAAGCATCCGCATTTTGCCAAATGATACTGAATATAGTTATTTTGTGTGACAAACTTCTAAATTTATATTTTTCTTGATCTAATTACTTAAATTTATCAGGTGAGGCAACAAATAACACTAAATAAAAAATTGGAATTTTTTTATCTTGATTAATTGTGTCGTTATCCTTCAGTTGTGTGCATGATTTCGTAGTCTTGATCAATTAATAATTATTGATTATTAATTTTGTTTATCTCACACGAAGAGCGGGAATTCAGCTAGTTTTTACTATACATGTTATTGATAATTAAACTAAGCCTACTCAGAGGCAAGTGTAATGCAAGTATGATTTCCATAGAAATCGTACCAAATTTGGTACAGACACAAAAGGTAATATGGTAGAAAAAGTTCTACAAAAAACAAATCTAATAAATTGAGACGCTAGTGGCGGAAATCATGGGAGAATTTTACACCAATTTAGCGTAAAATGTTGGAGTGCTCATTAAAATATGAAAATTCAAAATAACATGCTCGTAAACTAACTATCACAAAAAAGTCAACACAAGCAGGAAGCAACTCCAATCACCAATTTTAAGTTGTCAACTATTTTTCCTATTTGTAATTTTTATTCGAAATTTCAATCATACATAGCACTTTTCCCTTTTTCAACATTAGCCACATTTCACATTCGTTTTGAACTACCACTGCAATGTTTGTTGAATCTTCTTTTCCACAATTCTAAGTTTCCATTATCCAATTCCAATTCTTCTCCTTTTTCAATTTCAGTCACGTTTTATCTGTTATATTGAATAGGATCAGAAGTAGGCTTATTTAAAGATTCTGCACACCTTTCATTCATTCACTCTGCACACCTTTAGTATCCTTATAAAAAGTAAAGTCCAAAAACTATACAATTTATTGGTTTTAAATAATGACAAACTTAGAACCAAAAAAATCCCACCAAGAAACTTTAATGAGTTTTAAAAATATTTAAAGAAAAACTTTTTGTTTGTCTTATTAGACTATGATGTGTTTGTTTTCTATTTAAAATAAATAAATAAATAAACAAATAAATAAAAATACTTTTTACCTTTTCTTTATTAATATATTTCAAAATAGGTATTTATTTCTAATTCCTCTACAAGATAATACGATAACATACTGTTAGTATCATCTCCTTTCAAACTTACCAGAAATCTAAAGAGACAATTACTCCAGATGAAGTAGAATAGGTACGTAGGAGTAAAATTAATATCTTTGAAATCAGAAAATATCTTTCCCCTGACTTTTCATTTAGTATGGAAGATTGAAGATCAGTTAGATGTCTCGGCCATTTTAATTACCAGTTACATCAATCAAGAATGTTAACAAACAAATGATGCAATAAAAAAAATTCAATTTTCAATTTGCATGTTGTCTTCTGCCTCTTTTGGGACTCTTAATACTTTTTTACGAATTGCACTCGAAATCCTTTTTAGGAAAATAAATCTCTATTTCATTTAAAATAAGGAAAAAGATAAATATATATTTTTTTAAAAATTCAATATAATGATTTTGCTCAATTTAGCTAAATATGGAAAAAATGCTCAATGAATTTTCTTGTTAATATAATCTTGAATATATATATATATATATATATATATATATATATATATATATATATATATATATATATATATATATATATATATATATATATATATATATATATATATATATATATATATATATATATATATATATATATATACATACATATATATATCGAAATAGAATAATTCCATATAATAATATGAGTACAAATAAGTACAAATATTGTCTTACCTCAAACTCACTAGGAATTCACAAATGTAGCTGTTCATAATTGATACAGAAGAGTGCAATTATTACCGTCCCCAAGTGCAATTATTACCAATCACCGTTCCCAAAACATTTATTTCAGTGTGGCAGATTGAAGATCAGTTAATTGTTATGACTATTTTAATTAATAATTATCAAGTATTTTTATATGAATCAAGAATGCTCAGGTACACAGTAAGAAACTTTAATTAGCATTTGCATCTGGTCTTCTGAGTGTTTCAGGGGTTCTTAATACTTCCTGAAACTTGCATTCAAAGTTGTTTTTAAAGATAAATTGTTAGTATTAGAGAATTAATTGTTAAGGAACTCAGTCTATCTGAAAGTTATTAAATAGCTGAATAATGTTATTTTTAATGCGTGTAATGATTAAACTAAGTTTAGAAAATGCGTGTAAGATAAATATTTTATAAATTTTTTTATTACTACGTATCGAAACAGATAAAAATTCTGCGTACATTGGCATAAAATACAAGCATTACCTCCTTTAAAACTCCTTTAGAATATACAGTAACACCTAATTTTAAAATAGATACGGCGGAGAACAATTAATGATTTTGAAAGCAGCAAATACCGTTCTCAAAACGTATTATTTACTGTGAAATATTGAAGATCAGTGTAATGCTATTTTAGGCATCATTTCATAGCTTTTAGAAAAATTTAATTTTTTTAATCATTTTTAACCCAACTTTGATTAAACTAAACCAATTATTTAATTTTTATAATATTTTATATAAAGCAAATAAAAACATTTTATTCTCTCCTTAACAATGTAACGGCTAGCCTTTTTTAATTCAAAACAAATCTATAACTCATTAATTCACTGTCGCGACTAAATTGAATATCAAAATTATTGTGGCAGAGTGTGGCAGAAACTAGACGTCCAAATTAACATGGCCAACTGTATCTCATCCATTGTGGTGGTCCTTAAAGAGTGGATACCACTTCTGGAGAACGCACTAGCTCTGCTTATCGGGAAGACTGATTGTGCAGTTCATTGGAAATAAAAAAAAATTAAAAAATTTTTTTTTAACTCTTCATTCCTTAAAGCTACTATATTTCTCTTACCACAAAAAAGTTTAAGTTACAGGGTTATAATAATTTTCACGATCTTCTAGGTGATTAAGCGGTAGCCAAATTATTTAAAATTCATTATTAAAACCGCGGGGTTGGCTTTGTTTATGGCTATTTCTTCTTTAGATAAATCGCCAACTATGGATCACTTCCCATGCTCTTCAATGTCGGAACAATTCAATCATTATTTATTTAAAATTCTTGGCGTGAGAACTGAGGGGTTTCGCTCTTTAGTCCGACCATTATTCATTTACCTAAACCTTTCATCATGTTTGAAAAGACATCTCTTCATCTCTATTATACACGATGTTGTTCATTATTTTACTTGCACGTAAAATGGCCAATTTGTTTAACCCTAATATTACTCGATAATAAGTAAAATTTTTGTTTTATAATGATCTATGCAGCAATGATTCTTTCATTACTAAAAAACAAAATGTACCAGACATTATCACCAATGCCTTCATAAAACCGGAATAGATGTTCCATTTATCAAACTGGAAGAATTGATATCATAATCAATCGCTTAGCCATTTTAATTACCTATTACATTAATCAAGAATGTTAACGAACAAAGGGATACAAATAGACACTGTAGTTTAAAATTTTCAAATTGTCATGTTGTCTTTCCGGGGGTCTTAAAATTGTCTACTATATTATCATTTAAAATTGTCCGGTCTTTGCATTCAAAAAAAATTTTTTGAATATAAAATAGTTTCCTAGATTTACCTTATTAAGGAATTAATTGTTAAAAGATTAAGTTTCGCTGAAAAGAATTAAATTGATGAATAATGTACTTCTTAATACACATGATGAAGCTAAATATTTTTTTAAAAATTCGTTTAAAATGATTGTTTAATCGATTAGTCTTTTTTTTACACATTTCAAAATAGATACAGATTCTTAGTACATTCACATAAAATACAAAATCAAAATGTAATGATTATCTTATTTAAAACTACACCTCAGAATCTGTAAATGCCCCTAACTTTTGAATAGACGAAGAGGAGTACAATTAATATCCTTTAAATCAGCAAATACCGTTCCCAAAACTTCTCATTTGCTGTGAAAGATTAACGATAAGTTAGATGGTGCGGTCATTGTAATTACCAGTTACATTAATCAAGAATGTTAAGAAAGGGACACAATAGGACTCTGCCATTTAACATTTTTAAATTGCCTTCTAGGAGGTTCTTAATACTTTCTCAGATATGCATTCTAAATTTCTTTTAAATTTCTTTTTCTTATAAAATTGTTTCCAATATTCTCCATATTAAAAAAATTTATCGCTAAGAAATTTCGCTGATAAGAATGAAATTGATGCATAAATATACTTTTTTAATACTTCTAATGATTAAGAGGATGCCAGACCGCCGAAGAAAATTTTTGCCGCAAATTCTCTTTCTCCTTCATGACTAAATTAAAATTTAAAAGAAAGAAAAAGTAAATTCAGACAAACCAAGAGTTTTGACATGAAGTTTCCATTGCTGAAAAAAAATACTTCAAAATATTAAAATGTAAATAAATTAATAGAAAAGAGTTTCTCCATTGCGTAATACTAAGTTATCGTCTCATAGTTTATTTTCATTTCTATATTTTAACATTTTCCTTTCAATATTTGAAAATTCATAGCTTTCTCTAGGTTTGTTTGAACTCACTTTTTCTACACTTTAAATTTTTAATTAGTTATGAAGGAGAAAGAGAATTTTTGGCGAAAATTTTCTTCCCCGGTATGTCGTCCTCTTAGGCTAATTTTTTTAAAAAAATGCATTTAAAATAATTGTTAAATTAATTAGTCTTTCATTAATACATTCAAAATAGATGCAATACCGAGTACAAATTTCAAGTTCACATCTGCATAAAATGCAGGTTCAAAATATAATCATTATTTAATTTAAAACACCTTCAGAATCTAAAATTGCACCTAACTTTCAAATAGGTACGTAGGAGTGCAATTAATATGTTTGATATATGTAGGAATACAATTAATATCATCTCATAATTTATTTTCATTTCTATATTTTAACATTTTCCTTTCAATATTTGAAAATTCATAGCTTTCGCTAAGTTTGTTTGAACTCACTTTTTCTACACTTTAAATTTTTAATTAGTTATGAAGGAGAAAGAGAATTTTTGGCGAAAATTTTCTTCCCCGGTATGTCGTCCTCTTAGGCTAATTTTTTTTTAAAAATGTATTTAAAATAATTGTTAAATTAATTAGTCTTTCATTAATACATTCAAAATAGATGCAATACCGAGTACAAATTTCAAGTTCACATCTGCATAAAATGCAGGTTCAAAATATAATCATTATTTAATTTAAAACACCTTCAGAATCTACAATTGCATCTAACTTTCAAGTAGGTACATAGGAGTACAATTAATACGTTTGAAATCAGCAAATACCGTTCCCCTGACTTCTCATTTGGTGTAGAAGATTGAAGATGTCACGGCCATTGTAATTACCAGTTACATTAGTCAAGAATGTTAACAAACAGAGGGACACAATACGACACTTCAATTTAACATTTTCAAATTGTCTTCCAAGCTTTCCGGGGGTTCTTAAAACTTTCTACGAAATGCATTCAAAATTTCTTCCCAAAGATAAAATAATTTCTAGACTCTACTCATTAAAGAATTAATTGTTAAGGGATTCAACTTCGCGTAAAAGAATTATATTGATGAATATTGCATTTTTTAATGGATTTAATGATAAGGCTAAATATTTTTTTAAAAAATGTGTTTAAAATTATTGTTAAATTTAATCAGTCTTTTATCAATACATTTAAAAATAGATACCGATTCTAAGTACATCCGCATAAAATGCAAGCTCGAAATGCAATCATTATCTCATTTAAAACTCCCTCAGAATCTACAAATGCACCTAACTTTAGAATAGATGAAGAGGAGTGCAATTAATATCTTTGAAATCAGCAAATACCGTTCCCTAAACTACTCATTTACTGTAGAAGATTGAAGATCAGTTAGATGGCGCGGCCATTTTAATTACCAGTTGCATTAATCAAGAATGTTAACAAACAAAGGGACACAATAAGACACTTCAATTTAACATTTGCATATTGTCTTTTGAGATTGATAGGAAGGTTCTTTCTGTGAAGTTTCTTTTGACAATAAATTGTTTATAGCTTTGTAGAATTAAAGAATTAGTTTTTAGGGAATTTAATTTTACGGAAAAGACCCAAATCGATAAAAAGTATACTTTTTGCAAATAACTTAATTTTTAAGTTTGTCCTATAAATGTGTATAAAAATCCTATGATTTCCTATGATTAAATCTTTATTATTATGTAATAACTATTTTGAGATATACTTTATAATTTTTCAGAAAATAAAAAAAAGTACAATGAAGTGGTGAAAGGAGATTTATTTATTTCATTATAAAATTTACTTTAATAATAGATTTAAACAAATACGATCTTTATAAAACTAAAATAATTTTAACAGGATCTTTTGTCCTAATTGGGTTAAATAGAAAACTATCAGTCATCAGAAATTCATCTAAATAGGAAATGTAATAAATGGTAATAAAAATGAAAACATTGAAAAATATAATAGTTATTAAAATTGAATAAATGTCAACAAGTTGTCTGGAATACCACTCAAGAACAAATTATTTCTTATACTGATTGCAGAAGTCAACTGTCTCAGATCCCTGCTAGATAAATGACTGAATGCCTTCATTTTTATAACACGAGCCACTAGCAGAGCATGAATAGGCCAACCATCCTTACCGCTTCCTAATAAGGAAAGTAGTGTTCTACTTACGAGTATGTTTATTTCAAAAATAAACTGCTTTTAATGCAATGAAATGTGCCCAAAAATATACGAACCACACTGAATAACTTTTTATTTAATAATCGAATCTTCACTTTCTAAGACACAATCTTAATTCGAGGAAGTGACCTCAAATATGCTAATTATTTAATGTTACTTTATTAATTATATTTTATGGTTATATTTTAAGTTACTAAATCAGACACAAAAACGTACTTTCTCATACGACACTACTTAAAAATAAGACTTTTTTTAAAATTCGATTTCTCAGGCACTATTCGACCGTTTTGGTTCAAATTTTGTAATTTGCATCATTTTAAATAAAAGTAGTATTTTAAAATCATAACTTCCATTATATTAAATATAAATAAAGAAAATATTTTTCTCCGAAATAATCAATAATTTATTTTGTTATACATACTATCACTTTTAAGGATTTATTTTTTTTTAAACATTATTCAAATGTTTATTTTAATTATTTGAAAGTTCAACTAACTACTGGGAACTACGAAATTATTTGAATTATTTAACCAAATATACGCGAAATAATAAGATATCATCCATTTAATTAAGGGCGTTTTGTGAAATTTGTTGGATTGTTTTGAAAAGGAGAATGATGCATTCTAATGAGATGCAGATTAAATTTTATAAGGAAATTCTGAACATCAACCAACACCACTTTCATGTGTGCCTAGAGATATAATTTACTCTTTGGTTGCCTCGGATATTTAAGAAATCTAATTGCCAAGTATCTGAATACTAATTAAATTTATGTCGTGAGGTTTCGTCTTATTGTTCTTTTTTAAAGTTAAGACTTATTGTTTTAGAAAATTTTGAAGCAAACATTTAGAGAAGATAATTAAATATGTATAGTTATCTCACTCACTTAACAAAAGAAGATAATTGTAATTTAAGGGTAACTTTGTGGCGTAATTTAAGGGTTATGTGTAATTAAACAAATTAATTACAATTCAAATCCTTTAATTACTCTTTAATAGTTAATGATTCGTTTAATGTTTTATTGTATAATATTTATATAAGTTATTCTTAATACTTACTCTATATATAACAATTTTAAAAGCCTTAAATTTTTTGAATTTTAATTGTATGCCCTTTAAATTCCATTTTAAGAAACTTCTCAGTTTTATTTTCCTTGGAAACTAAAAAGATTTGGTTAGAAAAAAAGCAAAGTTATATAAGGTATAAGTCATTCGCAAGATTACACACTTTTTATTTTTGTTTGCGTTATTGATACAAATAATACCTTTTAATTGATACAAAACTACTGAGTTTTTTTAATAACATTTAAAAAAAAAAGAAAAAAAAATAGTAATGTCATACTTATAATTTTAAATATATAATTTAGTTTCTCCTTTAAAGATTATTTCAGTAGATTCTAATTTAGAGACACGATATCAAAAACTCATTTTATAGCTATGACATGGTACGGTCAGAATATCTAATAATTCTTAGCTATCAAAATTTAAAGGAGAAAATAATTCCATAAAAATTTAAAATAAAGATAAACTAAACAGTTTTTAATAACTATTATATAAGAAAAAATATAGTTTGTGGCGTTTAATTTAAACAACTTATTATACGAAAATTAAAGCAGTCTTTTATAAATTTCAAAGATTCAGCTTTAAAATTCGAACAATCTTATCAAAAAGTCCTTTAAAAATTGTGATTCTATACACTTTATATCTGAAATCTGGTTTGTTTACATTTTAAATCAATTCAAAGTTTGTTTTTTAGCATAACGGCAAATCGGCGTGCTTTTTAGTAAATTTTCAAATACATTTACGCATAGTTCTTGAAGAAACTATAAAAATGCACTGTAAAAATCCCTGGATCAAATTACGGTATAAAGTACTTTGCAGCCATGCATCATCCGTAAAATCCATTTTAGCATAAAGTCTATTTTTACCGTAAAATATTATACCGTAATTTTTACAGTAATATTTATTTAATTGGAGTTATTCAATGATTTAACAGTAATTATAATGACGGTGTATCAGATTTTTGTTCCGTAACACGTTCAAGTAAAAATAGATTTTACGGTAAAAAGTACCAGTAACCTTAGAGCCGACACATTTTATCGGGATTTGATCCGGAATTTTTTACAGTGTCAGGTGAGTAACAAAATTATGTTGTAGAAATGAGTTATGTTAAATATTATTAAGTTATTTATAACTAAAACATTTAGTTAATATTAAAAAGATTAAATATGAAAAAAAGGATCATATAAAATTTAAAAGCATGATATAGCATGAGATTGAGTGTAGTGTTCAGCAAATAATTGCGATTTGTTGAATATTGAATCGATATGAAAAATAATTTTCAAGAAATACATTTGTATGAAAATTTAAGTAATAGAAAATATCAATTTCATCATGACAGAAATTAAAATGAATTCTTCTTAATTTTCAAAGCAATCAAGTGAGAATCCAATCATTTTATGAATTTCGCTAACTATTTAACGGATTTTGGCTGGATTACCTCGTAAACAGGTTTGTCAAATAAAATAATGCCAACTAAACTTAAATGAATATTATCGATATCTTTAAAATAGATACCTCGTTTCATGAGAGAGTATGAAATAGAAAACCGGTACAATTTTCAAACAATGATTGGACTAAAATATAAGTAGTTTTTGAACTGAAACACTTTTTAAATTTATTGCAAGATTACGTATCAATTGAACTAAGCTGAACCACAGTAGTGGATACTCGAGTTCAAGAAGTACGCTATTATGGTTAAATTTAGCACGATATTAAGATTGGAGAAAATTAGTACGATATTATGGTTCAATAAATTCCAGAATTGTAAATACTGTAGTGAGTGATATTGTGACACGTCTCACACTATTTTAAATAATTTTATATTTGTTAGAAATGATAGCAGTTTTATAAAAGCTACACGGGTAAAAAATACTGGTTAATTTATCGAAGTGTATAGTAACGATGTTTCTAGTTGAAAAAAACAAAAGAAAAAAAAATACTTATAGTAATAAAAACCAAAATACCATTTAAGGCATTTATTTGGAAATTTTTCCTTTCATAACGTAACGGTTTGCGAATTTCTTGTTTTCAAAATAACAGTTTTTATTACCATGCATTCAGTAAAAAAATGCTAAACTGGAAAGAAAATTTAACCATATATATTATTTTTATACCATAATTCATACCTCATACATTTGATAAAATTATCACATTTGTTGCTGTTGTTTCAAATGCCACTTGCCAATACCATCAAGGCTGCTTAGTTAAGCCAAGCGAATTTAAGGCAGAGAGTGCGTTTTTTGTTTCTCAATGACGCCTTTATGCCAAGAATACGATTTCAGCCACACACACACGTCACAGCCCGTTTAAAGGGCGAACCCATTCATTCATTCATCCACAGATCGTAATTTTGACCTGGACTAGAGTACGATAATTATCACATTTACTAAATTTTGTCACTTATAATAAAATCCTATTTTATTATTAATGTTACCAAAATCCTTACCAAAGTGCTTTGGTAAAAATTACTCCTTTTTTTGGTTTTAATATAGAACCAAAAACATGGTAAATTTTGCCATATTCTGGTAGTTAGTATCTGGTATTTTGCCGTAATTTGTCTTTTTTTTTTTCTCAAAGTGCATAATTTTAAATCAAACTTTCTTCAACTTTAATATAAATATAAAAACTCAATTCTTTTTTTAAAATAACAAGCAACCTTAATTTTTGAATCCACTAAGTAAATTTAAATCTTAGCGCAGAATAAACTTTAAAATATCTTGAGTGTACTTTGGACAAAAGTCTAAAGCTATAAACATAGATAAAGATTTAAGTATTGTAAAGTAATTGAAAGGAAATAACCCCTATTTCTAGATTCCTTTTTAGACTGAACGCTGAAAATATTTTCTTTAACCTCCAGTACTAAAGGTTTTTTTTTTTCAGTCGAGTAGAAAGAAGGAAAATAACTTCGAAAATTGCTGAACATTATTCTCTATCAAGCTAATATTTATTTTTTTCTTTTTTTTTTTAAACCATCAACAGTAAATTTTCGTTTTCTATTCATGACCCCCATAAAAAGAAATGCTTGGCTTACTTTCTATTTCGATTTCTATTCAGTTTAAAATTGGATTTCAGAACGCTCAATACGCAGAAATAGCAACCTCGCACGGGTTCAATAACGTCAATATCTAGGGAAGGATTATTAAGTAAATATTACAAACGGGTAACGTAAATTACTGTTTGCGAATTTGGAATTTATTTCTTTATGGAAGGTACAAGACATATTTGATTACTTGAAATGAAATCAAGTAGTTTAAAATCTAAAAAAAAAATTGAAAAGGAATCGTGTATCACATCGGAATAAATTTCAGATAGTCTGCATCACAAATTTGAAAATTTGAATAAAATGTTTAAAAAACATTAACTTTTGTAATGCTTAGAAATTCTTCGCAGCTTATCCTGAATTAGAGCAGCAGTTGCCAAATGGTATTTAACAGAACTCTAGAGTTCCATGGAAGAGTTAAAGGGGCACTGAGAATTTTTTAAACAGTATTTTTTTTATCATTTTTGAAATCTGTAATTATATTATATATAGTCAATAAGCCATCATTTACTTATTATTTCTATTGCCTTTATGCATATATATATATATATATATATATATATATATATATATATATATATATATATATATATATATATATATATAGGGGAAGGTCGGGCAAGATGGGACCACCGGGCAAAACGGGACATCGCTTTTTCTTCTATGCGAATCACGGTAGCGACTTCTAAAGTGCGTTTTCGATAAGAAAATATTATTGTTCTCAATACGCACAACTGCTTTCGTCAGTTCACAAGGTGTTATCGAAATGCAAGCATTGTTTTGTTTTTCTTATAACGTGTTAAAATATTTTTCCAGGTGTGTATGCGGTTATTATTTGTTTAATATTTTGCAATAAATTTTTCAAAGTTGTGGCACTGTAGTGTTATTATTGTACAAACATAATGGGTAGTGAAAATTAAAATTTATTTGTTTAAACAAATTTGCCGATAATGTTTTTGAAAAATGTACTATCCGGGGAGGATGGACCCGGGAAAGATGGGACAGCCAAAGTAGAATAAAAGTGTAATATAAAAATTAAACTCTCTTGATTTGGCAAAAAGCATAAAAAATAAGGTAATATTAACAAAAAAAATATGAAATAGCAAATATTACTTTACAAATTATTTAAAAAAAATTTATAAAAATAATTTAGAATTAATTAATTGACAGACAATGTTCAGATTGCTTAGAATGGGCTCATGAAGCGTGCAGTGCTTATTCCGGTTTTGGCCGCTTCTTATGCAGTAACTGTGATTTTTAGGAACGTTTTTTTTGTCGATTATTCTCTTATTCTGACATTAATTTCAGTGATTTTTAAAATATAATTATGTGTCCCATCTTGCCCGGGTAGCCCGGGCAAGATGGGACAATGTTCCAATTTTGTTTATGTTAAGTTATTATTATTGAACTTTATTATTTATTTATTTTCTGTATGAGATATGTAAGAGCAAGGTTCCCACTATATGTTTACAATATAAAAGATATAAAATTGCTCTAGTTTACTATTTTTTAAATCAAGTTTCTTTAAGCGGTCCATCTTGCCCGCTCTTCCCCTATATATATATATATATATATATATATATATATATATATATATATATATATATATATATATATATATATATATATATATATATATATATATATATATATATACATTACCGGAATACTGGCCATTAAAATTGCTACACCAGGAACGTGAGATTTGCAGGACGGATAAAGCATGTTGTGGTATGCAAATGATTAGCTTATCAGCGCATTCATGCAAAGCAGGCGGCTGTAGCGACACCTACAATGTGTAAGAAAAAAGAGATTTGACAGTAAGTTTCTCATACAGAAATTGAATTTGAGCGTTGTTCTTGGGTAAAAAAGTTTTTGTTATGCATTGTGTAAGAAGAACAAATGCCTACCAGCACATGTCTGAGTTTGATCGAGGTCGAATTGTGGCCTACCGGGATTACGGTTTATCATACTGAAGTATTGCTGCTGTCACGAACCCTGAGTCAACAAACGGGGTCATTTACAAGTCAACAAGTGTCTGCACGAACAGTTAAGCGAGGTTTGCAGCAGCATGGACTGTCAGCACGGCGACCATGGCTTCGGCTATCCTTGACGCTGCATCACACGCAGGAAAGCCTCCAATGGTGTGATCAACGACGAACCTGCACGCGCAGAAATGGCATGGCGTCGTCTTTTTAGACGAATCCAGGTTCTGTATACAGCATCCTGATGGTCTCTTTTTAGCGATTTCGTGGAGAACGCCCATTGGCAGCCTGCATTCGGCATCGTCATACTGGCCCATTACCTGGAGTAATGGTATGGGGTGCCATTGGATACACGTCTTGATCACTTCTTGTTCGCATTGCCAGTACTTTGAGCAGCAGCAGTTACATTTCTGATATGTTAGGGCCAGTTGCTCTGCCTTATCTTCGAGGCCTTCATAACGTTACGTTTCAGCAGGACAATGCACGACCGCATGTTGCCCGCACTGTCCTGATCTTCTTTGACACAGAACATGTTCACCTGTTGCCCTGGTCAGAACGAGTTCTCCTGATCTCTCACCAATAGAAAACATCTGGTCAATAGTTGCCAAACGATTGGCACGCCACCACTTGTCAGTCACTATGGTAGAAGAATTGTGGCATAATTTTGAAGCTGAATGGAATGCTGTACCCGTCCATACTATCCAATCTCTGTTCGACTCGATGCCTAGGAGAATAACTGCTGTTATTGCCAGGGGAGGGTGCTCTGAGTACTGATCCCTCAGGATCTATACATCCAAATATCCTGAAAATTTAATCACTTGTTCTTCCATTTATAATGTATGATCCCAATAAATATCATTCTGTTATTTACATTCCTTCCTGGTGTAGCAGTTTTAATGGCCAGTAGTGTATATATAAATACATAAAAAAAATTCAACAACAATTATGAAAAATATAATAAGCACGCTTCTTTATAAAAAATTGCAATTGTAATATTTCATAACAATCATCGCGCTTCTCAAATCAAAATAAAATACCTGAATTATAAAATCAAGAAATATGTTTCCATATTTATCCTTTTTCAAACAGTAACAGTTTTTTTAAAAGCCATATAAAAACACATTTTTATCTAAATTAGATTCATTTCCGAGACTTCGAATTCAGCTGCCGAATATAAATAATAATTTAAGATTATTAATGATAAAACGATGAAAAGCTATCATTCATCTCCCTAATAATAAAAAAGTCTAAAATTTAAAATAAAATAGTCTTTTAATGATTATTTCGTGCACAATTGCCTTTATTTACTTTAATTATGAAGTCGGAGCTTTGATGGTGGAATCTTGATTATTTAGGTTTCCGTAGCTGAAAAATTTGGGAACCGCTGAATTTAAGAATCAAGTTTGATTTTAAATACTAAGGATTTTTTTCCTATTCAGTGGTTCTTTTTTCTGCTATAAATGAATACAATATTGGGTAATAATACTCCTTTCAAGTAAGAGAGAGATTAATGATCTGAGATTTTCAATACATTTCTTAACTATGACCAATGATAAATTACTTAAAACTTTAGAGATTTTTTATAGATTTATTTAATGCGGATTTTATTCGAATATCTCCTATTAATCCTAATTAAACTATTGATCACTTTCGTTATAAAATCACTCATTGTCTTATTTCTATTTTAATTTCGGAATGGATTTTCGAAACGCAATTTCATGGCAGAAAATAACAAATTCAATAATTTCTCAATCTGAATTTAAGAATGAATTAATTTTAAGAACAAATTATAATTTATAGGATTGGAAGAAATAATTATGATTAGAGAAGTCATTTGGGAACAATATTTTTTGATGCCGGAATCATAGCCTAATAGAATTTAGGCATATCATGTTTACAAACGATAACATTTTTGGTGAATAAAAATACAAATTATCTATTATAAATTATATATTACAAATTATATATTATAAATTATATATTATAAAAAAAGCTTTATTTATTTTGTTTCGAATTTTTAAGAATCATTGTATTATTTTAGACTTATACTCAATTAATGTAATATTTTTTAGTGAAAACAAGGGCTTAGTAATCTAAGAATTTATTTCTCAATTTTGATCAATAATTAATTATCTAGAACTAAACATTGCTATCCCAATAAATTAAATTATTTTAGATATACATTGTACACGTATCTCTAAAATTACGTTAAAGTTTATATCGTTACATAAATCTTTTATCATTAGGTCAAAAACTATTCATGGTTAGAAATGCGAAGTATTTATCTCAATAAATAAATTTATTTCAGACTGTAACTATGTATCTCTAAAACTATTTGAAAGTGCAATTCGTTTCGTCAAACACTTATCATTAGGTCACGGTTAGAATTTTCAAGGTTTATCCCAATAAATCAATTTATTTTAAAATTAGGGTCGGTATAGCCTGGTCGATAGGGCGCTGGGCCCATGTCCGAGAGTTCGTGAGTTCGAACCCCGCCGACCGAAGACTTAAGTGAGTAGTAAAGTGACTGATACACGTTAAATCTCTCGAGTCGCAAAAGTCCTCAATGTTCCCATAACAAATCAAAACCTCTGGGGGTACTGGATTGGAGATCGATCGTTCTCTGATTCAGGTCAAAATTACGATCTGAGGATGGATGAATGGGTTCGCCCTACAAACGGGTGTGACGAATGGTGTGACAGAAGTTGAATTCTTGGCCATAGATGGCGCCACTGGAAAACAAGAACAATCGCACTCCCTCTGCCTAAACAGGCATACGTTAACAACATTTTAAAATCAGCACGAATTGTGCATCTAAAATTACGTAAAAAAACTCATTGCGTAAAACCCTTATCATTAAGTCAAAAACTATTTATAGTTAGAGAATTGTTAAATTTTTATCCCAATAAATCAATTTATTTTAGAGACAGCAAGAATTACGCATTGTACACCGAAAACATTGCGAAAGTGCATCTCATTAGGTAAGACTCTTATCACTAGGTCAAAACCTATCCATGGATAGAATTGTAGAGTTTTTTTCCCAATAAATCAATTTATTTTAGAGACAGCAAGAATTACGCATTGTACCTCGAAAACATTGCGAAAGTGCATCTCATTAGGTAAGACTCTTATCACTAGGTCAAAACCTATCCATGGATAGAATTGTAGAGTTTTTATCCCAATAAATCAATTTATTTTAGAGACAGCAAGAATTACGCATTGTACCTCGAAAACATTGCGAAAGTGCATCTCATTAGGTAAGACTCTTATCACTAGGTCAAAACCTATCCATGGATAGAATTGTAGAGTTTTTATCCCAATAAATCAATTTATTTTAGAGACAGCAAGAATTACGCATTGTACCTCGAAAACATTGCGAAAGTGCATCTCATTAGGTAAGACTCTTATCACTAGGTCAAAACCTATCCATGGATAGAATTGTAGAGTTTTTATCCCAATATATCAATTTATTTTAGAGACAGCAAGAATTACGCATTGTACCTCGAAAACATTGTGAAAGTGCATCTCATTAGGTAAGACTCTTATCACTAGGTCAAAACCTGTCCGCATTACCTCGCATTGTACCTCGAAAACATTGCGAAAGTGCATCTCATTAGGTAAGACTCTTATCACTAGGTCAAAACCTATCCATGGATAGAATTGTAGAGTTTTTATCCCAATATATCAATTTCTTTTAGAGACAGCAAGAATTACGCATTGTACCTCGAAAACATTGCGAAAGTGCATCTCATTAGGTAAGACTCTTATCACTAGGTCAAAACTTGTCCATGGATAGAATTGTAGAGTTTTTATCACACTAAATAAATTTATTTTAGAGTCAAGCATTATGCATGTACCTCTAAAACTATTTAAAAATGTAGTGCATCTCGTTACATAAAACTCTAATCATTAGGTCAAAAGCCATTTATGCTTAGAATTGCAAAGTTCTTATCCGAAATTATTTTAGATTCTAATTATGTACTTATAAAACTACATAAAAATTTATCTCGTTCCGTAAAACTTTGATCAGTAGGTAATAAGATATTTAAAGTGACACGTTTCTTCCTTTGCGTTCTATACCTCAAATAATTTATCATTAAGCTGTCAAGAGAGGAGCGATCAAATTAGAAACACTTAATTAAATTTTATATTTTGAAAATTATTAATATTTCCTAAATAAGTCTTCTTTTAACCATATGTTTTTAAAAATGCTTCAAACGCTTCTTTTATCTTGTAAGATAATGTTCTAGAAAAATCCATTGTTATTTAGCAGTGACATTTCTTGCATCTTTCTTTTAAATAATGTGGTATTTTAGAATTTAAACTTAGACAGGTTTAATGTTCGATTGAAAAATAGTGTCATAACTTCAATTAAAAATGCATATTTTTGTGCTTTTTGTAATTTCTTAGGAACATCTGTTATTATAGACGTCTAAAAATTAACAAATTTCATATTTAAGTTGTACGCCATTTTGTTCGCAGATTTCTTTTTAGTTATCATTAGATTGATCATTTTATAATTGATTACTTTCATTATAATTAGATTGGTTGTTTCTTTAAAAAATCATTAGACTTAGATTACCGTTAAACGTCTTGTAATTATTAAAATATATCTTGATTAAATTATAAACTTCTTGATGTTCAAAAGATTAATTATGAATAAAATTGACAAAAATAAAATGGCAGCTGCTGGAGTGATAAATTAAAACTACTTGTATTCACAAAAAGGTAACGCTATAATAAATGTATATATTTTTTATATTTTTAATAAATATTTGCATATTGTAAATAAAAAAAATTATTATAAGTACACTACAGAAAAAAATGCTCCGAAACGAATATTAGTAAAATTTGAAAACTCCATGTATTGAAAATTAAAACATCACTTCTTGAGCAAAATTCTTAGTCTCAAAAGTGATGTGGAGAGATGTTCGTTGGCTCTCGGCTGGATTCGAACCAAGGACTTCGAGGTTTGTAGTCGATACTCTAACCACCTTAGCTGTACACCCAAGTCCAGAGTGAGTTCAGAAGCCTTATATAGTGGCCGCCGCAATGACGCAACATGACATTTGTTCCAATATCAATGGCATAAAAGTCCCGCAGTGGACTGATCGTTAAGACACGGTTCCCAGCAGATCACCGAAGTCAAGCATCACTGGCTGCGGTCAGTGTGCGGGTGGGTGACTACTTGGATCAGTCTGCGTAGGGACCGAGGGTGTGCGGTATTGGTCCTCGTTAAACTGTTCTACCGTAAAGTGCTCGACTTCGCGTGCAGGTCGTTGGGCTACCGAAGCAGGGGTGCCATCCCCTGCTTCGGTAGCCCAACGACCTGCGACCTTCGGTAGCCCAATGGCTGCGGTCAGTGTGCGGGTGGGTGACCACTTGGATCAGTCTGCGTAGGGACCGAGGGTGTGCGGTATTGGTCCTCGTTAAACTGTTCTACCGTAAAGTGCTCGACTTCGCGTGCAGGTCGTTGGGCTACCGAAGCAGGGGTGCCATCCCCTCTGCAGAGGATCAAAATTGTGATGGCATGTCTTCGGATCATCCTCAGGGATGTTTCCCAGACCGTCGCCAATAGCCCATTGTGCAGCTCTCGTGCGACATAAATTAACTACATCTACATCTATCAATGGCATAAAGGACTTCTTTAAAATTTTAATCGAAAGAAATATATGTCATTGCGGCGGCCGCTATGTTAACTTCCTTTACTCATCCTATATTTAGGCGCACAACTATGGCGGTTAGATAAACCTATAGCAAATCCGGATGTCTTAGGTTCGAATCCTGCAGACAGCCAACGAACATCTCTTTCACATCTTTTTCCCTCCAAATTACTATTGAGACTGCATTTTGCTCAAAAAAAAGTATATGCCGTTTTAAAATGGGGTTTTTAAATTCGACTAATGTTCGGTGCTACTTAGAAAATTTTTTTTTAAAGAGCATATATGAATTTTTTTATAAGTTCTTATAACATAAAAAGCTTACAGGGGAAAATAACTTGTAAAACTGTAAATGATTGTTGAATTTATTTGAATTTTAATTAAGAAAATGTAACAAATAGCGTCTATTATAGGGCTTTCAAAATTGTTAACAACTTAGCAGTGAGACAACCATTTTTGTTTCATTATCTTGAATTTTGAAATCTTAAATAATAAATTTTTTAGAATGAATTCCTTAGGAGCTAGAATAGCCTGGTTGGTAGGGCATCGGACTCGTGTTCGTGAGAACGGGAGTTCGACTCCTCGTGTTTTAAATGATGACTGGTGCAGGTTAATTCTGTCAGGTTCACAAAGCCCTCCAAGTTCCCATAACAAATCAATATCTCTGGGGGTACTGATCCAGGGGTTCCCTTGGTTGGGTTCAAAATTATAAGGCTACGGAGTTGAACATTGGTAGTCGTTAACTCAAATTTGCGTGGGCTGTTGGACGACGGTTTTAAAATAAAAATTAAAATATGTGTTTCTTAAAAAAAGCTTGTAAGTATTTATGATTATTAGAGCAATGAATATTGATTTAAATTTTGTTCTTAAGAATTATTTTATTTATTTATTTATTTTGCTTCTTAAACATGTATGACGACCTAAGTTTATTATAAAAAATATTTTTAATTTCAGACGAAATGGTACTTTTAAAATATTCAACTATATTTCATAGATGCATTTAAATTATTTTCCTAATTTCTATAATTTAACATCAAGATATTTTAATTATTTATTATCCATTAATTGTTCACTCTCTTATTAAACACAGAAAAGTGTGTCAAACTGCGATTTTATTCACTACAAACTGAACAATTAAAACTTTACACTTCTTATAATTTACCTCCAAAATTAAAATAATTAAATATGGAAATAAATGTAATCAGAAATATCTGACGTTTAGAAGTCACCAGTTAGGCAGATTGACAGTGAGTTTTAATTAGATGACGGTCTGTACGATAATCATGAGATGTTCGCGAATAACCAACTTTCTAATGACAATGTCACATTCTTTGTCGTCATGACATCAAGCAAGGTGACTCTACGCCATTGCTTCAAAGTTAAAGCTGTGCATATTTCAATTACTATCTGTTCTAGATGCTTAATTTTATTAATGTATCTATTAACTAATACAATTTATCAAAGCAGAAGTTGTTCCATAAATAATAGGAATTTGCAAAAATTAAATACAATGTATTACTGTGCCCTTAAACTGATTTTTTTCGAAAAAAAATTTATATTTGTTAATCCTGAAAAAAAAATATCTGGTATTTTGATTTTACTTCTTGAAAAAGCAAAAGAATTTATGCACCAGATGTTTCTTAAGAAGCCGACCGGCGTGTGTAGGGTCAGGGAACTGGTTTTACATCAGAAAGGTTCTGGGTTCGAATCCTGGGCATGGATGTTCTTTCATTTTCTGTATTTTCTGTTCCTACTGTAGAGCCACATTGGCTTAATCAATATGATGCCCCTGAAAGGTTGGCCAACAAATATGCCCTACAGATGCCTGCATTGACGAAAGGTCAATCTTCATGTGAGCATCGGGGAAAAAATGTTTTCTAAAAATTAAATTTTTGTTAAATTTATCCTTCTTTTATATTTAGTTACATTACTGACAACATACGAAAAAGTTTCACCACATAATTTTACTAGATTTGCCAGTTTTAATCTTTGAATCAGTTAAAACTGACAGTAATTCATTTTATACTCAGCTAATTAAAGAGTAACAATTAGAGTATTTTACTTACAATGGACAACACGTGATCTTTTGATTTTATTAACGTAGAAAAGTTAACTATTGTCCGAACTATTGTCAACTCAGTTCTAAATCTAAACAGACACTGGTTTTGAAGCGTGATTGTACCCCTCACATTCACAAACAAGTAGAGTTAATTATGTATCAGGATCAATTTGACATCTTTCCTTGCTTCTAAGAGCAACAGAAGTTTAGTTACTTTATATTTAGAAGTTATATTTACTTATAAAACGAAGTAATTAATAAATTCCGTCCATCACACGTCATCCATTTACAATAAGATATACTTTATAAGCTCAATTATAATAACTCCCACTTCATTAGGGCCACTGACCCCCTGGAAACTTAATTCTAAGAAGCTATCGTGTCAAAGTGTTACCACTTAGTGAAGTTAAGTAGGTAAGTAAATGTTTTGCAGACATGCTTTGGGTCCTGCATTTTGTGTGATTTGTAATCTGAATAAGATATCATACCTAAACATTGCTAATCTACTGCGATTTTCAATACTGATAATTTATTTCAGTCCCAAAGGATTAATTCAGCCATAATTTAAGTAAGAAAATGTTTTCCTGCCGTGCTTTGGGTCCTGCATTTTGTGTGATTGGTAATCTGAAAAAGACATCATACCTAAGTATTGCTAACCAATTGAAATCGTCAATAATGATGGTTTATTTCAATCCCGAAGAATAAATTCAGCCCAGATATGCTTTTTTGGCATTGTACTCGTAAAGAATCGGTTTGAAGTTCTACATTAACAACCACAATCATCAGTCCACATTTTTATTGGGTATTTGTGAAATGAAAGCATATCTAAAACCACCCAGTTTCACACTTAAAAAAAAGGGTTAGTGAAATTCCACAAATACCATATCAGCGTCTTGTGGAGTTCACATCAAAAAAGAGTCAAAATTGTAATTAAATCACAAATAATTATGTAGAAATATAATATCAAATGGTTGCCTAAAATAAAGTGACAGCTCGGTGTATGAATTCTTTTGTATTACAACAGCTATAAACTACTTAATTAATGCTTTATACGTTGTTTTCTATTTTATTTATTTCTAAGTTATAATATATATTATTGTATTATAATAATATATTTGATTCATTTAACTATATATTTTTAAATATATGATTATAATATCACAGCAAAACTATATTTTAATAATTTTAATTATGTATTAATACATTATAAAGTACATTGTTATAATTTTGAATTCATTGTTTTCTATAATGATCATGTTTTCTTTCTTTAAATTTTGTGAAATTATTATATTAAATGGTTATTTATCATAATAAAGCTTTGGTTACAAACATAATTACTGGCAAGAATTTTTTTAGAGAAAATAAAGCTAATTATTTTTTTTGCAAAAGTTTTTTTTTCAATCACAAGTAACAAAAAAATATTCTTTTAAGACTGTAAGTTTTCTAACTTCTTAACTAACAATGCACCCAATTAGCCTATTGAAAGAGTAACCAATGTCAAATCTAAAAACATGCTGAGTATTTATGTTTCATAAATCTATAAGAATTATTAATGTAACTATTAAGCGTTTATGACATCATTAGTCCTTCAATTCCAGAAAAGTAAGTTCTTACTTTTACTCCAACATAAATTTTGGAACTATTTTTGTCCGATTATGTAATCTTTAATATGATATTGGTTTTGGTACGTTAAGCCGCAATTGTATACAACCTATCGAAGACCTCCTCTCCCCTTGCAAAAAAGGAAACACAGCTACTACGCTAGCTCTTAAAACTTAAGATCTATTTTCCGTCGATAAGCGAAAGAAGAGTAAATGGAATTGAGCTGTTGGGAAATGTTCGACACATCTTGTCACTTTCGCTTACATAAAAATATCCCAGGTAATGCGCGAGAGCATAGAGAAATCCCACCCCTAAACGTTGACAGCGCCACCACCTCGAATGCAACGAGCATGAATGGGAGAAGATATCTCATTTTACAATTTCACCGTCCACAACAGGTTGAACTAGTAGTAACTTCTTAGTAACTGAATAGTTGCCGCTTTATATAATCGCTATTACTAACTTAATCAAGATTTCGGAGGAAAACAATTATTTCGTAATTTAAAAAATTACTGAAAAATATTTTAAAATATAATTTTTTTTTCGAAGTTCGAAATTTATGCTTGGTATCGCATAAAAAATTTGAGCAAAAATATTCTAGATATTGGTGAGTATATATTAATTATATATTTTTATTTGTATTTCTATATTCAACTTTAACATTAGATTCATTACAACAAATATATACATTTCTTTTTTACAGTTAGAATAATTTTTATCAGTTATTTAAGAATATTCCTACGACGTTTTAAGTAGTTAAGTTACATTTTTACGTTACATTTTTACGTTTTAAGTTACATTTTTTATAGGAAATATTTTAAAACTAATTTTCAAATTTTATCACAAGGAACAAATCAGTTAAACTAATTCGAAATTTAAATATCGTATTGATATGTTGCGTTTTATTATAAAATAATATTAAAAAAATAAACTTAGCTTTTTTTTCTTTTTTAACAAACGATTCTGTAATTAACGCAATTTTTTAATCTATTTCCAACTATCGCTTTTAATCATTTATTCTTCAATATAATTAGATTTATTGATATACTTCTCAGATTACAGAGATTTGAGCAAATCATTTTATAATTTGTGTTAAACTTTAAAACAAAAATATCTATTACTTTGTTCAAACTCATTGTAACTAATACTCTTTACTGTAATTTTAAAGCTGAAACAAATGTTTATAAGCATAATATTTACTGTATGTTAGATGATAGAAAAAAACTTGAAATATTTTGTGCTGTGTTTTTAATTTATGATTTAATTTTCTGTTAAAATTATCTGTCCTGTTCAACTGTTAAAATAAATTAATAATCACTATTGTTTTAAGAATTATTGTAAGAGAACGTTATAATTCTTTTTCACCCCTTGAAATTTTAATTTTTAAGTACTTTGGAAGGAAAAATAAATTATTAATAATTAATTAAACTGTATAAATCCACATATCATTTTGTATTTTATCAATTAAAATTATAAATAATATTTATTTTACTTGGTTATGCATGACATATAACACATTATGATTCTAGAATATATTAGCCTTGAAAATTACTTGAAATAAAAAACAAATGTTAAACAAAATACAAAATATTTAATAAAATATAGTATTTTAATCATCTATTCTCTTCAAATGAAGAACGAGTGCAAGACAAATTATAAATTATTTTATAGATAAAAGTCATATTCATCTCTGAGTGAAACATCTTCCCTTGAAATAAAGAACGAAAAATAGACAAAATACAAAATATTTAATAAATTTACATATCTTAATCATTTTCGAGTCATATATATATTATCTAGAAATGAAGAATGAATGCAACAGAAAGTAAAAAGTTTTTAATAAATTGATGAGAAAAAAAGTATGGTTAAAAAATATCAAAATGCGGTAAAGTTTATTTTGTATTTCTGACTCGAAGAGAACATCAAAAAGCTCAGTAATATTTACCGAAGAGTTTTGGTAATGGTTTTAGCAAAATTAACAATAATATATGGTTTTATAATATGTGATAAACTTTGATGAATGTGGTAAAATTTAATAATTTTATCTTAGAACATGGCGCTAAAGTTTCCAGTTTGGTATTTTTTACTAAATATGCTGTAATACGAACCTCAAACCAGAGTTTCCAGTAAACCGTTACCATATAAGCGAAAAAATTACCAAATGAATGGCTTAGATACAATATATATCTTGTTTTTTTTTTCATTCTTAAACCAGAATAATGTTTTTTAACGGAAATGTTAATACTATACAGAGCTGCAACTTAACCGGATTTTTCTGCAACTTTAATGAGGTGGTAAATTGAACCAAGCTTCATTTCAAGTTGAACCATCGTATCGACAAATAAAATTTATTGTGGTTTAGGTTTTACGATAATAAGGTGCAAACTGCCACTGCAGTAATGTTGCAGTAAATTTGCGCAATTTCGTTGTCCAATACTCTCAAAATTTCTAACAGTGCATAGGTAGGTACAAAGTAATATTGGCAATATATTTTAAATTAATAAGAGCAGTTTTCATTAATTTCAGAACGTTTGAATAAAAGATCAAGAGAAGCTTTAGAAATTGCTGCTTTTTATGTCTCATGTCGTCAATGTTTTCAAATAAAAAATCGTTCTTAAGCTTACTCATTTACTACTTACTGTTACGATTGAAATAGATGCCGCAAAGTACCTATTGTGATAGAATAGCTCCTTAATTTCAGAAAAAAGTAAAAATAAATAGAAATCAAAAGTTTTCTAAACCCAGAAATATACTTCATCAAGTAGCTCCTTCATCTTTTCAATTAGGATCAAAATTACAAAGCTACGGTGTTGATCTTTGATCAAAGAAAACCTATTATGAATTGGCTCTTCTAAAATACATTTTTATAAAGGTTACTAATGTCAACTCACAATCGTTTTTTAGACATTTCACCTTATGATTAAAATCAGATTTATTCTGTTATAATCTTTTCCAATCAGAGCATTTGCATAGCTTGTTTAAAAAAATATACGGCTTTGTTCTTTTATAATAAATTTTCGACGTTATGAATCGAAACTAAATTGCAAACTATCTCATGCTCTTTTAGTAACTTGATCTCCAAAAGCTTATATTTAAAATATACTATGTAAAGTTAGTTAGACTCGTAACTAAGTAAGTCAGAATCGTGTAAATGAGAGGAATTACAATACTTCATTTTAGGTAACAAGTTTAATAGTTCCTTTTAAGTAGACTAAATAGTGACTACAACAACAACTATTCGAACTACAACAACAAAACTATTGTTTGCTTAGAACTAAAATCCCATTACAATGGACAGCAGAATTGCAGTAAAAAGCTTACAATAAATAAAGAATTCTTAAAGTTTTTCTCTTTAGTTTCTGATAAATCTATCTTATATTAGACTCGACAGTTGCGAAATGGGACATTTCGCCAACATTCATCTTCGAAACAGTAATCGTATCTAAATATAAAATATTTCGCGAAGTTAAGAAAAAATCTTCTGTTTTGGCGTAGAAGTTAGAAATTGGTTAACTATGGTAGTGTTAAATTAGTAGATATATTTAAAAAAATGTTTCATAAAATAGTTAAAAAATATAGAGTAAAATTAAACTCGAAAATTCGAGAACGTAATAAGTTAAAACTTTAATTAATAGCTACGGTATAAATTGAGTTAAACTAAGCTTTAATCATGAAATAAATAAACAATCTTAATTAATATCCTATTAAATAGATACTTTTAACTTTTTTTTAATTTTATAGGTGGGTGTGGAGTTATAATATTCTCTTTCATTACGGTATATTTCAGTACTATACTTAAAAATGTGCGGAAGCATACACTTGAAATCTTAATTTTCAAAATTATAAGTAATTATTTAAAAGTATTTACAGAATGCTTGGTCCATAAAAAAATAAAACCCAATCAGAGAAAAAAAATATAGCGAAAACTACCAGAATATGGTAATATTTCTGTCTCTAATAATAATACCAAAGAGAGCGAAAATTTTTACTGAAACTCTTTCGTAACGATTTCGGTAAAATTAACAACTAAATATGATTTTATAATAAGTGATAAAATATGGTAAATGGGGTAAAATCTAGCAGCTTTATCACAATACCTTGGAGCATGGCATAAAAACCATTTATTCAGTTGCATTTACTTTTCAGTTTTGTATTTTTACTAGATTATGTGGTAATGAGATCTGTAATTTTAAATATCGGAATTTTCGGGAAACCGTTTCCGTGTAAACAGAAAAATTACCAAATAATTGGTTTTTCACCATTTTACCAAAATTAATATTTACCATATATTTTGGTTTTATTGAGCAGAATTATGTTGTTGTTTTTTTTTACCAGATATATCATTACTAAACAGTGTTGTAATTTTACCAGAATTTTCTTCTCCGAGCAATTTTAGTCTTTTCCAGAAAATTATATAGGAATAAATAAAATAATAAGTACAGTAAAGCATTCTCACAACAGTTCGTAGAGGGCCAGGGGGGTCATGGAGGATAAGGCACCACAATTTCATGACCAACGTCATGGCTGTGGCAATGTGGTCATTACTGCGCACAGGCCCTCTTTACTTCCCGGACAAGTTGGTTCAAATCGAAATGAGACTGGGTGGGCTTCCAGCCGCAACAGGGAATCGAACCCCTGCTCTTCACAATGACAGCCCAGTGCCTAACCATTGAGCCATCTTGGCTCAAAATAATAAATATCAAAAATTATATATTTACAAACAGCATTAAAAATAAAAGTTATACTTCTTTTATATTTTCTTTTGATCCTGTAAGATAAGATAAGAAATATCTAAATATATCGACAGCCAGTATTTAGAGGAGGAAAAAACATATTTAACAACGTTTTTTCGATTTGCTACGCAGGTTTTTAGCATTGGAAGGGAAAATGTCAAAGGAAAAAAAATCAGGGAAGGATTCGAACAGAAGTTTTTCGTGTGACATATTATTTAACAGTGTCCTGTCAGAAATGTCGGTTTGGAAGAGCTATGTTGAAACTTTTCGACGGAAATTCTAGCTTGACAAATTTGATTTTCAGAATAGTTTTAAATGTATACTTTAAAATTCTTCTAGTGTTCCTGTCTTAAATTTTTATTTCATTGTCTTTTTTATGAAAGACAACGAACTAAAATTTAATTTATTTTCTGCAACCTATACAATTTATAGTATTTATGCATCGTAAAATAATCAGAGTTGCAAAATATTTTAACCCGTCTAAAAAATACATATTTTCACATTTAAAATTTTGGTTTTTTTTTTAGTTGATTTTAAGTTTAAATCGTAACTTTATTTTTATTTGTACAATTAAAAATTGCTCAAGGAGATATCTTGTTTAATGTTACCGTCTACAATTTTAAATGTTTAAGCCAATATTTAATAAGGGTTTAAGCTACCACATTAACAGAAAGTCACTGAATAAATTATCCGACAATTGTGAAAAAAAAAAGAGCATGAATGAATGTACATTAAAATTTAAGATTCTAATTAAGAATTTAAAATTAAGATTCTTAAATTTAAAAAGTTAATTTAATTAATTGTTGAAAATGGAAAATTATAGATAACGCTTTATTTCAAGCAAACGACGACTTTGAAAGTTTTTTTTCAATAGTAAATTTTTATCTTTGTGTTCAAAATAAATTTATTGAATACATTTTCAAATAAATCTCCAGTACGATTTTTTAGCTTCCTACGATAATTTCAATCATTGTAGTAGCACTTACATTTTAAACGCGTAGTATAGTAACATCTAGTACTACACTTTTTTTATAGATTTTTATAAAATATTACTTTTGTTATGATTAAAACATTGCTTTTTTTATAGAAACAAGAACAATCCGGACACCATATATATGTTGTTATATTATAATAATGGAGCAACATAGTATAAACAAATCTTTGCAGAAAATTCCTATTTAAAGCACACAAAAAAACTAAGACTTAAGAATCGAAACAAGGATATGTGTCTTCCGTATTTCTTAAATTAAGAGAGTATGCTGGCTAATTAAAGTAATGGATTGGCGGAGTAGATAATGTCATTAAGGAGCCAAAGGATTTCATTTGGCGCTGATAAAAGTTAGCTTAATACCTTTTGATCCTTCCGTAATGCAATAATCCAGAAGTCTCCAAAGAACACTCTTCCGGCTGTCAATGCATAAAAGTTTTTTTTCTCTTTCTCTTGGAATTCTGAAACCAATTTTTTCTCCTTCTTTCACTTACTCTCTTTTATTTTGTTATAAAAAGAAGATTGTTCAACTAAATCGTTCTAAATAAGTTTTAGTTTTTAAAACTTCAGTTTTGTTGGCAAAATCAATACTGAGTTAAGCTTCAGTTTCAGAATTTTTGACGTGAAAAATAATTCATTATTTTGCCATTTGGACAAAAGTAGCATTTCCGGCTCACAGTTACTAATGCATAGAATTTACTTAAAATGTCATTGTTCCAAAGGTTCAGGAAGCAGTAGGTATTAGATACCTTTGTGACAACTAAATCATCAATTAATTGTCACATTCCTTTATTCTCAAATACAAATTTTTAAATTAAAAAAATATTTAAACAGTGAAGAACTAGATATTCTATTAATTTATTAAGTAAAATAAAATATAAAGAACGATTTCAATAACTAGTGAATTTTCTTGCTTATAAATTATATTAGGCAAGTTACATGTTTCAAAAATATAAATTTAATACTTGCTGTTCGCTTTTGGGCAAATTTGTAACAATTGAAGCATTAATCAACTATTTCAGTGCTTTATTCTTACATTAAACTATTTTAATTAAAAAAAATTTTAAGCTTTGAAGAACTATATGTTCCATAAATTAGTACTGCAAACGCATTTGTAGACAAATATTAGAAATTTTTTTTAAACTCTAATTAAGCTGCACTAATGTAGAAATGGGGAAATAAATATGAAGCAAAATTGTACAATTATAAAAATAGTAATTTATATGCCAGAACTATTTTAGAAACCATTATTATTAAAAAAAAATATTTTACTTAAAAAAATAAATATTAATAAAAAAAATTTAAAAAGTGAATTATAATAGTTTTGTTTGCATGCTCTAAAATATAAGATTTACGCTGAATAATCTTTCTGCAAGAATCAATGGAATTTTTTTTTTTTTTTTTAGAAATAAATCGTTAAAAACGTTCTTACGTTTTTGTTAAATCTTTCGTCATCAGTTTAATTCATAAATTTTTATTTATTTTAAAATTATTATTACGTAAAATAACTAAGTATATTTCAAACAAATATATTATCAGAAAAATAGAGTTAATAAGTAAAATATAAGACTTATTTAAAAATGCATTTTTTAACGAGATTACAAACTTAAAAATTAATAAATAAAATGAAAGCTACGAAACCTTTTATTCTCACATTAAACAACTTTCACTTAAAAGGAATATATAATAAAAATAGAAAAATATTTCGCGGAAGAAAATACTTCTGATAAAGATGAAAATTTTTTATAAAAATAACGTTATTTATTTTAGGTGCCGTAATTAAAACGATTAGAATGAAAAATATAATAATTATGGCTACAAAATATCTTATTAGAACTTATCTTTTTTTTTAAAAAAAAATCGCTTTCTAGCTTTAACAATTATACATAATTAAAAAATTTTGTGTAAGAAGAACTTTAAGATTTAATTAAATAAATGCAAGTGATAATATTGATTTATCTCTTATACTGCTGCAGCGTGTTTATGAAAAATATCAAAATGCTTTAAAATTAAAAAAAATTTATTAAATAAATTTGAAAACTATTCCTATTTTTTTTTATTCGTTAGTAGAAAAAATAGAGTTTTAAAATGTAATAAAATTAATGTTTAAATATAATACTACGCAAAATTATAATTTATTCAAAGATTACATACATTTATATCATTAACAGCCATATCGTTAACAGCTATACCATTCAGAGTAATAGATTAAATGTCAGTTCAGTGCCTTCTAATAATCGACAATGTCTTTATCATATAAATAAGATAGCTGTTACGGCCTTATTGACATCAGACATCGAGAAATGGGACCCTTTTCTGCCAGATCGCACTGTTCCGCTCGTAATTGATGGCGCATTCTATTATTGATCTAGAAAATCTTCTAACGGTATATTATCTCACCAATCATGTTTTAACATTCCTTCTATTTGTATTCCCATTCAGATTTCTTTATGTTAACGATATTTTATGAGGCTAATATGCATAGCTTTGTAAAGTATAAAAAGAGTTTTCTTTTCATTTTCTGAAAGTTTTTATTTTATTTTTAAATAACATTGTTATGTTCATTTTAATTTGAATTGAATATACATTGAAAAAAAAAAAGAATTCGTGTTTTTAGGAAATATGTATCGCAAATTATTTAACGCAATTAAGTTTGTATAAGATATTGGAGAAAACGAGAGAATTTGGAATTGATTTGCACAACCTGTTCATTGACTTTAAAACCGCCTATGATAGTATTAACAGAAAAGCTCTGATCATGGCAATGAGAGAGTTTAAAATACCAGAAAAATTGGTGAGATTGATTAACCTAACACTAAGTGAAACTAAAATCATGGTAAAAATACAGAATTGTTTATCAGAGCCATTAGAAATAAAAAATGGTGTGCGACAGGGAGATTCTCTAGCCTGTCTCCTCTTTAATCTAGCACTAGAAAAGGTAATAAGAGATTCAAAAATCAATAACAGAGGAACTATATTTAATAAGTCAATACAATTGTTGGCTTTTGCTGACGATATAGGAATTATTGCTCGAACACCAAGAGCACTTGAAGAGGCCTTTATTTCTTTAGAGAAAGAGGCCCTGAAGATGGGTCTGAAAATAAATGAAAATAAAACTAAATATATGCCTTGTACTAAAACAGCCCACAGGAGTACCCATCTAAAAATTGGGGGACATTCATTCGAGGTAGTGGACAGCTTCACGTATTTAGGCTCTGAAATAAATAACAGGAACGATGTAACTGCAGAAATACGAAAGAGAATCACAGCAGCAAATAGGTGCTTTTATGGATTAAGAAAGTTTTTAAGATCAAATGTAATCAAGAGAAAAACAAAGCTGTTATTATTTAAAGGCCTCATTAGGTCAGTTTTAACATATGCTTGTGAAACATGGACATTGACTCGTGCAGATGAAGAAATGCTGAGCATATTTGAGAGAAAGATATTACGGTGCATTTTTGGAGGAATTAATAAAAACGGTCAGTGGTTAAGAAGATCAAATTTAGAACTCTATCGATCATATAATGAACCAGACATCATAAGATTCATTAAGGTCCAAAAGATAAAATGGGCAGGCCACTTAGTAAGAATGGAAGAAGACCGTATTGTGAAAAAGATTTTTGATGCCCGGCCGACAGGAACACGTAGAAGGGGCAGGCCAAATCTCAGATGGCTAGAAACCCTGGAGAAAGATTTATCTATATTAAAAATAAAGAATTGGAAGTCCATTGCCAAAGGAAGGACAGCTTGGAAAAAACTACTGGAGAAGGCCAAGGCCCATCCTGGGCTGTCGAGCCAATGAGGAAGGAAGGAAGTTCGTATAAATTTCTTTTATTTTGCTTCCAATGGAAAGATTAAAAGACAACTACAGCAATAATTACAATGAACCGTATAAACTGTAAAACATTTCCGGATCAAATTACGGAAAAAAATACCGGCACTCAAGGTGCCTGTACTTTTACCGTAAAATTCATTTTTATCGGCACGTGTTACGAAGGAAAGAATTTGATGCACCGTAATTTTTTCAATGATAATTACTGTAAAATCCGTGATTCACTCTAAATAAATAAATAATAAATATTATAAAAATTGCGGTATACATTTTTCAGTAAAAGTGGATTATACGACAAAATTTATTCTATGGGTGAAGCATTTAGTTACGGTATTTTATAGCAAATTTTTTTACAGGGTACAGAACAAACATAGAGAGAAAAAAAAACGTAAAGGACAAGAGAAGCATCTGTGGCTATAATTCTAATCCGAAAGGCCCCTTGCCTCCCAATAAGGGTCCACGAGAGAACGCTTGATTATGGCTAGGCGAAGAATCAGGTGGTCACCATCTTTGCAAGAATCTGTAAAACAAAAGTTCAAAGTTTTCAAAGTTGAAGTTTTAAAAATATGATTACTTACAACCTTAAAGTATTAAATTTGTTAACAATGATCACATTTAAATGAAGCCACTCGGGTTTTGTAGGGATCTGGGAACTGGCTGGGTTCTGGTTCTGGGTTCGAATCCCGGTCAAGGCATGAATGTTCTTTCATTCTGTGTACCGTCTGTCTTAACTGAGGGAGCAACGTTGGCCCACCTAATATCGTGCCTCTGAATGAGTGGCCAACATAAGCCTGATACGCCTGAACTGACGAAATGTCTACCCAGGTGAGCGTTGGAAAAAAACATTTAAATGTATAAAAAAATTTTAAAAAGTCTATAAAATTTATTAATTTCTAAAGAAATTGTGTTTACATAATTTACCCTAGCTTAAAAATGAGCATATACTTAAATAAGCGGACTCTTTATTATCCGGAAAATCGGACTAAGTCTCTTTGGTTTAGAGTAGAGATTTGGTGAATGGTCCCAGATTTGTATACTCTGAAAACAAAAGTAAGATCAAAATTACAAGAATTGGGTATAATTTACCGTGTTCTAAACATCAAAAAGATCAATAATTTTTGTCAAAGCGTTTTGGTAATGGTTTTGATAAATTTAACAATAAAATATGGTTTCAGATAAATATGAACAATAAAATATGGTTTCAGATAAATATGAACAATAAAATATGGTTTCAGATAAATAGGAACAATAAAATATGGTTCAGATAAAATTTAGTAATGTGTTGAAATTTAGTAATTTTATGAGGATACTTTAGAGCATGCCATAAAATCATTTATTCGATTAAATTTACTTTTCATTTTTATATTTTTTACTTAATGTGAGGTAACGATAACTATAATCTTAAAGACTAGAATTAATCGTTACAATATGGACGGTAAATGTACCAAATGAATGGTTTAAATACCGCACATTTTGGTTTTATTAACCAGAACTTTGTTTAAAAAAAAAAGAAATGTCATCACCATACAGTATAATAATTTTACCAAAATTTTTTCCTCTGTGTATAACGTTATTAAAAGTAGGGGTAAAGAGATTCTGATGGACCAAACATACCACTGAAAAAACTCTTGGTAAACCTTTACAGAAAGGAAAAGCTTTAATAAAATAAATAAATAGAATAGAAAAATACGAGTAAAACCGTTACTTTAAAAGCAGTCGAATTTTTTTTTTATGTAGTAATCTTGTTTTCGAATTCCTGCGGGGGGGGGGGGGAATTCTGAATCTCCTTAGCTCGTTTGGATAAAATAAAATAACATTTTCCTGCAAAATCTAAATTCTATTCAGGAACTTTTCAGATTCACGTGACATAGTTTTTTTTTTGCCGACAACAGTTTATAAAACGCCTACTTGTATACGAATTTCACAAAATAAGAAAAAAAACTGTCAATTTCATTATTTTCTTTAAAATAAACTCTCTCTAAAAGTAAGCTGGCTTCCTATCGTAAAACCAGACAGAATTTTGAGGTAAAGTTAAGCTAACCAGCGTCTTCTGAAAACTCAAATATTAGGTATAAAATTTTTAAACGGATATTTAAAAACACACTGCTTTGCTTTTGGAATTTAATATTCTTTGAAGAAAAAATCCCTCGTGGAGATTCTTTAAGAGAAATAATTTTTTTTAAATAATTGGAAACGTAAGGAGGTGAAATTTTGAGTGCTCTTTCAGAAATTTTGCTTCAAGTTTTTTTTTTTTAAATTCTTTAGAAGACGCTGAAGTAGAAAATTTAGTTATTAGAGTTTAAAACTTTAAGTTAAATAAATTCAACGAGTAAATTTTATTCATTTAATTAGAGTACATAAATTAGAACAAATTCGCTTAATAAAAATAATTGTTATTGATCAATTGAAATATTTACATTTGAATAATAAATCATGCACCGCAATTCGGATGTTCTGAAAATCCTTGTAAAATATAAAACTGAAAGAAATTTGTTTTTGGATTTGTGAACTTGACTGATTATTACTAGTTATTTTAAAAGAAATATGATCACTTTAAGTTTAAAACTTCTTATAGTTATTTTTTATAAAAATTAAAAATATTTAAATTTATTATTTTTGTAATATCAAGTGTAATTTTTGTGATAACACATGGTGTGATAGTTAAAACGAGAAATTATCCATTACATCTAACTATAAACTATTTTTAATGCTCAATAGCACACTGGTTTAGCATTGAATGGTTCTGATGAATAAATCAAGAAGCTTGAGGTGTTCAGGAAACAAGAAAATCAAGCTCATTAATTAAGTTTGTGAAGCTAACTTTAAAAAAATAACTCCAAAAATTAAACAAGCAGTATTAAAAACATATTCTTAAAGCATATATTACTCAAGATAAAAATAAAATTCAATTCAATACATACAATAGGTTCAGTGATTATACAAAAAACCAAACTTAGAAAAATAAACTTGATTAAGTTTGCTGGTATTTTTTTAAAAAAACTATCATACCTTTTTATACGTATATATCATTTTGCTTTCAAAAAAATTGCCTGTCATTAAAATTTGCTTACATTTCCACGCCTCTAATTTCTATTACGATTTTGTTTTTGTTCTCAGTTTCTTCACCTGATGAAATGAAGTCAGGTTAATTTTTTACACGATTAAATTGTTTCTTAAAATAATTTTTTTCCAATAATATTTGCTATTTTTAAATCACAAATAAAGTGTTCTGCGTAACTCAGCATATTTAGTAGATTGCACAACTTATGCTGTAAATAAAGCTCAAACAGCAAATATTTTAATACATCTGATAATTCGTCTTTTTAATATCGATACGATTCTTAATTTTACGATGTTCTTTAATCTATCTTAGGGGCACTATGTCACAAACGTTAAATTTTCAGGTTTAACTAGTTCCGTATTCCAACTACATAGCTAAAAATTTCGGAGTACTCAGGATTCCAATACTTTTTACAGTAAAATCCATTTTTATCATAAAATTTTAAGCAACAAAAAATCTGATATAGTTTGTAGAATAATATTTACTGTAAAATTATTGAATAACTGTAGTTAAATTAATATTACTGTAAAAATTACCGTATGTATGTAATATGTGATACAATTTAAATGTGTGATATAGGATACAATATTTACCGTGAAACTATCGAACAACTGTACTTAAATAAATATTACTGCAAAAATTACGGTATTATACCGTACTTTTTACATTAATATTCATTTAATTACAGTTATTCAATAATTTTATAGTAGATGTTACTGTTCAAACTATATCAGATTTTTCGTTCCTTAAAATTTTACGAAAAAGAATATAAATGAATCTATCTACTGTAAATCTATCATAGATATTACTCATATACCATAGATATTATTGTTTGTACAGTAATATCATAGATATTACTGTACAAACTATATCAGATTTTTTTGTTCCTTAAAACTTTACGAAAATTAATATTAATGAATCTATCTATTGTAAATCTATAATATCTACTGCAAAATTATTGAATAACTGTAATTAAATGAATATTAATGTAAAAATTACGGTATAAAATTTAACATTGAAAATGGATTTTATGGATGCCAATAATTTTTACCACAATTTGAAACGGAATATTTTACAGTGCACCTAAATTTGTTATTTTAAGCTTAAAACATAGTGATTTGTACTTCTAGAAAAAGAAGCAAAAGTGTGAAAGACACAGTAAAAACTCGTACAAATATGACACATGGCCTTTTACGTCTGATTCATATTATTTGGGCGGTAAATCATTCTAAGCATTCCCGATAATTGACTAGAATAGCTAAAATTGATCGATTAATTCGTAATGTAAAGATGGGGATTATGAATGGATAAAAGACAGAGAGCGTAGAATGTAAGTGACAATAAGTATTATACTGTTAGTCATTGCATAGAACGAAACAATGTATCCATTTAGTAAATTACGCTTATAAGAATAAAAGTTAGATAAGCAATACTAGATTTCTGATATTATATGTACTGTAGATGCACTGTAGAAAATGATGAATATGCTATTTTTTTATTCCTTAGGAAGTAAACAATTTTTTTATTGAAAAAGAAACATTTCTTAATCAGTATGCACTGAAAAAAAAGAATGGTCAAAACTAAAAGAATATGGTAAAAATTTGCCTTCTTGGCTCTGTGGCAACACCAAAAAGCACGTTTTTTTTTTTACGAAAGCGCAATGGCAATGATTTTAATAATAATAACTATAAAGTATGGTTTTATAATATGTGATAAATTTGGTAAAACTTGCTGAATTTATCATGATACCTTAAAGCGTGCCTTGAAAACCAATTACTCGGTTAAATTTACATTTCAGTCCTACACTATCGTAATTACTATAAATTTGGTAAAAAGAATTTGCAATAAACCGTTATCATATGAAAGGAAAAATTACCAAAGGAATGGTTTAATACCATATATTTTAGTTTGATTTACCAGAATTATGGGAGTTTCTTTTACCAGAAAAGTCATTACCATACAGAGCGGTAATTTTATGAGAGTTTTTTTTTTCTCGATGCGTAATGTAAAATTCCAGAGAAAATCTACTATATAGTATATCTATATTAAGAATTAAATTACGATAAAAAGCGCTGAGTGCAAAATCTGTAAAATCCAGTTTTACCGTAAAATTTTAAACCGTAATTTTTACAGTAATATTTATTTAATTACAATGATTCAGTGAGTTTACTGTAAATATTACTGCAAAATTTTCATTGTATCAGTTAGTTTGTTTTTTGTAAAATTGTATGGTAACAATGGACGAGAAAATGTACTGGCACCATAAATGCCAATACTTTTTATCGAATTTTGATCCGAATTTCGATACTGAGTAGCTATGGAGTTGGCATTGAAATGAAATTATTGCGATTTATATTATGTTTGGAAAATGAGTATTTTTAACAGACACTCTCAGAAAAATCAGTTTCATTTTGAACCATAATATTGATACTTTAGAGCCATAATACTCTGCAAATTTGTAGTTTTACTAAGTTGTTAAATGGAACCATATTTCCATCCAAGTTGAACCATAATTTTAAGAAGTCAAGTTTTAAAAACAACTAAGCTCATTTTAGCAACATATTAAGGTTGAAAAAAATTGAATAGTTTCGAAAATTTAATACGTTTTACTCCAAACTATGTACATTCCAAAGAATATAAGAAATATTATGTTATCTATTCATTTAGAGAAAGAAACAGTTTTTATATAAAAATTAATTTACTGATAAATCATTTAAGTAATGGAGAAATCTTAGGAAAATTAATCAGGGATTAAAGAGCGGTAATAGCTTGTTATTGGATACCTACATAGACGGCACCGTATGTAAATTATGGCATTTGTTGATTCAAAATCGATCCAATTAAATCTGATTCAAATCATAATGTTAAGCATAACCATTTCACTTCTCGAGTCGAACGTACCCAATTACAATCATCTTTAGGATATTCGTTTTATACATCAAATACAGATATGACATTTATTCGAAGTGGTTCTAAATAGTTTTTTAAATGTATTCTAAAAAATATTGTCCAAATTGTAAAATAATATGTAAATCGTAGATACATATTTTTGATATAAATTAAATTATAAATATATATTTATTTTACATTCTTTCTTAATCCACATTTTATTTCTAATATTCTGATATTTTTGTAAAACTAATGCATAATCTCTATTATTAAATCCTCTTTCTACTTGCAGACCTTTTTCATACTTATTTATTTTCAAATATTTTAAATTTTAATAAAATAACATTCATTCAACTGAAGTAAGTAAAAATTTAAATAAATAAATAAATCCCTTCCTTAATTCTAATTCTTCATTCATTTTTGGGTAATGTCAATTCTTTTTTCATTTCAAAGAAGATAAATTTTCAACATTAACCAATTAAAGTATTACTAAATTAAAAAAGAGAAGGGCTTTTATTTTTCTAAATTTAGTTCAAACTAATAACACCGAAACAAGGCAAAAAGAACACAATTGCAGAGGCTTTTGAATTCCAAACGAATCTTTAATTTCCAAATTTAGAAAGAAAAAAACGATAATTACAGCATTAAGTCATCAATTTTTTTTTAAATAAAAAGCACGTTTTCCGCAAGCTTTGCTCTTTCTGTGTCTTACCAAATGCGGCTACTTTTGCTTTCAGATCTTTTCTAGTTTCCTTCAAACTTAAAATAGGCATCTAATTTACTTCAAGTTACCTCTAATTAGCATCTTTATTAAAATCCTTTACTTTAAATGCAAATTATATCTTTTTTGGCAATTGATCAGACGTCTCTCTTTTTAATTAAACGCTTAACACTCCTTCTGTAAAAATGTAACAATTTGATGAGACTTTGTAACTGAAAGAGTTCAACATATTTTTAATTTCTTACTAATTAGCGGGGTTTAAATCGCAAAGCAACCGTGAAATAAAATACCGTGAAGTTTTTAATATCTTCTTTTATATTAACGTTCCTTTTTAATTTTATTCTTCAGATAAAGTTTAATTAAGTAATACAAGAGTTCATTCTGCAGGAGTATTATTGTGCCGATTTTAAAGTATGCTACTAAACTTGGATTCAAACAAAAAGGAATAAACTACTCGCTGACACCTGTGACAGATATAATTTTTTAATATCACGTGGGTTCCCACCCACGTGACTTAATTGAAAAGCGGAGTAGATGAAATTTCTAAGTGGCATATTAGTGAATACGGGTAAACTAAAATTACGGTTGGCAGTAATATTATGCCGTCCTTTTATTTCTTGTTTAAATGCTTCGGTGGTAAAATCTATAACTCACGCTCTCAACAATAAATCTCTTTGTTTTCTCTATTCAATATACCTTGAGCAGTATTTTATTAATTTTGAGACTCATTTCGTCACGAAATCACGTGATTTGTGAGAAGACGTAAACTCTGAAATATGTGTCGAAACTGTTTCCTCGACTCGAAACCTCATCGCTGTGCATTGTGGGAGATTGTTAACTAGAATTTCGAAGCTAGAATGAAGACTAGTCGATCGAAAATAAAGTAACGAACAAAACCAACCGGCGTGTATGGTGGTCAAAGAGTTAACCTCGTGCTTGGAAGATCTTGGGTTTAAATCCCGCTTTGGACATGTATGTAATTTATCCCTCTCTTCTATATATCCTTCTTGTGCCCATGATAAAGTGATTATCAGAAAAGTTAGAAGATGCAGTAGGCAAAACGAGGAGTTTTTTTTTTTTTTTTTTTTTTTTTTGAAAAAAAAAAAAAGGAATGACGAAATGTTTTTTAAATTTTGTTGATATTCGTTTCTTGGAAGAAGTGACGATAGCTATTTCATTAATGTGACGAAATCAGAGTGCATTGTGGTAGATTGTCATCTAGAACGACGAAACTAGATTATAGACTAGACAATCAAAAGTAAAGTGCCGAATTAAGTTGACCGCTGTATAGTGGTCAAGGAGTTGACCTCGTACCAGTGAGTTATGGGGTTCGAATCCCGTTTCACGCATAGGTGCAATTTATCTCACTGTCCCTGTTGTGTTGTGCCACCTATATGATGTTCACGTTAAAATGATACTTAGAAAAGTTAGATTCAGAAGGCGACACAAGGTACTTTAAAAAAATGACGAAATATTTCGCTAATTTTGATGAAATTCGTTTCCTTGAAGAAGTGCCGATAGTTATTTCGTCACTTTGAAGAAAAGTTTTTCTCGGAGCATATACCAGGAAACGGTTTTTTTAAAAATGAAGAAAGTTTCGTGGTATTTGAGCATCCATATTTTACAGTGCATTTGAACTGCTCTAGTCATTGCGTTCGTACTCTTGACGTTTTAATTTAATGCCACTAAAAAGAACTTTCTGAGGCTTATCATCGATTATATATATATTTCTAAATGCAGTTAGAAACTTTCCTCATCTGCGAAACCACTCTATCAGCAAAATTTAATGACTTTAATTAGCTATGTATAGTTAAATAAAAAATATGATTTTTTTCAGAAGAAATCTTTTTTCAAAAATATCACTTGGAACCTTCTTTTTAAGCTTTTAAATCATGAATTTCATATTAAATGCTCAACTCATAAAAAATAGTAGAATAAAATATTCTGGATGGTCAAGGTGAACTGGTAAAAAATTTTTACCTTTCGTAGAATCTTTTTTTTTTTAAATTCCATTTAAAATTGAAGTAAGAATATACGCATTTAAGAGTTTTATATTATTTAAGTGAAACTTCTTTATCAACAAATCTTCTACTGAAAGGTAGAAAAAAAGTAACCACGTTTTGTAAGACAATCGTAACTAATCGTAGTCTATTTTTGTCCATTTCTGAAGCAAAATAGGAAATGAATCGCGAATTACTTGTGACCAAACATTCAATATTTTTATTTGCTTTATTTAGAAATAACTGAAAATGCTACAAATCAAAAAATGAAAATCATAAAATAAGCCTGATTTAAGTGAACAATACAAAAGATATAAAATTATTATTTTAAATTTAATTTTCGGATAAAATAACAATAAAAATCAGCTAACATGTATCTTTTGCTTTTCAGATGGGTTGAAAATTAGATTTATACGATTTCTAAACATGGTTCGTAAAGTTATTTTCTGGTTGCTCATAGCCCTGCTGGAGGTTTCATCGTAAGTATTTAATATCAATTCACTAATAACAGAACATTGGTATTACGATTTTGGTGTCAACAGGAGAATAACATTGGTGAAAGTTTTGTATCACATTAATGCGAGATACACTAATCTGCTGAACACACTGTTAGAGTTTTCATTCTGAAATGACAGTGAAATAACCGGCAGCTGTCTGTTACCGTAAACCATAAAGTTTAGGATTATGAAAATTTTTTTTTAAATTTACGGTTCTGAGACCGTTTATAACTGGTACGGTAAAAAAACCGTAAATATAAAACTATACAGTTTAAACATTTTTAACTGGCATGGTTTCTAAACCATAAAAATAAAATTTAAACAGATTTAGAGGTTTGTGGGAGTTGCGCCATTTATGCTGGAAAGATAGTTTCGTATTTTAATAGTCCAGGGTCACCCAGTGCAAGACGCTGGAAACTCTCAATGATTTGAAGGAATAGAAGAAATATAGTGGTGTCATCCCTAAGATTCGAACTCCTGTTCTGCCGTTCATGAGACCGATTAGCGATTTCAACTACAGCGGGTTCCAAGCTGCACAGAACAAAATGGATTATAAAATTCTGGTGGCTAGAATTCTGGTTGTTAAACCTAATTAGGTATAAACAATCACGCAAACTAGGTATTAACAATCATATTTTTCACACTTAACAGTTTGAATATCATCTTCTTTTTATTGTTATTTGATTGTTTTGGTTTGAATACGGTAAAAAAACCATTAAATAAATTGCTATTTAACCATTTTAACCAAGAAATTTCGTACAGTGCATGACACCTAAATGTTTTTAATAATCTCGATGCTGATAGGACAGCGGTTATCGAATGGTGTTCTGCGGAATCCCAGAATTTTGGGGAACCGAGAGTTATGGCTTTTTCATTAACTAATTAATATTTTCGAAATTCGTAATTAAATGTGTAACCAATTTGTTATCCATTACTTATTAGAATTTACATTAAAGGAAGTTATTTATCTGAAATACTTGCTAAGAAAGAAAAGACAAATTAAAAGCATTGTTTTTTCGCATAACAATATATTGAAGAATATGTATTAATGAAAAATTGCATTAGTTTTCCTCATTGAATAAAAATAACGAAATTTAAGTATCTTTCTCTGATTCTTTCTCAACGTGTATTTAATTTTTATCAACCTTTCTCAACCTTGTTAATTTTTATTTCAACGGAAACCACATTCCAACTCATTCATTTTCAGTTTGTGCATACGCTGAAATCAAATTAAGATCTTAATATCTACCGTTCCAGATGTGTTAATTCAACTGTCTAACATGCAATACAATTTTAAGACTATAGATAAAAACGAGAAATTTCTTATTTTTATTTATTCATTAAATTTTTTCAAAATAATTAATAAAATTTCAATAATTGAATATTTTTAAAATACATTTTTCCTTGATTAATATGTTCAAAACTACTAATGAAATTTTATAATAAACTTTCTTGGTTCCGCCAAAAGAATGCCCTTCATTTAAAATTCATTAGCCAAAAAATTGGGAACCGATGTGATAGGGTAATTGGGCAACTCCATATGATAATTAACTGGTCTTCGAAAAAATCGCAAACACAAATGAATAGTCTTATTCTTTTATTACTGTACTGGTATGAGCTGAGACTGTAGAAGCACCCTAGAAATCAAATGCTATAAGATAATTAATACTACTGATATATTTAAAAATCAAAAAAAAATATAATTATCCATATTACACAACTAAAAATATTACACATTTTGTAATGGTAGGCGTTTGTTTCTGTAGATCTACCACAGCGTGGAAAACAACAACAAACTCACGTCATTTTTCGATTGTAAATAATGCACTGTTGCTGTACAATGTACAGTGCACAAACCACTCTGAATGACTTCTGATCTAATGATCAGATCTCCACATTCTAGGACTAAATCTTAATGGTTCAAGGGATTGGCATCAAATGTTCTAATTTATTAGTGCAAACGATATTTTAGGTTCCAAAATCAGACACAAAAAAAACGTACTTTCTAGGAATAAACATGCCATTTTTTCGACGCATTTGGATTTCTGACCCCCGAAATACAGAGGGTAACCGCAATCCGGGAAATATGGTCCCTATAGTTTTGTCAGGAGAGCTTTCTTAAGTTTGATCCCCTTGCTGCTAATTTTACTTTTTGAGTGCTTCCCCTTACCTCAAGAACTTTTTAAGCGAATTGAAAAAATTTTGTACGCAATAAGGAAATTCGTTTATCCTAAGACAATTCCGTGTTAATATTAACTTTTAATAAATATGTATTATTTTCCTTATTTTATTTAATAATAGCTGAAAAAAATTGGAATTATAAGGAATTATAATCCTTTTCTTCTTGTGCGCACTGTACGCCACAAATAATGTTTTCGGAAGCAAAAATAATTTATAAATGGTGTGAAGTGTGTGTGAGTTCAGTACAAGCATTCTCCATTTTTAATCTTTAATTTTGACTAGAGATAAATACTGCAAGGATTTTGCTGGAATATATTATGGGAAAGATATTTATTATATGTATGGCTGGCAAAATCACCGTACCTCAATCCTTTTGGATATGTATTGGGTACTCCATAAAAAGCCTGTACACTCATTTTGAGCGAATCCGATTTTCTGTAACAAATATCAATGAACAGCCTCATTTAAAATCATAAAAGCTCAGCTTTACAGAGTGACTTTATTTAATAACTGTCGTGTTTCGCTACGTAGAAGTGTAGTGTGTTCTACATTAACCAATGTAGCTCCGGTTTGCGTAACTTTGCGTTAAATTGATTCGCATTTTTTTGTAAATCTTATTTTTTTTCAATGTATGTTGTATTTGTGTACTGAATTTCACAATTGATTGATTGATTCATTCATTGAATGATTTCTTTTTGATAAATTGCAACATTTATTTTCAACAACAGCATATATCAGTAAAGAGAAATTGATTTTTTGTGTCAACAACATCATCTTGAGTTGTTTAACACTTTCTAAGATGAATTACAAAAGAGAAAAGAATAAATGGATTTTAGATGAAAATAAATCAATGGTCAATTTATGACAACTTAAGCCTACAATCATATGTCATATATGACTTATGGCCTTAACTTTTCGAATCAACTTTTCGACATGAACCGAGCTACAATAGATTTAGGCTCACGTCAAAATCACCACGTTATAAAAATGGTTTGTGTTCTTAATCTTATTTTTTGAGACTTTAGGAACCGTATAGTAATAAATAGTTTATGGTAATAGTTAACTGAGACCGATAAGGAAGGAAAATTCTTTTATATCATTCGTATATATATATGAATGTAATTCATAGTTTGTTTATTTACTAAGAAGATTAAATTCTTCTTTCACAGTTTCGATATGAACAACGAAAACAGCATCATTCATTTTCCGTTCATCGGTAAAATATGTTCACTGCTATTCTGCCGACTTGTGGCAACAGCACCATTTTACAGAACCAATCCGAACATGCGTTTTTTTTCTTTTTTTTTTTTCTGTAGAATAATATTATTGAACGGATTTCTGGATTGGGTATGATAGCGTTAATGTTATTTAATCGGTCTGAACTGCCAGATTATTTTTAACAACTTAACTTTAACAAAACATCAGTGTAGTGTAAACCGGGCAAATACATCTCGGGCAGTGGATCTTAATCTTAAAAACACATCAGTGCGGAATATCTCAATTCTGAAATAGCTCTTTCTAATTCCTCAAAAAAAGAAAAGCGTAATCACACAGTAATCATGGTCCCCATAATCAGCAAAATGAAAAAAATAAATAGGAAAAAGTCACATCTGTGATTGTCACACAGAAACAGAACACACTCTGTGATTGGTCGAAACTTGCTTGTATTTAAATTGCTGTGATTGCGAAATTATATATATATATATATATATATATATCCTTAATTTAATCAAACGTCATTCAACCGGGAAAATTTAGAGATTTTGATATGTTCCAAAGATGACGCCATTCTGACGAAAGGGAATTTCTGGGATTTTTTATTTTCCTAAAAATTATTAACAACTAACTTTAGAAAATAATCTTTTAATTGGCATCTTGAGTTTTTATGGTTCTTTGTGAGAGAACGATTTCTATGTCTTAAAATTAATAAGAGAAATCTATTTTAAGCTTATGATTTAATATAGAAAGACTCGTATGAGGCATTCTATATATATATATATATATATATATATATATATATATATATATATATATATATATATATATATATATATATATATATATATATATATATATATATATATATGGGGACGGCATGAGTGATCGTCTTTGAAAATAAAAAGAGGCACTGTTCTTTAAACATAAACATATATTAAAACTAAATCTACATAAGGACGGACGATAAACACATAGATAACACATAAGTATAAATGAGGAAAAGTTCAAAAAAGTTCGGCATAATCACAACCAACTCCTCTTTGGAGTTCATCAGCGTCTTTTTTCCTTCGCTACAAACCGTCATTTTTGATCTCAGGGAAATCCCCATTCCTTCCAAGTAGTGCTCACAGGGATCAACTTACAGCTTACATAGTCTGGCGGGACAACTTTCAGCTTACATAGTCTGAGATCAGCTTGCAGTTTACAGCTTAAGGAACTGTCACCACAGATCGGCCGTCCTGCAGTTCGGCTGGCCCTCCAGCGACTCTAAAAAGAAAAAAAAAGAAAAAGCAGAGCAGACTGAAATTTATAATTGATTTCTGAAAAATAAATGTTTTAGGTTAATTTCATCTTTTATGAAAAAATCTTTCAGTTAAGAGTCAATCAGTTCAGGCAAATTCACTCTTTCGTCTTTACACGTCTTTTGTTTCTTCTTCAACGTCTTCGTCTTCTTTTTTTTTTAAAAAACATCTTTCGTCTTTTTTCTTCAACGTCTTTCGTCTTGAACTTCTTCTACGTTTTTAAATTCTTTCGTCTTCTTTTACGTCTTTAAGTTCTTTCGTCTTCTTCAAAAATCAAATTCGCTTCTTTAGCAATTATTTTTCATCTTCAAAAATTACAGTCTTTTTTTTTTTTTTTTTTTTTTTTTTTTGTCTTGGCAAGCACTAAAGTTCTTGACAACTGTTCCATGATTTAAGATACTCCGCACACGTTGTCGAGCAGTTAGGTCCTTCGTGATTTCCTTCTTTTACTACATCATAAGTATTTCCTCCTTTTACTCTTGTTATTTTGTAGGGGCCAAGGTACTTAGGTTTTAGCTTCAAATGAGGTCCAAATTGGGTTCTTTTGATGGCAACCAAATTTCCAATTTCGTACGATTTTGGCTCCTTTCTTCTTAAATTGTAGGTCTTTTTATTTTCTTCTTGAATTTTACAAATTTGCTGCCTTGCGTCTTTTCTTAGTTCCTCTCTTTGGGCTTCAAAATTAGCCTGAAATTCAATTTCAATCATTTCTTTTATCTTTCCCAGTTCATTATTATTCATTTTTGTCCCAAAAAGCAATTCGAATGGAGTAGTGTCTATGCTTCTTTGATAAGTTGAATTAATCGCTTGTTGAACTTTATTTGTATGCTTGTACCATTCAGCTGGATTTTCTATTGATAATTTTGAAAGAATTGATATGATGGTCTGATTAATACGCTCTACTTGTCCGTTTGCTCGTGGTAAACCTGTTGTTATTAAATGATGTTTAATATTTTCTTTCGAGCAATAATCAGCAAATTCACTGGAGGTAAATGTTGTACCCCTATCTGAAATTATCTGGGAAGGACTTCCAAATACAGTTTTTTGGATTTCTAATTTGGCTAAAGTTTCAGCTGACGTTGTAGTTTTCGTAGGATAAATCCATACAAACTTGGTAAAAGCATCTATTATCGCTAACACATATTTATAATTTTTATGGGTGCTCTCCAAAGGTCCGAGATGATCAATATGAAAAGTTTTCAAAGGCATATCTTCTTTATGCAATGGATGTAATAGTCTTTCTTTCTTTCCTCTTTTATGATTCACCAGTATGCAATGAACACAATTTGCTATGATGTTTTCTATTTTCTGTCTAAGTTTGGGTATGAAGTAATATTCTTCGATTTCTTTTTCCGTATATTTAATTCCTGAATGTCCTTTCTCATGAGCTGTTCTTATAATTTCGATTTGCATATTCTCTGGCACAACCACCAATTCTTTTCCATTAACAAATTTATACAAAATTCCATTTCTATTGCAGTAATCTTCATAATTCGAAATTTTAAGTAGTTCTTTTATAGTCTTGATTCCAGTATCCTTATCTTGGGCTGATCTGAGTCTTGGTAAAATTTTATCGACTGTAACACAAAATACATTAATTGGAGATCGGCTAAGGGCGTCTACGTGAGCCATCTTTTTTCCAGAACGATGCTCAATTATGTAGTTGAATTCTTGCAGCAAAAGTGCCCAACGAGCTACACGAGTCGACAAATCTCGTTTTGACATAGTCTTTTCAAAAGCAGCACAGTCAGTAATTATTTTGAATGGAATGCCTAACAAATAGATGCGAAATTTCTTAAGGGCTTCTACGATAGCAAGAGCTTCAAGTTCGTAGCTGGAATACTTTTTTTCAGCATCAGTCGTTTTCCTACTCATATAGTAAGTGGGGTGAAAATGTTTTTCATCAGGGGATTTTTGCATTAAAATGGCAGCATATCCTTCTAAGCTGGCGTCTGTGTGTAATTCAGTTTCGTATTCAGGGTTATATATTGAAAGAACAGGATTTTGGGCTAACAAAGATTTTAATTGATGAAACGTTTTCTTTTCTTCGATGCTAAACTTAAACTTATGATCTTTTTTTAGCAGGTCACTCAGTGGTCTAGCTATTATAGCATAGTTGGGAATGAATTTTCTGAAATATCCGGTTAATCCCAAAAAACTTTGAATTTTTTTCAAATTTGTTGGCTCCGGAAAGTTAAGAACTGCTTTGGTTTTTAAGGTAGATGGGAATATTTTTCCATCCTCTATCACATGACCTAAAAATTCAATGCGCTTCTTTAAGAAATGGGACTTTTTAAAATTAATATCAAGTCCGTATTCACTAGCAGTATTCAAAACCCGATTAAGTCGTTCAATACCTTCTTCGAGGGAGGAAGACAAAATAATTATGTCATCTAAATATGGTAAAACTATACCTTCGTTAATCAAAGTTCGGAAAATGGTGTTTATGAATCTTTGAAATACAGCGGGAGAGTTGCATAGTCCAAAGGGAACTTTAAGAAATTGATATTGTCCTTCATGTGTCACAAATGAAGTGTATTTTCTACTATCTTTATTTACATCGACATGTAGGAATCCGTTCTTAAGATCAATCGTACTGAAAATTTTCGAGCCTTGAAGTCTATCTAAAATGTCTTCAATTAATGGGAGGGGAAATCTATCTTTGACAATTACCTTATTTAGTTTTCTATAATCTATGCAAACACGAGGAGATCCGTCTTTTTTCTTAACTATTACAACTGGACTACAATATTCGGAAGAACTAGGCTCCACTATTCCTTGTTTTAACCATTCAGCGACATGAGCTTCAACAGTCTTTTTTTCAGAAAACGGCAATCTACGTGGCTGATGAAATATAGGTTCCTGATTTTTGACCAAAATGTTCATTTCCACATTGGTTGTCTTAAGTTTATCTGGCGTATAATCTAAAACTAATTGTTGTAACTTATTTTTTAAAACATTAGGAACACAAGGATCTATGTTAATTTCAACCTCATCAGATATAGTAAGATCGATTGGTAAAATAGACAAATAGTTTACTTCATCAAAACACTGAATTTTATTTTTAATTGTGATACCCTTTTCATTGATAATTGTTTCTCCCTGCATTAAAACATTAAGGCCTATAATAGCGTCATAAGGCATCATATCATTTTCTACAACACATATTTCAGCAAAACATTTGAAATCATCAATTTTAATGCTTTCTTTAAAATAACCCAACGGAGTCACTTTTGATTTACCAAATCCATTTAGAGTAGAATTAGACGGAAATAGTTCTTTAGAGTTTAATTTATTAAAAACTGATTTTCTGATTAAAGTGGCTTGACTTCCTGTATCAATCAAAGATTTGACAGTTAAGTTATCAACTATTACCATTTTAAACAACTTTGGCTCTACACTAACATTTAAAGTAGCAACTTCCGTTTTTGCATTTGATTTTGGACATTGCGAAGCTTTGTGTCCAAACGCTTCACATTTAAAACACTTTAAACCCTTATCTTTATGTATGCAATATTTTGAAATATGATTTCTTGAACCACAATTATAACACAATTTATTATTAAAAGTTTCAACATCAGTATTATACCTTATCTTATCATTATTATTTTCATATTTATTTTTATTCCTATTTGAAACATCTTTTCTTACATAATACCTATCATCATATTTTGCTTTTGTTCTATCATAAGAATTATATTTATTATCATCATGTTTTGTTTTGATTTTATCGAAAGCACTTTTACTCTTTGCAGAATCACTTTTTATTATTTCATAAACTTTAAGTTTCTCTTTAAATTCGGACAAATTTTTGCAGCCGTACAAAACAATTTTGTTTTCATGTTTATCGTTAATCCCCTTAATTACATAATGCATAAAAGCATCATCATCTATTTTTCCGAAATTACAGATCTCTTTCATCTTTAAATAATATTCTTGAGCGGATTCACAATCCTTCATTCTACGTCTACTCAAAAGATCATGCAAATTAGCAGATTTAATTTCAAAAGAAAATTCATCAATCAAAGCTTCTTTTAATTTTCGCCATGAATTTATTTCCGGTACAGTTCTGACAAATAAAGAGGCGTTACCACCAAGAGATCTTTTAGCAAAAATAAATTTTTGTAAATCAGACAAATTAAACAATTTTGAAATATTTTCGAAATGTTCGATCCAATGAACAATATTTTCATGCGATTCTGCATTATACTTAGAAATAGTACTTTCGATATCAGAATAATTAATAGCAACATTTTGAAATTCAAAATTTCTACAGGAATTATTTTTATCTTTTAAACAAGAATCAATGTTTTTATTTTCATCATTGCACAGCATTGAAAAATTATGTTCCTTCTTTTTATTCAGTTCGTAAGTTTCAGTTTCGTTTTGGCTTTCTTCGCCTGACTCAGAGCTAGACGCGTTGGCGTCGTTAACGAGCTCTGCCAATTGATTCAAATCCATTAACAAGGTCAACATGTATTTAGTTATTTCTTTTTTATTGTCTTCATAAGAAACATTTAGAATATTGGAAACAGTTATTAGTTGATTAAGAGTAAATTCTTTTTCAATATTTTTTAATTTATTTTTAAATTCTTCGCTATCTGAAGTAAAATCGAAACCATTAAAATTTCTTAATCGTTTTCTGTTTGAACGATCACCTTCTACATCGAAAATAAACTTATGTAGAAGTCTTATTTTGTCTTTCTTAAAATTCTTCAATGCTTTGCTTATTTGCTTAAGATCGTTAAGAATCATTTTTGATTAATGAATAAAAGTCTACGTACCCCAATTGTAGTTGCAGAGATGATATAAAAAAAAAAATGAAAGATTCATCAGAACGTTATTCCGTTACTTATTTTCACAAGAATGAAATATCCAATTTTTCACTAATCAATTTTTCACTATCAATTTTTTCACAATTTAATTTCTTCACCATCAATTTATTCACGATCAATTTATTCAGTATCCCACTTCTGATTTTGTGGGGACGGCATGAGTGATCGTCTTTGAAAATAAAAAGAGGCACTGTTCTTTAAACATAAACATATATTAAAACTAAATCTACATAAGGACGGACGATAAACACATAGATAACACATAAGTATAAATGAGGAAAAGTTCAAAAAAGTTCGGCATAATCACAACCAACTCCTCTTTGGAGTTCATCAGCGTCTTTTTTCCTTCGCTACAAACCGTCATTTTTGATCTCAGGGAAATCCCCATTCCTTCCAAGTAGTGCTCACAGGGATCAACTTACAGCTTACATAGTCTGAGATCAGCTTGCAGTTTACAGCTTAAGGAACTGTCACCACATATATATATATATATATATATATATATATATATATATATATGTATATTCCACATTACATTTGTTGAATACATATTACCTAATTAATAAAGAATTACGCAAATTTAAAAATTCTTATTTTGAGCACAATGACAAATTTCTTTCGAGCCGAACTTTAGAATAAGATGTCTCGTTGTGTAGATTTGACCATTACTTAAAGATTGCCGTAATTTACTTCCTCGAGTAATTAGTTTTTATTTATTCAAATAGGATTTTCAATTTTTATAATGAGAGGCAGACGGCGTATGTAAATTTATGAAATTTAATTTTATATATAAATTCAGGATCTGACAAATGCGCTTCGGAAATAGGGTTTAATTAACGTTTATTGATTCAATATTCTGAGTTATAATTTATTCATTAAAAGTTGAACTTAATATTAATTATTGAAATACTATGTTACAAAAAATTTATGCAATGCAATAAGGAGCTTTCAAAAATCGAATTTGTAGGCGACCAAGCTGATTGTCAGTGGTATGTAATATTGATCAAATGGTGTATGGTTTTATTACGATGTATGTAATATGTCCTATTTTTCAAGGACTAATTCTTTTCATTAAAGACAATAATAAGTTAAGCATTCCTTATTTTTTTGTAATTAGTAAAATATAGTTTCAAATCTAAATTTATGTTTTGCAATTTAATTAAATGTTAAGTATCGTTTGAGAAAACAACTTTCATCTAATATGTCCTATCGCCATACCTTACAGTTAAAAGCACAAAATTTTATTTTCATATTCGAGAATAAATGTTTATTTGTTTAGGAATTTATGACTAACGACTAATTGTTTGTTTAAAGTTTAAATTTAATCAAAAACATTGAATTTTAATTAATTTTATAAATTAAACCTAACTTAACTTGAAAAAGTCTCTACGATTTCAAAAAATTTTAATTATCATACGCATAATAAAATATTGCGCATTTTTTAAGTTTTAAACTCCAATTTGTTACTTTCTCATAAAAAAATTACAATATTTTTCAAACTGAACTCTTTGATTATCTTAAAAATTTACTTTTTGTTCCAGAATTTGTTTCTGTTTAACTTAATCCTAATGATATAAAGAGCATATCATTTGCTTTCACACTTTTCCTATTTGTTTCAGTTTGAAGAGCTTAGATTTTAAAACCATTCTGCCTGATAATCCACAAGAATATGATAACCTACAGCCTCCTAAAGAAAAAGGTATGTATTGCAAATACTCAAAAATCGATTAAAAGCTGAACCATAATACAGTAAACTCTCTCTTAACTGGCTTTCCGCTTTAAACGGTAGAGTGAATAACGGATTTCAAGAGATGAACTCATAATGTTCTGCCAAGCGTAATACTTCACCGGGTAATTTAGTTCACGATTTACTCACTATTCAAATAAATTGGAAAGCCACCGCATGCAATATCTTTACTTGATTTACTTTTTACCAACTACATTCTTTTTTTTATCCGTTCTCCAGTTTTTTCGTTCCGTTGGACACATTAAGCAGCATGAGTTTTTGTGCCTTATTTTTAACATTATTATTTAAACTGAATAACTATTATTTCGATAGGCTTTAAGCAAGAAGTTTTTTTTATTAGAATTTCTCAACGTATTTCACGTGTAATTTTCCGCAATAATTTTATTCGGTACAGTATATACTATATATTGCCAGTTTTTCTTCATAGTTAAGAGTATTCAATAAGATATAGTGAAAAAATAAGTTTACTTTCTATTTTTAATCATAATTTCTGCTCAGTTCTATTTCAGATGGTAAAAAGAGAGTCTGCTGTATTCATAGTTTGAACCGCAATATTTTGCGAATTTTCTGGTTTTTAAATAATATGCTAATTTAAACCACAGTATTATTTTAGAAGCTGTAGAAAAAATTTCGGAGATTGCATGATGTTGCATTGACAATTTCCAAAGGTAATATCAGAGCCGCGATGGCTCAGGGAATAGAGTGTTCACCTTTAAATGACGTGAACCGGGTTCAAATCCCAGTGATGGCTGGTCGATACAAATCCGATTCCGGCTTGCACCGACCACAGTGGTGACGGGAAATATCCTCATTGGTAGACGGATCATGGGTTAGAGTACCCTTCTCGTCAGGCTAACCGTAGGAGGTTTTGGTGGATTCCTCTCCATGTAACGCAAAGGCGGGTTAGTTCCATCGAAAAGGCCTCCACGAAGGCAAAATTTCTTCCAATACGTGATCCAAGAGTTCCCTTGTCTTCTGGATTGGGTTTAAAATTGCAAGGCTACGGATTTGAATATTAGTAGTCGTAAACCCGAAAATTGGGTCGGCTGTACAACGACGGTTATAAAATAAGAAAAAGGTAGTATCAAATTATAAAATTGTTATGGTTCAATATGTACAAGCATTTTCAACAGTGCACATACATATACTACGCAGCCCACAGAAACGCATCTATAGAGTGTAAATTTGGCGTGCTAAAAGGGTCATTTTAATTTGTCACCTAAAAATGACTTGTTTATAAAATTCTGATTTGTTCGAAAGCTATTACAATTTTAAATACTTTTCCGTGATCAAGTAATTAAATATTTTTTCGTTGACCTTTTCTTACGTTTTCTCTTTTATTAATAGTTATCTATCCATTGTTTTTGAAAAAGTTATCTCTCTCGAGATCTTCATTGTATAAGCTCACCCTCAGTTAATGTCGAAAGTAGCTAAAAGAAAGAGTGTATGTGAGAGACAGATAGAGAGATTAGATGCTGCTTAATAAATCTCAGAATTTATAGTGAAATTTTTTAAAGTATCAAAAAAAACTTTAGTTCAGGAAAAAAAAACTGTTTCAAATTTGAATAGCTTAAAAATTCGATAAGTCTAACGTAATATATCGATAACGAGTAAAATTACTTTTAATTTAATTCTTCTTTTTGTATTGCAAATTCTGCGTTCCAAAGTATTGATTAATTTTTAAAATTGAATAATCAATCCTTTCATGACGATTAATATATTAACAAAATATTTTTGAATAATATTACAGTAATTATGTAATTTTTTATCAAATTGTTCTTTGTTTTTGTGAGAAAAATTCACTTTTAAGAAGAAAATAATAATGATGAATGCGAAGCAATTTTAGGGTTTTACGAGTAAAGCAAGCAAGGGATGCAGATTCAAGTATTTTTTTAAAAATTAAAAATATTTCGGTGACAAAAATAGAATTTTTATGATGTTGCAAGCGACGATAAGTGTGAAAACCTCACTGAGAAAACTACATGAACTACCCCATTTTATTAGATTCTAACCATGCATGGCATACCTAATGAAAGGTCTTATTAAGATTTACATGTATTATCATCTGAACGGAGTAATTTAAATATATTCACCCTTTATAAATCGGTTGTAAGGGAGAAAATCAATTCTTATTTAGGAGATAGTTCTGCTCAGCATTTCTAAATTTTGGGCCTATTTATTATCTATCGAATATTTATTATAATTTTCTTAAAAGTAGATAACGTTTTTGTTAACTTAATATTAATTAATTCTTAGTTTCATTATTTATTTATTTAACTTGCACAAAAAAACGTATAACTTTTCTAAATAGTTTCTTCTAAAAAACAACACTGGAGAACAAATTTTTTGTTGTATTTACTCAATTACTAAATCTTGCCAAATACGGGTGAAAGATTTGAAATCGGAAACTAGTTTTGCTCCAGAAGTAACAGTTTTTTTTAAATGAAATTTTTAGTCTATTTTTGTCAAGATGTACAAGTTTAAAAACATTATACATAACAGAGGGTAGCGTCAATGTTGCGACGTACTTCTAGAGGAGTTAAGGCTCAAGAATAAAATTTGCATAGGAACCCATGACCAAAAATGCTGTTGTGCGCTGCTAGGGGAGCTCTCCCTACGCGGAGAAACAGTTCATAATTGATGAAACACTCCTAAAAGCGTATGACGACATTTCCGGGATTTCTATACAATTTTAACACTGACGATGTGCTCTAATTTCCCTAGAAGTTTGTCGCAACAATTATGCGATCTCCTGTTATATATAAGTTAAATTTGAATATTTCGACAAAAAATAAGCTAAAAATGTCATTTTAAAATAAAACTGTAGCTTGAAGAGAGAAACCGATTGAAAATTTGTAATCATCGATACTAAAGTATTTAAAGATCTGTTAAAAAATCTTATGCAATATAAAATACCAAAAAATTTAACATATAATGCAGAAGAGTTTAACATTGCTTACAAACATTATGATATTTCTCATTTAAAATTAATAAATATAATTCTTAAAAATTAAAATTATTTTGTCAAATAAATTATAAAATTTCTTATTTTAGTTTAGAATTAAATATCATGTAACTCAGAGTTATATGTTCAATAACTTAAGATTAGTTTACATTATATTTGTCGGAGAAGGTTTATATTTTCAAATTGAAATTTTTAATTAAATATCATATAGCTGATATTAATATTATTATCATAAAGTTATACGACTCATTTGTTGCATTTTTACAGAATCATCTCCCACTGTAGTAGAGTTTCACATCACTGTTTTAAGCATTGACTCCATAGACGAAGGCTCAATGGTGAGTATTAACTATGTGATATATATATATATATATATATATATATATATATATATATATATATATATATATATATATAATAACTTTTTTAATAATAAATATTTAATAAATAAATCTTTTTAACTCTAACCAACAAATAATTTGTAAGCAACTTTCATTACCATACCAGAGTTAAAAAACTTTTCACACATAAATCACTACAAAAGCTAACAGGAAGTCTTAGCATTAATTGATATAATAGTAAATCAATAGATTTAGATATTAATAAATAATAATAGCATAAGTTAGTAATTAATAACATAATTAATAATACTTAATAACATAATAGAAAATTTATAAAATAAACTAATGCATCAGGCGACAAGTAATTTCAACATTAATTGATACAATAATCTATAATTTCACATATTAATTAATGAGTAAATTATTAATTAATAACATTTAATATAATTAATATTTATTATTATTAATAATATTTAATATATTTATAATTAATAACGTAAAGTAATGCAAGAGGTAACAAGTAATTTTAACCTTAATTGATACAGTAATTGATCTATAATTCTTCATATTAATTAAAATAGTAATAAGCAATGTGATAAATTAATACAAGAGCTTTAATTGTTGTAAATACGTCATAAATTATTTAACTATATTTCTGAAATCTTTAAAAATGAATAATTATAAAATATTATGTTTACATAAATCACATTTTAAGCATGATACTTTCGAACATATGCAATTCCCCTTTTTCAATTATTTCTCTCAAAAGAAAATAAAAATATTCTGGAACTAAAAATAGTAATTTCCTTATAATTAGTATTTTTAAATAATCTTTTTCAATTATATTTCAATTCATTAAAACAATGAAATCATTTACAAAAAAAAAACTTTAGATTAATGATTACTTTAATTCCTTTTAAAATTTAATGATTTCATTTCAATACATTTTTTTCCTTATTAAAATTTTCATATAATAAAATTAAGGATACAAAAATGCTAGAATAAACTTTTCATTGATTCTATGAAAATTAATTTTTCTATAAAATCCTACTTTTCCAATGAGGTATTTTTTCGTTAAATTTTTAGACATATGTAGCTGATGTTTTCATGTCTCAAAGCTGGAAAGATAATCGATTGCATTTGCCAGAGAACATGACTGCCAAATACCGTCTTCTGCCTACCACGTGGCTGAAAGATATATGGCGACCAGATGCCTTTTTCAAAAATGCAAAGCGTGTCATTTTTCAAGATATGACTGTTCCAAATCACTATATTTGGCTCTATAGGGACAAGAAAATTCTTTACATGGTGAAGTAAGCAAAAAATAATATTTAAAATACTTTTTTATTAGTACATTGAATAAAAAGCGTCTGAAAAAGTTACCGTACTGCATAATGTCCTTTTAGTAAAAAAATAATTTTTTAAAAAAAACATTAATTTTGGCATTAAAATCCTAGAAACAAAAATAATTTTTTTTATTTATATGCTAGCGCTTTACCGGAAATTCTGATTTTCAAAATTATAAGTCGCAATGGACGCACATTTAGAGTAAAAAATACAAAACTGAAAAGTTATTTTAACCAAATAAATGGTTTTTAACAATTTATCATAATAAAATTGCCCAAATTTTATCTCGTATTATAAACCATATTTTTTTGTTAGTTTTACCATTGGTATAAATTACCGAGTTTTTTAGTGTTCCCATGGAACCAAAAGTACGGTAAATTGTATTATTTTTTGATAGTTTCGACCATACTTTTTTTTCAGTGGGTATTTAAGTGTTTATTAAATAACGAATTAAACGTCATGTCTAAGACATTTCGTTGAATATATTTAATGAAAATATTTTTTAATTTAAAAAAAAAAATTTAGTTTTCAAAAACATTTATTTTTTAAATTTGCAAACTATTTTAGATTTCTTAATGCTTCACTTTATTTAAAAAAAAAACCAGTTCAACGCTGAACCATTATTCAAGGAACCTTGAATCATAAAACCACTGGCTCAGAATTTCCCATTCGAATTTCTGCAGAAGTTCCTTTATTTTGCCTTGCCTGAGTGTGCTCTATCATTATGGTGGTAATTTTATAAAAAAGTTTTCCAAAACATTTCAATTTGAGTGCCTTTTCGAATGTTTATTAACTTCCCAATTACCACTGATATTGATATTAGCTTCATGGCTCTAGAAATTCGAGAAAAAACGACACTTTGCAATAAAGGGAACCTTACGCGCAGAACGACATGAAGTCATTGTGGCTTCTTAGCCTAGGCTTATTGAGGTCCCTGGGTCAATCCAGACCCTTAATCCTCGATCATAATAATTAAAAGGTAGCATGACACAAAAATTAGTTTAGCGTAACAATGGTGCAAGATTAATAAAAGAGTAATAATGGACAAGTTCCTTGGTCATCATCCTTTCCTCGTTTTAAAAGGACTGCCACCTAGTGAGTAAAATGAGCTTTAATTTTTTTTACACAACTAGCAACTACATTCGAGTCTCTCTTCTTCTTTTCTATAATTAGCATCGTTTTACATGATAGCAGCGGCGTAATTTATTGAATATACTGTATTGAATATAATATAAATATAACTATTGACTATGGATTGTCTTTTTAAACTCGTGTGTTTCCTTTTTTTTTTTTCAGATTAACACTTGAATTATCATGTGCGATGAAATTCCAGTCATATCCCCATGACACTCAAACATGTGGTCTTAAAATTGAGAGCTGTAAGTTTTTATTATTTGCTTGTAGTCATTTTTAAGAAACTTGTACAAATGTAACTGATGCTAGTAACACTTCTTAAATAACTGTTGTATGCTTCAGGCATCGGTTACAAATTGAAAAGAACACTATAATTTTTTTAACTGTAACTGTAGGGTAAAAAATAACGGCGTTAGTTAATGAAATGTTTTATTCACCTGAGCTTTGCATTGGGTCATAATTGTCTAACATCATTCATTAAATAATGAAACTTGTTGTTTTTTAGCTGGAAACATTTTCTAAATTCTTAAAATACTTTTTTGGAGTAAAATAAGTCAATGAATTTTTATTAGTTTCATAAAACCCTATAACAGGGATGGGCAAACTACGGCCCGCGGGCCAACTGTGGCCCACCTAAAGATTTTATCCGGCCCTCGGATAGAATTTTAACTTGCCGACCCGTGGCGAATAAGAAAAAGCTTGAGATTTATGAAGCGATGGCTTGAGAAAAAAACTCAATTTTGAGTTTGAACTCAGATTTCAAGATTTCAGTGCCATTCCAAAAGAATTTTTACCACGCCTTTCAACATAAATTATGAAAACGTGAAGTAGGATTTGCAGCTTGAATTAATTGAGTTGCAATCTAACAATCATCTGAAGCTGTTGTTTGTAAACATGCCAAAGTTTGAGTTTTACAAATCATTACCAAAAGCTAGTTTCCCAAATTTAATTCATGTCCAGAAAATCAGTGCTATGTTTGCTTCATCTTATATATGTGAACAAGTGTTTTCAACAATGAACCTTAGAAAAAATCATTTCAAAAGGAGACTAGGAGACTAACAGACAAGCTTCAAGCATCGTTCCTTAAAATAAGTACATATCACTTAGTACCTCAATATAGGGATTTTTTTTAAATGAAATCGCAATTTCTTTCATTTCCTTAAATATTTAAATTAAAACTTGTATATCATTTTTTTTTATTTTTGAAGTTTTTACCTAGCACACCAAACTTTTTTTTTTTTTTTTTTTGCCCTCGACCAAAACAGTTTGCCCATCCCTGCCCTATAAGAACACAAAAAATTTAAAGTATTCAACGTTTAGAAACATAATACATAAATATATAAACATATTCTGTGTTTTGAAGCATATTCTATAGCATTCTGCATATATTCATAGTTCATTAATTCATTTTCGCAAATCTTGAAACAAGGTGATATCTAAAAAGTGTTTTGAAAACAGCTATGTGTCTATGCGTTCTAAAACAGGGAAACATTAGTGTTTTTTTTTTTTTTTTTTTTTTTTGCATTTATACAAATATTCTATCTTACCTATTTCGAGTGTGAGAATTTCAAAACTGAAATTATATTTGCCCTTAAATGGAATCCTGGAAACGACATCTTTTACGTAACTTTTAAGGAGGTGAAGAAACATCAGGATTAAAATTGTGAAGGAGCCCATGCTCGAAAGTGCCATCGTGCGCGGCGAGAAGGCGTTTCCTTATTATGATCATTTCAGAAGTACACAAAAAAATAGTGCATAACAGGGAAGCACCCCTAGTGGTGTACGATGAAATTCCCCAGCATGAGTTCCTATGCAGTTTTAATTCTGATAATGTGCCCTGATGTTCGTCGCTACAATTATGCGATCCCCTGTTATATACGAGGGTCACTCTGAAATTTTTGAGATACAACTAGGTTTTTAAAGTCACACTTACAAAATTTTAGGTGTGTTCAAAGTAGTCTCCTCCAGCATCAATGCACTTTTGTAGTCGAATTTTCCACAGATTAAATGCCTCAAGCCATTCATTTCTTGGAATAGATGAAAAAAATGCATTTATAGCCACATCGATCTCTTCTTCTGAATGAAAACGACGTCCGCGTAAGTTCTTTTTCAGATTAAAGAATAACCAAAAGTCACCCATGGCTAGATCAGGTGAATACGGTGGATGCTCTGTCACTTTAATTTGTTTTTTTTTTTTTAAGAAACTCATCCGACTGTATGTGAAGATGCATTGTCATGGTGAAGCATTAGTCCCCTAACATTCACTTCTTGTAGAATTTCTGGAAGGCATTTAATGGTATACCAGTTTGCTGTTACTGTCTTCTGTCCTTCCAACTTGATGGCTTTGACCAATCCTGTACTTCTGAAGAAAGCGGCATACATCACTTTTTTCAGTGCGCGTTGTCTTTTCATCATTGTCAGCGTGGGATCATCTTCAAAGTTCCATACTTTGCTTTCTTGACGCGTTGAAACGTCAAAAAACGGTATGTACGTTTTATCACCCGTTACAATTTCAGAAATGATGCGGTGGCCACCATCATTCAGCAATTTAAGAGTTTCTTTACTGATTCTGACACGATCCTCTTTTTGGTGCTCAGTTAGATTATGGAGAACCCAACGGCAAACTAATTTTTTCATATGTAGTTCTTCGTGTTTAATTTTGTGTATGGCTGCGGATCCAATGTTAAGTTCCTTCTGTATAATTTGATAGGTACAGCGATTATCATCCTTTAACATTTTTCGTATGGCAGGCACATTATCCGGGATTACTGCCGCCGGCGGCCTTCCTGTGTGTTCTTCATCCTGAAGAAAATTGCGACCTCTGCTAAATTCTTTAAACCATCTGAACACAGTAGCATGAGCTAGAGATTCATCACCAAATGCTAATTGCAACCGTTGAATGCATTCTTCTTGATTTAACCCTGCTTTAAAATCGTAGAAAATCATAGCGCGAAAATGTTATCGCGTCAACTCCATTTTCTCTTCTGTTTAAAATTTATTCTAAGCTAAACAAGTTGAAGTAAGTCAGTAAAAAATCATCTGCTGTGTTAAAATACTTTGTATTTTAAAATTAAACCGTTATTTTTATTTTGTAAATTCTCGTCTGCGCGTATCTCAAAAATTTCAGAGTAACCCTCATATAAGGTTTTCAATTTACTACATTTTGTAAACAAATAGACTAAAATGTCATTTAAGATGAAAAAAAACTGTAGCTTCGAAATAAAAACTGATTACGGATTTGAAATCAGCGACACGAAAGTATCTAGTATCTGTTAAAAAATCTCAAACAACAGAAAACAGAAATAAAAAAGTAAAGAAATACTTCTCCAGTGTAATATAAGATTCTCTAATCATAAGAATTTTTACTAAGTGGTCATTCGCATATATCATTTAAAATTGTACTCTAGCCCATAGTATTTACACTGCATCATATAAAATAAGTGTTCCAAAAATTTCAATCTATTCTATAAAATTGTATTGTATCTGCTTTTATTATATTTTGCAGTATCATATACAACGGATGATCTTGTGTTCAAGTGGGAGGAACTAACTCCTCTTGTAGTGGATGACGACATAGAGCTTCCACAACACATTCTCACTAATACAAGACTTGGTGATTGCACAAAGTCGTATTCAACAGGTTAGTGACAAAAAACTGTGACAGCTTATACAGCGAATCTAACTAATCTATATAAAAATCGAATGAATTATGTCCGAAAATCTAATGAAATCGTTCACAATACGAAAGTCTTGCGCTTCAAAGTCATCAACCAGCCAATCAGAACTGAGAACATTATTAAATCGGAAATTATTGTTATTTTAGTGAATCTTTTCAAGTACGAGCTATAGCTAAAAACACAATGGCCTAACAGTCTATCATGGTTGTCGAGGCAATTTTTATTAACAAGAAAATCACGTGATAAGATTTGTTACAATAAGAACGGGATTTTTTTTTAATTATTTAAGTAATTGACTTTATTCTCGACAGTGTTTCGTGTTCTTAACGGTAGAGGGCAGTACATGCAAAGGTTGTTCCAACTTCCGGTAGAAGATTCTCTTGTCTAGATTTCTACATGATTGTTTTTCTTTTACAACATTTTATTTTTTACTCTAATTATTTGTTTTTAATGGTGAAAAATTCGTTTACAAGTGACAGCAGTTGTTCTACTTTTGGTCTTCGAAGATCTGTTTTTGGTCATAAACTATATGTAGAAGCACTAATTTGTTATCTGAAATTAAGATGTTTTAATTGCCTCAAGACCTATCGAGCCGAATTCAAAGGAGAAATGCATTAAAGAGAAAAGACTGGGGGAAAAAGAAATAGGGACGTTCTTCGTCAGAGGTGAACAGCAAGATTTCCTGTAGGATTTATTTTTTTAAAGATAAATGTTGAATATTTTGATTTTAGAACCAGAGTTAGTTTTTTTTAACAGAAATGTAATTATTATACAAGTATGGTAATTTTAACAGAGTTTTTTTTTTTTTTTTATCTGTGCGATAAATATAATATCGAAAACAAAAATTTAAAAAAAAAAAAAAAAAACGAGTACTAATAACACACAGAAAAAAATCACAAAATTACTAAAATAATATGATGCTTGAAATTTGGTGGCATGTGTGCTATACTTTTCGCTAAAAAAATTATCATTTCAACCCTTGTAAAGTGGGCGGAAACGCAATTCCACGAAAAATACGGAAATTTGTAAATAAAAAGTTAATTAAATTAATTAAAATTTATAAAAAAATAATGAATGAATTAAAGTTTTAAAAAAAGGTAAATGAGCGTTTTTTATGAACTATGAAACTATTTAAATAATTATTTTATTTGCATTCAACCTTTCTATTGGTAACTTTTAGACTACTGTCATTTAGTTTAAGCCTAAATAAAACTCTCGTAAAATTTTTAAAAATATTAAAATTAAAAGCTTTTTATGATGCTATCTTTCAAATTAATTTTTGTAGACCGGAATTTTCAAACATTAAAATCTTAACAATTGTTTCTAATTCTAATTGAAAAATGTTGAAACATTTTTGTATCTTTGTTGTAAAAAATAATAATTGCAGAATCAAAGGACCAATCAATTAATGCGTAAGTTTCTAAATATAGACAAGTAATAGCCCTACTCTCACTTTCAACTTCAATAATATTAAAAAATGATTAGACTCAATGTCTGAAAACTTTTTTTCTATGTTTTATTAATTAAATGTCTTTGTATTTTAAAAAGCCATCTTCATTTTTTCTTTTAAAAAAATCCTACTTTTGAAAAACTAATGAACCAGATGGAAAAACAATTAAAATAGGCTACGATTTCTATAAAACAAGCATTAATGATTCTTTTTATCTCCTTTTTTCGTTCAAAAGAGTAATTTATCTTTATAAATTCATTAAACATAAAAAACGATATTATTTGGAAGAAAATATTGAAATAACGAAAATGAATCAAAAAGCAGCTCAATTCTTTTTTTTTTTTTATATATATTTATTTATTTTTTTTTTTATATATAATTTAAAACCTGATATTTCAACACTTCATAATTCTTCTAAATTATTGATTTCTAAATTAGTATTTAAGCTTTAAAATCAATAGTCTTAGAAAGAAGTTTTTTTCCGAAACTCTATTATCTTACTTATTAATATTCAATATTATTTTTTTCGCAATTTTAGATATTTTAACCAATGAGGAATGAAGCATCTGACTGACTTTTAATAAAGCTTGGAATTTTGAATAATTCAAAAAAAATATTTCCATTAAGTGAAGACCGTAAAAAAAATTCTTAATCAATAGCAAATAACGTATTGTAAACTATTTTTATGAATTGATGAAATTGTTAATTATAATGAATTGTGGAAGCACATAAAGTTTATCACTAGTGTTGTAGTTTTAATACTAGGAAGACGACGGGATTTTTGCCCTGTAATTTTTTATTGTTCTGGGGTTTAAAAAAGTAACTTAGTAAAAGTATTAAGTATTTCTCCCTTTTCATAAATTTATTTTTATTTTATAACCGTCATTGAACAAGCCGACCCAATTTTTTGGGTTTACGGCTACTGATGTTTAATTCCGTCACCTTGTAATTTTGAACCCAATCCAGAAGACAAGGGAACTCCTGGATCAAGTATTGGAAAAATTTGCCTTTGTGGAAGACTTTTTGACGGAACTAACCAGCATTTGCGCTACATGGTGAGGAAAACCATGAACAGCTCCCACGGTTAGGTCCCATGGAGAGGAAAATCCCCTTACGGTTAACCTGGGACTCTAACCCATAATCCGTCTACCACTGAGGATTTTATTACGTCAGCACTGTGGTCGGTGTGAGCCTGATGCGGAATTCATAACAACCAACCATCGCTGGGATTCGAAACCCGTTAACCTCATCGGGAGGTGAGCACTCTATCCACTGAGCCATTACGGCTATTTTCATAATTTGATCCAGTTTAAGCCAATTTAAGTGTCTATTTAATCATTCATGTGTTAGCCTTATAAGATCATATAGAACCGTATGCTTAGAATGATAGGAGGGGACAAAGTGGCCCCAAGGAATTTTGGTAAGTATTTCGTAACCCCGGGTAAGTTTGAGTAAAATGTATCCCAGTTTCATTAAAAAATCAATAATATTTCAACCTGTCTTCAATTATTATTTATAGAGAAAGATTAACTTAATTATTTAAGAAGTTAATAGAATGAGTATAATTGAAAGGTCAGTGTTAATCTAAAAATTTTGTCAATCAAATCGAATAAATACCATGGAGTTTTGATGACCGAGTGTCTGAATTTATCGTTAAATTAATAAAGAACATATAAAATTTTGATGTATAATTGACTCACACATAAACTGTTTAGGAAGGACCATTCTGTTCATTCAGACTTTTTAAGTCTACAGTAATGTTCAGTCTTTCTAGTGTTAAGCATCCATTTCCCCAATAATTTTTTTTAATACTCTTAGTGAGAGCCGCCGTGGCACAAGGTATAGAGCGCTCGCCTTCCTATAAAATGAATCCCAGCATTGCCTGGTCGATCCTCATTCCACAATCTAGCTTGCACCGACCATAGTGCTGATGTAAAAATATCATCAGTGGTAGACGGATCATGAGTTAGAGTCTCCTTGCCGCCAGACTAACCTTAGGAGATTTTGTGACTTTCTTGTCCATGTAACGCAAATTAGGGTTAGTTCCATCAAAAAGTCCTTCATAAAGGCAAACTTCCCTTAATACTTGATCCAAGAGTTCCCCTGTCTTCCGGATAGGGTTCAACATTACAAGGCTACGGAGTTGAACATTTGTAATCGTAAATTCAAAATTTGGGTCGACTGTTCAAGGATGGATATAAAATTACAAAATAATACTCTTAAGTAAGCATTCCCATAGCCGCCAATTATTCGCCAAGCTGGCTTGTAGTTTGAAACTTCTCATTTTTAGAACCAAATTTGAGGTGATGGCTACATGGTTAGCATTGGGGCACCAGCCATCGTTACTTCTCAGACAGGCTATTACCCATCGAGTTGAAGCTGGGTAGGCTTAAAATCACCATGGCAGCTTAGTGCCTTACTAATACCTATTTCTTTATTTGCTACGTAAAAAGTTTTATTTATTAAATTATTATTTAACTTTTAATTGAATATTTTTAAATCTAGCAAAGAATTAGTTCAATCCCATTATTACAACCTTTGGCTTTTTGGGAAGAATTATTTCTTATCAATTTTTCTTTCCATATTTTAACCAATGAACCAATGACAAACACGAATTATTTATGAATCTCTCAATAAGAATTAATGGTGGTTCATTTTAATAATTCTTTAGTAAACTCATGAAAATACTGCGATAAATAATTAGGGTAAGACATACTTGAATCAAATAAACGAATGAAATTTAAGAATTTAATCAAACAAACGCGGTTAGAACAATACGAATAGAATTATTGAACCTGTCCTTCGAAGATTCCTTCGCCAAGTGAAAAAATATTGGTTTTTATAACCAATTCTGATTAAATGAATTAAGAGTGTTTTTACAGGTTTTTTCACCATGTAAAATAACGAATTTTGCCGAATAATAAAGATATTTTTATAATTGTTATGATTTCGGAACATTTATTCAAAAGCGTAAGATTGGGTAAGATCTCTAGCCACCGCTCTTCGCAGTGAAATGTTAAAATGCAAAATCACAGATTTCTGAATTTAAAAAAATTTTAATTTTCTTTTTTTTTTTTTTTTTTATTTTGAAAAATTGTTTTAACGCTGCATTATCTGGACTCATTAATGTAAAAAAATTGAGATGAGTTAGTAATTTTGCTACAAATGGAAACATTTATCCAACCTAGTACTATTTCAAAAAATAATAATTTTTTTATGTGTTTAAACAATATGCCTGTTTAAAAATTCAGTTATTACTTTTCAACGTATTGTAAAATACTCCGAATCAAATTGCGACACAATGTACCGGCAGTACTTTTTACCCTAAAATTTTTACAGAACAAATATTGTGATATACAGTAATTTTTACAGAAATATTTACTGTAAAATAACAGTATCACTATAATTAAGTAAATATACGTGTAAAAATTACGGTAGGAAATTTTACTGTAAAAATGAATTTTACGGATGCTGCATTCGGGATGCTAGTGCCTTTTTACCGTATTTTGTTCCGGGAATATTTAACAGCGCAAGACACTATACATGTATTTCCAAATAAAACTTTTATTTTGATTTTAAGTTACTCAAACTGTGCCCCTTTTTAGTATCTAGAAACAGGTAGCTCAGAAGAGCGATCATAAAATATTTTGATTTTATTTCAGGTAATTTTACTTGCATCGAAGTGACCTTTACTCTGAAAAGGCGCCTTGGATATTACTTGTTCCACACCTACATTCCGACCTGCCTCATTGTCATCATGTCTTGGATCTCTTTTTGGATCAAAGTGGATGCCGTACCTGCACGCGTCACACTTTGCGTCACCTCTTTATTGACATTATCCACCCAGCATGCTCAATCCCAGAAGTCCCTTCCACCTGTCTCCTATATTAAAGCCATCGATATATTTATGTCTTCCTGCACTATATTTGTCTTCCTTTCTCTCATGGAATATGCAGCTGTCAACATCATTGTCACAAGCGGGGAGACGAAGGTTGCCAAGGCCAATAAGAAAATGGCATCAATGTCACCAGTAAGTACATCTGTCTACGGATGGTGCTTTCTACACTAGGGAGCGCTGAAAGCTTGGTGCCGCTTATGCTTCCGGGTTACTGTTTCTGGTTTATTTCAAAGCCATTCGGCTCACAGCGTGCCAATAATATAAGCCAACTTTCAAATTTAAACCTCGATTATAATGTATAAATTAATCTTGCTACTCGAACAATATGCTAACACTAACGTAAGATGGTGCATAGCTTGCAACACGAACAAACAGTAATAAACAAATGGAAACAGGCCAAATCAAGACTGCCAAAAAAGCGAGTTATTCAAAATCTAGTAACCATGTAACCTTTTTTAACAATATATCTCTAAAAAACTAAAGCAAATTTTCACTTCAAACTCACCAGAATTACATAATAACATTAATATCTTATGAAATACTGCAGATTTAAGGTCAGAAATTATCTAATTTATTTCTTTTATTGAAAACAAAATTATCAGTTTGAAAATATCGCCTTGCAGAATAACATGTAGTAAGCAGCTGCAAACTTTCTAACCGGAACTAGAGCAGGCATACAACTCGAGATTGTTATTGTTTACATTTCTACTGAAAACACCATCCATTCATGCACAATAGGCAAAACTCTATGCTACTCACTGTCTCATTACATAATTTTCACATTTCTCATGAAGTTGAAAGCTAAAATTTTAGTCACATATTGTACTCTATGAGTAAAATAGACGATCTTAAAAAGTTGCATTTCATTATTTATTTTTTTCAATTATCAACGGTATTAGGTCATTTTCATTAATTCTAAGTCGCACGTTTTACAAAAATAAACATTTTAGACGTTCCATATCAGATATAAGAAAGAAATTTAAAGAAAAAAATTCATTTCGATATTTTAAAATTATCTGGTCGATTAGGAGTAATCACCTTAATTAACAGTTATGGGAAATAATATGTTCTTACCAAAATAGAAGAATCAAACTTCAGCTATATGTTTGTAATCAAATTAAAATCATAAACTGAAAAAAGTTTTTTTAGATTTCAGCTAATTATTGTATTCAGCCTAATTGATAGAAACGCTAAATTAGACGTGCCGAAGAATTACCACAGCTTTGACGATTCTGGCTCGTGTGCCATTAAAACGCAAAGAGAAAACTTTATTTAGGTGATTTATTACTTTGTGAAACCACGAAGCTGTGTGTTTGTTTAGGCGGATCAGCTAGATGCCTCAGGCAAGTCGGAAAAAGATGTTTCACTCTCCGATTTGTACTTACACTTAAGTCGTAGATTTAAAGTAATGCTGCAGAAAGCAGCAGGTTCCAACGAGTAACCGCGAAGCAATAACGAGTAACATCGAGTCAATTTGTTGGACAACAGCAATAGAAATCCAATTTACCAACACTTGAATTTATGATAGATTCGATTAACTGATATTTGATTATCTTATTCTCGTCTTGCGCGTAAACATATCTAAAAAGACGACTTGGGGCTTTATTCTATAAATTTGAAATAAAATTTATTGTACTTTTATCATATTAAGAAGACAAGAAGTGTTATTGTCATATTATCAGTTCATTTCTCTTCAATCCATTATAATTAAAAATATATTTAAGGCATTTATAGGTAATTGCTATAAACTTTATGTTTAGTTCACTCTTTGTTAAAAATAATTTTGAAAAATATTAAAACTTATATTTACTTATATCTATTTTTAGGAGACACACTTACTTCCAAATGGACTCAAACATTCCATTTCATTACCTGAACCAAATGATGGACAAAATACGGCACTTAGGGTGGATAAATTTTCACGATTTCTTTTTCCGTTCGTATTTGTTGCTTTGAATGTTTGGTACTGGTGTAATTTCGTTTATTTCAGTTAAAGAAATACTTTTTACGCAACAAAGTGACACATTTTAAGATTTTCATTTGAAAATCAATTCAGCTTTCCAATCCACTATGAACGTTATTATTTCTTTTTTCTTCCCTGAAACTTCATTCCATTTAACTTTATTTATTCCAGTTTAGTGAGTTAAAGAAGGTACTATTATAATATTTTCGTTTGAAGTATTAAATATTATAAACGTAAAGATGTGATTAATAATCATTTTTTTCAGAATGATGCATTAGTTGTAATTTTCCAATCCATACTTTTTTTAAAAAAAAATTCTTTTTAACGCTTTATTTTTCGTTAATGTAATTTGGTTGCATACTTAGATTACATTAAGAAAGCATTTTATGGAGCTCGTAAAAAATTAATTTAAATATATAACTACGTTGAATTTTTGAAAGACGAAGTTCAAAAAATTAAAAGAAAATGTCAATTATGTCTACATAACTAAGATGGTATATAATCGGTAATAAGAACTTCATTGGCTACAAAAAACATGAAGAAGCTAATAAAACTCGTGATGTTTCAAGCGCTCGAATGTAGGCGCCCATTCTCAAGACTTGCCATACGGGAATGGAAAAACAGAAATATTTTGAAGCAGATAATGCAATATTATCCATGAAAAATAATACATGTTAAAAAAAATTACTAAAACTTCGGTAGTCTTCGGCAGAAAAGAAAAAATAAATACAAGTGAAAAAAAAAATTTAAAAAATTAATAAAAACTGCAGTATTGAGAGAGACAAATCTGTTCAAAATGCATTTCGACGTGGTATGAAGAGGTGACGAGGAATTTGTGTCGTTAATAAGAAATTCGACATTTTTATGAATAAACAAAGATTTCAGGGCATCAAGATGAGTTCATAAGAATGCTGATTCCCTTATTAACGGCTTGAGTATCTCACAACGTCTCCAAAGAGGTAGGAAATGTATTTGCCTCTCTCGGCCACCGCGATTTTTCTAGTTTTGTATTTCACCTTTATTTTACATTTTTTATTAGCAACTTAATATTTTCTGTTTCAAATCATTCTTTTTTTTTTTTTCTTCACAACTTTTGAGTCTTGAGAATGGGAGCCAATTTTGAGGATTCGAAACACATCGACTTTTATTATCATTTTCAATTTTCCCATTGAAACCATTAAAGTTTCTTCGAGTATATCGTTTTATATCAGTTTCTTAGGATTTAAGAAGGTGTGTGCTATGTACGTAAATGTAACAGTCAATTAATTCCACATCGTATTAAATTTTGTATGAACATGAACCCTTAAACGGTTGAATATTACAGAAGTGTACCATGTAAAAGAATCTAGGTAAATGTTTCTGATTAAGGTGGTTCAAAAAATTTGAAGCTGGACGTGTTTCGTTTACCAAGGTGTCACCTCTAATAATCTTTTGGAGTACAAGATCCTATTTGATAACATTTTAGATGAAGAACCGATGAAATGCTACTACAGACTATTTTGGATCATAAATTTGCTATTTATTTTAAAGTATTCATCGTCTGTATGTATGAATCTAAAAATATGTAATTTTTTCTATTCAAAAACCACAAACTTCCTCCGATATTTCACATATTTCCGATAAATCCAAATATTTCTCATATCTACAAGTATATTAGCTTAGAAAAACGATGAAAAGTAATTTTAATCAGTATTATTTGCTTAAAATTTGAATTTCTCTATTTATTAGTCTCCTAGTGTTCAATAGAGAAGATATTTTGGTATTTTTAGTGTTTTCTCGCCGTAAGCTTATTGATTTTTCACTAAATATTAATGTGAAATGAACGAATATTACTAAATCAAATGCTATCGCAAGGACCAACTTTAAAGGCTTGATGATAATAATATGTAGACAACGATTCTGGCTGAGCACTATTTTCTAAGCATTTAGTTTTTTAAAACGTTTAAATTTCTAAACAATTTAATGCCTACATTTTGAATTGGTTTTAAATTTTGAAATTCTTCGTAAACATCCATCGCAGTGTTATTATTAATATTAAAAAAAAAGCTATCAGTTTTTGTAATGTAACACACAAGTGTAAATTACAAAAAAAAAAAAAAAAATTGCAAAAACTGTTTTAATAAAATATTTTTATGAGTATACACTGCAAATATATTCAGCGACTAAATTGTAATGTTACCAGAATTTCTCTCTCATAACAGTTCCTCATTCTTATATAAGCTTTTCCGTTGTGCAGTGGTTAATTCAATTTTAAATTAATTGTTACTCTTTTGTCAATAGTTTTTTACCATCTTGCAATGGAATAACAGAGTTTTCAAAATGACTTTTGTCCAGTCTGAGTGACTTTTTATCTAATGATAGGGTCTTTTCGTTCTAGGATTCAACATTAAAGGTTCGAGGGAGGGACTTCAAATTTGCTAATTAGTTAGTGAGAGCCGCGATAGCTCAAGGGATAGAGCGTTCGCTTTCCAATGAGGCGAACCAGGTTCGAATCCCAGTCGATGCGAATTCCGCATCCGGTTTGCACCAACCACAGTGCTGACGTGAAATATCCACAGTGGTGAACGGATCATGGGTTAGAGTCCCTTTGCCGTCAGGCTAACCGTGGGAGGTTCTCGTGGTCTTCCTCTCCATGTAACGCAAATACGGGTTAGCTCCATCAAAAAGTTCTCCACGAAGACAAATTTCTCCAAATACTCGATCCAGGACCTCCCTTGTCTTCTAGATTGGGTTCAAAATTAGGGGAGCCACAATTGGGAAATATGATCCCGATAGTTTAGTCAGGAGAGCGATCCAAAATTTTGACCCCTGAATGTTAATTTTATTTTTTTTGTGTATTTCGCCATATCTCGAGAACTTTTTAAGAGAAATGAAAAATTTTGCACATAAATATAAAATTTATTTTCCCAAAGATAATTCCAGGCAAAAAAATAACTTTTAGTAAATATTTATTATTTTTTGTATTTCATTTAGTAATTGCCGAAAGAATTTTATATTGTGAGGTATACAGTTTTTCTACATTTCAAAGAATGTAATTTTACATGGCAAAATAAAAAAATTTTTGCGGAATAGGTAGAATAGTTAATGTGAAATAAAATTTTAAAAAAAACGTTGTTTTAAAACGTATCATGAGAGAAAGTAAATTTTTATGACTGATTTTGTTAATTAATTAATTCATTCATCGTCAATAATTAATTAGCATATTTGAGATCACCCCCCAAACCACTAAGATTAAGTCCTTGAACATGATCAAAAGTTATTCAGTGTGGTCTGATTATTTATTTATTTATTTTATTTATATTTATTTATTTATTTATTTTGTATTTTTTGCACACTGCAGATAAAAATCTAAACAAAAAATGTACGTATTTTACTCAGAATTATCCTTGTTATGCTTTTAGTTATAAAACAGTTTTAGTAACCTCCATTTCAACTTCCAAATGACAAATAGAAAGAAACAATATTAAAATTAAAGCACACGTACAAATTAAATTTCGGTCTTTGCAAAAGAAAAGATAAATTGTGTGGGAAATAGCAGATTGCAAAATTTTTCTTTGTGGTTTCGTTAAAAACGATTTTTTGTGAACTGAGAAAAACGTTTAAGAAATTGAAAATTAAGAAACTGGAAAAAGATTGTTAAAAACAACAAAAGTATAAATTAATGTAGTATTGATACTTAATATATAGCGTGTTTTTTTCCATTACACCATAACACAAATTGAATATTGCAGTTTTTATAATTTTCAACAAAAAAAAATGGAAATTTATTTCAAAAGAAATTTGGAACACAATCTCTAAATTGAAACAAACTGCGTGTTTGCTGTGTGTATATACATTTTGTAGGAGCGATCAATTCTAATGAATTTAGCTTGGGACGTGTATTGTGTATTGCATAGAATGTATTGAATGTTTCATGTATTGTATGGAGTGTAGAATTTAGAAACCTATTATGAATGATGTACCAATTCCCATATTTTAAAAAAGATTAACATAATGGTTTATGGTTAAACTCTAAAATAAGAAAAATTGGGATAACTAATGCATAAATTAATGACTTTTGAGGGCGTATAATAATAATAAAAATAATAATAATAATAATAATAATAATAATAATAACTATTATTATTATTTTATAAGTTTCCGTAATAAGGAGCATCTATTTATAGCAACATCTAAAAAATGGTTTCGTGTATTATAAAAATAATAGTTAAGGATGAAGGGAAAAATTGGTTCGCTATTAGCGTTAAAGCTCGAAAACTGTTGTTATGCATATTACTCAGCTAACTAAGGTGACCTGGTAAAGAGTAAAAAACTGGAAAGATACATTTATGCATTAATTCTTGATTCGATGTTAAAAAATTCTAAATTAAACTATGGTAAAAAGGTCAACTATGATCAAACTATGGTAACAAACTAAGGCGGCACTTTTTACAGTAAAGTCCATTTTTACTGGAACCGACTACGGGACAAAAAGAAAATGTGATATACAGCAATTTTTACAGTAATAACTACCTTAAAATCATTGTGCAACTCTACGTAAATAAATATTACAGTAAGATTTACGGTATAAAATTTTAAGGTAAAATGGGTTTCACGAATGATGCATCCAAAGTGCCTATACTTTATACCGTAATTTGATCCGAAATTTTCGACAACGTTCTTCAGATATTTAAAAGTAAATAAATAGTATGATATTAATTTCCTCACATGTAGTAATATTTTAAACGGTTTATTTATTTGTATTAATAGCTTTTAAAGTAATTGATGATTGATTTTATCAACTAATTTGTTGATTGTATGATCTAAATTTCTTAGATGGAAAAAAATAAATAACATTTTATTAATTTCCCCGTGCAAAAACGCAGCTGTTGTTTCGGAAAATATCTTATTTTCATTTTAACGAGCGCGTTGTAGGTAATTTGCAGATTATCCATGTAGTTTAATTTAGATCAGCGGTTCTAAAATGGTGTTCCGCGGAACCCTTGGGTTCCGTAGAAGGATCACATGGGATCCAAGAACTAGGACATTTTTTAACCAGTAATAATTATATTTATATCCAATAGATAATCCATAATTTGTTTAATATTTCAATTGTTTATTTGAAATTATTTGTTTAAAATGCCAAAAAAAAGTAGCAAAATTTAAAAAAAAAATATATATATATATATATTTTCAATAACAATTTATAGAATAAATTATAAAAAAAGTATACTTTTATAAATTCAAAATATAACTTTTATAAATTCAATAAATAATGCTCATCGAACTTTTCAATTCAAAATATAATGATCGAATTCAAAATTAAGATTTATAATATTGAAAATCATAATTCAACTTATTTTTTTTATTTTTAGAATACGCATAAACTAAGAAATAATTTAGAATTTAAAATATCTCATTCTTCGCATTAAATATTTACAAAATAATTAGTAGTCTTTTTTTGTTTGTATAACTATAGTTACTAATGAAATTTTTTTTATATTAAGTCATTGTTCCACAAAAAGATGTTTGATCTTTTAGGGTTTCAAAGCCAAAAAGAATTGGGAACCGCTGACCTAGATAATCTGAGAAATTAAACAGTTTTTTGGCAATTTAACAGATCACCCTGGTTAGCACATTAAACAGATAGTTAATAGAATAAAGGATTTCTATACTTTAGGAGTAAAAGATATTTGTGGTTCATCATAAGCTCTGGAAAAAGTAAAATTAGATTAACGTATAATTATTCAAATAAAAGAACAATTTGAGGAAAATGTCATTTAAATTTTAAGATAGTTTCGAAACATCGCTGGAGCAAGTCAAAGTCAGAAAGTTTAGCAACAAAGCAAAGATTCAGCTCGAAATTGATTTTTAAATTAACTGTGATATTTTTTATAATAATGTGATGTTTTACAAATTTTTTAATTATAATTTTGCTTACACTTTTGACAATTTTCTGTAGAATAGAAAATTTGAAGCATGCTTCATTTTGGATCAATTTAATCATCTGCATGTTCATTAATGTATGATATGGTGCCAAATTTATTAATAAATTGTTCTTCTTCTTTTATATCAGACTTTTTTATTTTTGTGTGTACTTTTTTCTAAAGTGAATTACACTAGATACCAAAACTGTCCTATTTTTAAATTACTTTTGGTGTCAAAAAAATTGTGGTATAAAATTCTTGTAAGAGATTCGAATTCTTTAACTGTGTGAATTGTTTTTTAAATAAAAGCAATAGGATATCGAAACAGTATTGTTTTTCAATTTATTTTTGGCGAAAAAAAAATCATCTGTTACAAATTATGCACCATGAAAGTTATTTTTTATTTGTCTTGTAATTAAGGATATCGAAACAGTACTGTTTTTCAATTTATTTTTGGTTTAACAAAAATCTTCTGTTACAAAGTATGCAGCATGATTTAATAAAAAGTTATTTTTTGTTTGTGTTATAATTAAGAATATCAAAACAGTGCTGTTTTTCAATTGATTTATCGCGTAACAAAAATTTTCTGTTACAAAGTATACAACATGATCTTAATAGAAAGTCATTTTTTATTTGTCTTGTAATTAAAGATATCGAAAGCGTACTGTTTTTCAAATTATTTTTGGTGTAACAAAAATCTTCTGTTACAAAGTATACAACGTGATCCGAAAGTTATTTTTTATTTGTCTTGTAATTTTAATTTGTTTTAATTTGCGTAGAGCAGGGGTGGCGAACCTTTATGCACCAACTTGCCATTTTTTCTAAAAAATTGCTTAATGAAGTCATAGACGTGCCGTCAAATAATTATGACTTCGTGATTATTGGGAAAATAATAATGCAAAATAGTATCAACTCACAACTCTTTATTTACTATGAAAAAAAAATACATTTTGCAATGTCTCAGTTATACGCGTAATTCAACTTAAAGTAACATCAGTGTGACTTCTGTTGTTGTGGATTAGATGACAAATAACTTATATAAGTTTGTAAGATGTTAGTTTAAGCAGGACTGTTAATTTTTTTTATTTTTTTGCTAGTTATTTATTGTTAGCTTGTTTTTTTATGGTAGTTAATTGTTTTGTTTTTTTGTGCATTAATTGTTAATTTTTTTGTTAATAATTGTTTTTCTTTTATTTGTTTTTGTGAATTTTATTTTAATTGTTAATATGCTTCATAGTGAACTTTGTGATCGGTGGCGTGGCCAAAATATTGTGTCGCGTGCCATTGGTTCGCCATCCCTGGCATAGAGAGTCATCATAAAATAACTCCGCCACGATTTGACCTTCAGGAAAGTATAACTTTTGAGAAAGTGTAATAAATGCTCGTGTAAAGGTATGAGCGTATGGTTACAGCTAAAGAGATAAAATTTCGAATATTTTTCAACAAACAAATTTTTCTTCTTTGAAACATGATTTTCGTGAAACACTTTGAAACATCGTCAAGTATTTAAAAAGGAGCCGAAACAAAATTTTAATATAAAAAACAGCGAAGCTAGAATGAGAAAAATAGAAAAAAGGGTTTTAAAAATTTTCGATGTGTCAATTATTCAACTCCACTTACCTTCACTTTGGAGATAACGAGAAAAGAAAAAAACGATGGGTCTCGCTCTCATCATCTCTGTCTAGTGCCACCGAAATCCAATCAAAAATTTCCTATGAGATTCACATTTCGATAAAAAAAATTTTTTTTAGTTTTCATCAATTTCAAATTCTTCCACTAAACAAAAATCGTAAAAGTTGGATTGGTTTTTTAGCCCTATTCTCGAACGCATTGCTTAGATTATCCTTTTACAAAATTTTACTTAGACAGTATGGCGTTTATTACAAACGGTGTACATATATTGTACATATGGCGTACATATATTGATATATTAGTTTTATAATCTCTTATCAATTAATGAACAAGATAATTTAGATATAAATAGATAACAAAAATAGCTACCTACTATTACAACGGCATTTTATTGCAAATTTTAAATGAATTACTTCTTGAAAATAAATATAAAAATACAAACGATCAAAAGATGTTTTAAAATTGTTTTTAAGTAAAATGTTACACTAAATTCTATTGAAGTTTCATAGATACAGTGAGCGGCACTTTTTACTTTGAAACCTGGTTAAACCAATGTAAATCCCTACTCATCTTGATAGCTGAGGGAAAACATATCCCTTGAGGGAATTTTAAGAGAACACTCCACTTTTCTTTATCACCATTTTTACCCAAATCATGATAACCTACTACAGCAAAGGGATTTTTCAGTATTGAGCAGATTATTGTCTTGTTATTACTAAAACAGATAAAGATAACGGAGATTTAAAAAGAATGAAATTTGTTTGAAAGAATTCTTTTTCGTACATAACCATACTGAAGAATAAAGTGAATTTTTAACTGAATAAACGTACTGGGAAAGTAAATTTGTTCGTGACTTAAGTATGAATTTGTATCTAAAGACATTTTTAAATTACATTAAAAAATTCCGAATCAAATTACGGAAAAAAGTACCGGCACTCAGGATGCCGGTACTACTTGCGGTAAAATCAATTTTTGCCCGAACATATCACGGAACAAAATGCCTGATATACCGTAATTGTAACAGCAAAAGTTGCCGTAAAATTACAGAATCACTCTAATAAATAACTATTAATGTAAAAATTATGGTATAATATTTTACAGTAAAAGGGATTTTACGGATAATGCACTCAAAATGTCTTTACACAATAATTTTATCCGAATTTTTTTACAGTGTATGTAACAACTTCTATTATTTAGAATAAGAATATTTTTAAAAAGAGTAATAATTTAAAAGTTTATGTTACAAGCGTTGGCAAAATAAATGCCATAGAAAAGACTTGGGAGGAATATTAAACACGCGTTTGAATTTTTGTGATTTATTTGTAAAACAATTATTAAATTATCTAAATAAAAGTACTAATATCAAAATATCAGAAAAAACATATGTACAAATAGAAGCAATGCCTTTAAATACTATTAAATGAAATAATTTAATATCGTAAACAAGAATATTGGCTTAAAAGTATTAAAATATTTATAGCGTGAGAAAAAAATTTTGGTCCAAACTACCAGAATGTGGTAACATTTACCGAGTTTCTGGCTCTATGGGAAAACCAAAAATATCGGATGACCCGTGATAGCTCAGTGAATATAGCCTCCTAATGAGGTGAACCGCTTTCAAATCCCAGCAATGGCTGGTCGATACAAATTCCGCACTCGATTCGCACCGACCACAGTGCTGACGTGAAATAGTGCTCAGTGGTAGACGGATCATGAATTAGAGTCCCCTTGCTATCAGACTAACCGTGGGACATTTTCGTAGTTTTCCTCTCCATTTAACGCAAATGCGGATTAGTTTTGTCGAAAAGTCCTCCACGTAGGCAAAATTTCTCCCAATACTAGATCATGGAGATCCCTTGTCTTCTGAATCAGGTTAAAAATTACAAGGCTACGGCGTTGAACATTGATAGCTATAAAACTCAAAACTGGGTATGCTGTTCAAGGACAGTTATAAAATAAAATAAAGATAATCGATAATTTTTACCGAAGCGCTTTGGTAATGATTTTGGTAAAATGAACAATAAAATATCGTTTTATAATATGTGATAAAAATTTGGTAAATATAGAAAAGATTTGTCATTTTATAATGATATCTTAGAGCTGGGCATGAAAAATATTTATTCGATTAAATTTACTTTCCTGTTATTAATTAGAACGACAATTTTGAAAACAAGATAAACCGTTAGTATATAAATGGAAAAATTGACAAATGTATAGTTTAAATATCGTGTATTTTGGTTTTATTAACCAAATTTATGTTTGTTTTTTTCCTAGAAATGTTATTACCATATAGTACGGTAATTTTAGGAGAATTTTTTTCTCCATGAACAGTAACCTTATTGAATCTTACAAATATTTCATTGCTGATCAACTATATGTCCGTCAAAGTTTAGAAAACTATATTTTTATTCATTTAATTATTATAAATGATAACAGGTATCAATGCACGTAATATACGTAACAATTATATACGTAGCAAATTCATAAATGTGTCATTATAAGTGTTTAGAATCATAATTCAAACTTTTCAACAAATTACAAATATATCGAAGAAATGGATTACGGCTGAATAAATACATGCCTAGTATGGAATTAAAAATAAATTATAGTATGAAGAAATGTTACCCCGTCATTCGAGTTAAAGAACAATATTTATTTCAAAAGCTACTAAACTCAACTTAATTCAAGTGTTTTAGTACTGTGGTAAAAAATCAAAACCTCTTAATAAGTAAAACCTTAAATAATATATATGTAAGTAAAACTTTTCTTTGAACTTTCTTCAACTTTTTTTTCATTTTTTTTTCTACCCAAAAAGAATTTTTTTTAAATTTATTTGGTAATCAATAAATCATATTCTATACCAAAAGCACGGAACTTTTATGTTTGACCTTTTAAAGTGGACGGGAACAAATTCCCGAGAAGTAAAGTACAGGAAATGGAATATACAGTGAAAAAGGTAATAGGTTTCAGTTTGCTTTACGAAAAAAAATTCAGTTTTCTATATTCTTTCCAAAATATTTACCCATAACCGAACTACATTAGGCTGTGAAAAAAAATTGAATAAAAGGAGCAAAACGATTTTGTAAAATATTTTTTATAGAATTAATTTATCATATTTATGCATATTAAGAAAATTGGTACGGTAATATTTAGCTGTCAAAATCAGTTGAATTTTGACAGCTAAATATTATTTCGGTATGTATACAAATTTTACAACAGAAATTTAATTTTAAAAAGATAATACTTGGTATATTTAATACTATTAAATGCTATTACTATTGCTACTATTAAATTACTTACTATTAAATCAATTAAATTTTGACAAGAAAATATACCTTTGGTATATATACAAGTTTTACAACACAAATTTAGTTTAGAAAAAAGAAAAGTCGCTATATATTACTATTAAATGTTATTACTATTACTACTATTATATAACTTACTATTCAAGTAATTGAATTTTAATGAAGAAGATAGCTTTTTATGGTAGAAATACAAGTTTTACAACAGAAATATAATTTTAAAGTAAAGAACACTTACTCTAAATTACTATTAAATGCATTTACTCTTATTCTACTGTTACAACTATTATACTACTTACTATTAAATCAATTGAATTTTGATGAAGAAGATAGCTTTTTCCATAGAAATACAAGTTTTTAAACAAAAATTTAATTTAAAAGAAAAGAATATTTACTATAAATTACTACTAAATACTATTACTATTATTCTACTGTAGCTACTATTATACTACTTACTATTAAATCAATTGAGTTTTGATGAAGAAGGTAGCTATTTTGATGGAAATTCAAGTTTTTCAACGGAATTTTAATTTAATAAAATAATACTTACTTTCAAATCAAAAAAGAAGAAAATAAGTATAAAGTCGAAACCAAAATTCTCTAAAAATGAAAAAAACTTCTTGGTAATCACTAGAGAATTAGCAATTGCTTTCAGATAACAGAAGAAGCTCTTATTACAAAAATAAAATATTTAATTGCTAATTTATACTTAAAAAAAAGTGCAAAATAAAGTAAACGCAAAACAAAATGGCACCTAATATGATATCGATACGAGGATAATTTATGTGACACTTCATCAAGAATAGTTTAAGTATCCCTGATTCAGCTCGATAACTAGTAACAATATTAGTTATACATTACAATATTAACTATATATAACTACATATTAAAATATTAGTTATATTACAAATTATTTATTCACCCTTTTTCAATGTTAGAAATTTAAAATGGGATTGGCGGTGGGGGAAATTCATAACAACTACTCTTAGACTTAGCAGATTCTTGAAGACTCGAGTTTGCCTCAAGACAATCATCAATACAAGGTTCTGGGTTTGCTTTCCAATTCTAAAAATTATTAACGTATATTTTTAAAGCATCCCAGCAATCTTTTAGTGCCCTGAAATATTTATGTTAATGAATTAGCAGCTAAAAAGAGTTTATCTCTTAATGGACTTAAATATTTATACTCAAATGCACACTGCCAGAAATAAAACTCTCACTTTTGACGATTCATCAATCCTTCAGCTGTATTTCGTTAATTTTGAGTATCATTTCGTCCCGAAATCACGTGATTTGCGACGAAACGTGAACTAGGAAACCTCATCGTAGTGCCTTGTTGGAGATTATTAACTAGAATAGCGAAATTAGGGTGAAGACTAGACGATCGAAAATAAAGTGACGCAAAAAGCTCACGGGTTGTATGGTGGTCGTGGTCAAGGTGTTGACTTCGTGCCAGCAAGATCTTGGGTTCGACTCACTCCTCAGACATGGGTGTGATTTAGCTCTTTGTTCTTGTCATTTTTGTATGGTTAAAGTGACATTGATCCACCTATATGGGGCCCACAATAAATTTATTATTATTAAGCACTACGAGGTTTGTTTGATTTTTTGGAAAAAATAGAATGACCAAATATTCCTTTAATTTTGTCCACACTTGTTTCCTCGAAGAAGTGACAATAGTTATTTCGTCACTTTGACGATTTCATTTTTACTCAAAGCATATACCAGAAAACAGTATCTTCAAAAAAAAAAAAAGAAAGAAAGAAAGTTTTGTGAGATTAGAGTATTTTATTGAGCAATTATTGAGAAAAAGATATTAATGATTGAATCTATTGAAAAGAGGAGACAACAATTTTTTGAAAATAGGAGATAACAAGAGGAGACAACATGACAACAATTTGTATCTTGCTCCTACAGCTCAAGACACCGCAATTAAATTTTGGGAAGTTAAAAATTATTTATCTGAATTTATAATCATTTTCTAGTATGTATGATAGATTTTATAAGGTAAAAAACCATAGGGTTGTTATCATGTCACTTTACGATTCCCGAAAAAAGGCATAATAACAACCAAATAAAAAAAATGAATAAATACTATAAACAGAAAAATTGCTCTCCTCAGATTTTATTACTTCAGATAGAAAACGTTTAAGGGCTTCTTTACTGCATCCACGTAACTTATTTCCGAAGAAATGCTAAAGTAAGAGTATTTTATTTCATGGTTTATTATTTTCTATCGCAGTTGGAAAGAAATCAAGTGGAAAATACATTATTTGAGATTGCTGCTATTTCTTTTTATATCCTGTTTGCCAAAACCATTATAACCTCTTTCTATTCCATATGTTTAGTACTGATACAAAAGAATGACCCACAAAATTATAATGACAATAATATTATATTACACGTTCATGGTATTTTGCAACAAAAAAAAAAGAAAGAAAAACATAAAAATATAGTTATAATTATGTTTTTTAGATCAAACCGTTTTTTAATGTAAAATAATTTTAAACAAACAGCGAAACTTTCCTGGAATTAAATAAGAAACTATTTAAATAACCTAATACAACTTCAAATAAAATTATTGATCTAAATATGGCCATGCATGTATCAAGGCAACCATTATTTAAATGAAAGATAAAAGAATTATTTTGCAGTTGAAAGCAACATTTCGAGAAAAAAGTTCTCACAAGAGGAAATCAACTATATTACATCAAGATAAAAAAATTATTTTGAAAAAAATTTAAAAATCGTGTACAAGAATAAGATTTTTTAAGGCGAAAAACCTCTAAAAAATTGTACTTATAAGGACTAAATTTTATGGGAGTACTTAAAGCGTTTAAGTCAGCAATCAGTGAAAATAAGAACATGAGCCCCAGTCACTTAAACACTCCTTATTTTTCAAGTAAAAATCTCAAGTAATATACATAGCTAATTATACAACTTTTAGCAATAACCAGAAATGATTAAGTCTTCTAGATCAAAACTTTGCAGTTGAAAATTCCCAAGTCTATTAGTATCCACAGAATTATACATTCAACTATAAAAGCACATCTAAGCCTTATAGTGTTTAAAAAAAAGCTGTAGTTATTTCAGAATTTTAAATACCCCGGTAAATAAATTTTAAGTAACTTGGATCCTCAAATTTTTAAAATAATATTCTTTCACATCATTTTGTTGGTCGAGTGAGGTCGTAATGAATATAAAGCAATTTCTTCCAAAACATAAAAAACAAATATCGGATGGCTTATAACTATATTTTTCATGCTGGTTGACATAACATGAAACACGTTCATTAGAACAATTAATAGACATAATATTCAGTTGCTATATATACACGTCAATTTCGGGTGACTGTTTTGTGTTTATTAAGTTGAAAAATTTAATATAAGGTTTTTTTTTTGTTTTGTCATTTATATATGTTTAACTAATTGAAGCTAAATTATAAAAGTTAAAAGAAATTTTTCTACCGAAGCCTATGTTGGTGCTGTATTTTGACTATGCTCCAGAATTCTTTTAACCATATTATTAGATGTTAGCCTATATTCATATCTATTTCTTCATAATTACTAAACAAAAAAAACTTATTCTTAAATTAAAATAATATAACTACTTAAGTTAAGCCTAACGTGGTCGTTAAAAGACGTTTGTTTCAAAATAGCTTATGCGTCATTAGGAATACAAACCAGCCACTTGCATATTTGGATGGTCGACTATTATACGGTCTAAAAGCTTCTTACGGCGTCTGTATGTCTGGATAGTGGATGTCTGTGAAGTGACTACATAGATCATGGTGTAATTGTTTCTAATGACAGACGGCATAGGACGCCCTACGTACGTAAATAGGTAGTGCAAAGAGTTGAAGATAGTTCTATGGCCGTTTATATTATAACACAAAACTGTTCTTTTGCATTTTATTATAAGTTCGCTCGCTTTCATCCATGGAATCTGAATATTCACTATCGTCCCTTGAAAATTTTTATATGATATTTATATTTTGACAATTTAAATAACATAGTTTAAGTCAAATCAATCGAATTTAATTATATAAATTTATGAATTCTCTTTCATCAGACCAGGCGTTATAGCGAAATAGCTAAATATATTTAATAAACTAAATTACAAAGTTTAATGAATAGTTAGTCAGTTTTATAAATGTTGTCAGTCAGCGCATAAAATATGTTATTTAACAACTTAAACTACATAATTAATTAATAGTATTTAGTTACTCATTTTTTAAAAATATTCTCAGTAACATATCAAAATATATTAAATAATTTAAATTACATAGTTAAATAAACAGTATTAAGTTACCCAGTTACATGAATAATCTTAGTTATCACTTCAAAATATTTTATAATGTTTATTTTATAGTTTATAATGTTTATTTTATAATTTATAATGTTTATTTTATAGTATTTTATTTTATAGTATTTTATTTTATAGTATATAGTTATAATATTTTATAGTTTCAATTACTTACCTAAGTAGCACCTAATATTAGATAACATCAGAAAATCGGTCAAATCTAACGATATTTTGCTCAAATTCTAATATTAGAAAGATACAAGGGGTCGCTGTTTGCTCTGCATTATATAATATCAGATTCTATGTAAACTAATATTATCCAGCTTTCGCCATAATATTATCTTGTATTAGTTTTGATGCTATATAATAATAGATTTCATATTTTCTGATATTACCTTGCGTTGCTTTTTATTTCTTTTTTGGAGTAAGCAAAAGGAAGATATGGATGGTAGTAGAATAATTCGGAGATATAATTTTACTTAATTTTCTGTATTGCTGTGAAGCAGTAAGGCATGGAACTATAGTTTTATAATGTCATTCCATGCATTATTTACTTAACAGAAATATTAAATAAAATTATATCAGCTATTTCTGCTAACCATCCATTTTCCTCCTTCTTACTCCAAAGTATATCTTATACTCAGCTGATTTTTTTTTGAATATTTGAAACTTAATTAGGAAATAATACTATTTCGCAACTTTTATTGATATTTTTTTCTCTTCTTCATGCAATGGGTTTTCTGATGAATTTTATATAATTAATAATTTTAAAGTCATTAATTTAAAAGTTTATTTTTAATTTTTTTTATAGAAATGAACCTATCTAATCAAAATTTTAATTGTATTTGTTAGTTTGTAAAACATGCTTCATAAAAGTCCTAACTCAAGACATTTGTAATTTCACAGTTATCATTCATTATTCATATTCTGAAATTATATAATAAAAACCACACTATATAAATATAAAATTATATATTTACATTTGAACTGAATAGAAATTTTAACTTAAAATCCCCCCTCTCCTCCTTATAATCCTAAAATAAAATTGTTCAATTTTTAAGTTGTCAGTTTTTGTAATAATTGACACAATAAAGAAGATAATTTAAATATATTCAAATTACCTACTTCAATAAATTTACACATCTTTTCTTCCACTTCTTTTTTCACTGAAACTAAATGGAGAAATACTTACGTAACTTTATTCTTTTAGTATTTGAAATTTTATTTAACAAAACATCTGAAACAAAACCCAAACGCAACGTAGAAATTTTTCCAGGGAATGAAACCAGGAAAGCAACTGATATTATGAAAATTGCTAATATTTTTTATAATGTTAAAATAGCTTTAATGGGCACATCAGAAATTTTCATCAATTCGATAATTATTTAAATGTGTTATGTTCTATTAAACTAACAATCTTTGCAAAAAATTTATATAACATTTTAATTTTAAAACTGTCAGTAAATATCATGTTTTTTCTAAATTAAATTTGCACAAACATATGATTGCATATAAGAATAAGACAAAAAAATAATAACATTTTTTACGTTATCTTTTAAAAGTTGCCTTTAGTATTAATGATCAAAATTTGACTACAATCAATTACTCTTTTGAGAAAGTTGCTATAACAAAATAGATTTTCGATTAAGACAATTCCATTGCTCGTTTTTCGCTGATTACAGAGTATGCGTTATGACATAAATAGGTTTAAAAAAAAGCATGTGTAATATGAAAACATTTTAAACAGAGCTTTTCAGAAAATAAAATTTAAAAAATTAAGCAGATGCTGGAGTCCAAGTTCCTGGTATTGATGAATTAGCCATAAAAAAACGTATATCATGCATTTAAAAAACTTGCTTTCGCAAAGAACCTTACATATGAAAATTTAAACAAGATTCTACTCTACTTTGATTTAAATTTTCTGCTTTTACAGTAATGTAAATAAATGTTCTGCTAAATTTTATATATTATGCCAAAGAAATTTTTACTATTATCATTATTTTACTATTATATTATTTTAAACATCATAAAAATATATATCCACCTTTTATCTCAAATTTGAACTGAATAATTCAAAATTAAAGTAATAAATACAATGCTAGTAGTATAAATGCTCATAAGCTAGAGTTAATGTTTAACAATGATGTTAAAATAAGATTGCTTCCGATATCTTCAAAATTTCTTGAATATCTTGAGCTTTCATAATACTTTAACGTAACTATAATGACTATAAAAAAAATTCTAACATATCTTAAATTTTTTTAATCAACACGTACCAGCCAACCCCATTTTCTGAAATTCCGAAGATTTATTACAAAGTTGCAGAATAAATTACACAATGCAGTTGTTAAGAATAAATAAAATAGAATAAATAAAATAAAATCATGACAAACATTATTTCACAACTTAATTATTTTATTTTAAAACTAAACACTATATAAATATAAACTTCACTCAACTATAAAAGCAATACATTCTGACCGTCATTGTTTAATATAAGCATATCGATAAACCTTTGTTAAAATTCCAGTTAAGAACACATATTTGTTATTAAATAAAATAATTCTTATTTTTGTTTCAAAAAGCAACAGTAGGACTTTGTGTTACCATTTAAATTATTATTATTATTTTTAAATTTAAAAAAAATCCAAAACTTTACAGTAACTTCATACAGTTTAAAGTTGTCCTTTAATGGCAATTTTTGTTTATGTGCAACTATATTTCAGAGTTTCAGAGCAATAAACTGAGTAATCTTTTCTTTAATCAAACAATTTTCTGTAATTAAAACATGCTTTTTCTTCAGGTAATAAATAGTTTATATACTTTCAGACAAGATATAACATCTAAAAACTTAAATAATGTTTTTTAAATACATTAATATAGTTTTAAACTTTTCTATTGCTCTTGATAAATATAAAAGTCATTTCCAACTATCCTATTAAAACTATTCTCTGAGTTATTAAACTAAAAAGTATTACAAGTGGTAGAAGGGCAAACTCCTTTTATTTGCTTTAAAATGTGCTCAAGTTTTTTATTCCAATTTATGAACACCCCTTTTGAATCGAAACGCAAATTATCTCCTTTTACTCGTATTTGGAAAAGAAAGAACTTGTCGTAAAAACGAACATAAGTAAAGGGAACTACATTCGACCATAATCTAGCGTAGCTTCTCAAGAACATTACTCTAAAAGAAATATGTACATAGTAAAGGCTTTGGTAAAATGGAGTTTAACTGCTTTTTTTTGGGAAGATTCAGTGGAATATATAGTTGTACTAAAACAAAGAACCAAATTTATCGTCCGAAAAAAAACTTTAAGTGATTTTTTATACGAACTTTTAAATTTAGATTCTGGTCTTTCTAAAGTGAATAAAACTTATACATTGAAAAGTTTTTGCTTTATATACATATATTTGAGACTGCATAGATAATAAAATTATCATACTTTCTAGTTTGTTTAAATTTAGTATTTTAACTAAAATTACATTTCAAGTGAGATGAAGGCTTATAATAATATTTTGCTAAATAAAATAGCTTATAATCAAAAACATAACAGCTTAACAGCTTAAAATTCTTAGAATATACTTTTTCATTTAAAAGATTTTATATTGAAAAAAATAAAAAATAAATTTATATTATAAGGGAATTAAATAAAGAAAAGACAAATAATCAAATAAGATGAAAGCTTATGATAGTATTTTACTAAATAAAACTTCTACATGCATGATTTTCTTTGCCAAAACCAGGTTGTTGAGAATGTCCTTTACTTTAATTCCAATTAAGAATAAATAATAGTAAATTATTATTACAATTTAAAAGTTTTTACAGTAATTTTTTCATTTTTTTTACAGTTTAAACCAAAGCACACTTTTATTTCTTATTAAACAGGACAAAGCATTGTAATAAAAGTTAAAGTCATATCTTTTTTATTTTACGCACTGTTCAATTTAAAATTTGAAACTAATTTAATTTATATTCTCCAGTGTTGAATGCATCCTGCATAGAATACAAAGTAAATAAGTTTAAATCTTTACACATTTTTAACATTTACCCTTAATAGGTGAAATATTGATTTATTCATTTACATGTGTTTAAAAAACAACAAAAACTTAAGTTTTTCTTTGCATCTTGTTTAGAAACATTTTGTGATTCTTTTTGGTAAAAAAAACTTTGTTTCTGTGTAAATTGTTTAAATAATTTCTTTCATATATTATCTAACATAGCATGCAAAACTTTTTTATTCAAATAAATATTTTTCGCGTAGTAACATCTATCGCTTTACGAAGGAAAAATATTTTTCTTACTCACTAAATTTTATACTAAACCAAAAAGTCTTTCGAAATAAATAAAACATATGGGAGATGGGTTCTATTGGTCCGGAAATAGACGTATGGAGTCCTCCAGGAAATTTGCAGAAAATCCCAAAATGGGATTTAAACATTACGTCGAACGAAAGTTCCTTGGTAGAAAAAAAATATCTTCCGGCGGAAAGCAAGAGACAACTCCAGTTTACTCTGAAAATTTGTTCAATTTTTTTCTGTCGCTCTCTTATGAACTGCATATGCATTTTTTTGTCACATAAATAAAAAATAAAAAGAGAATTTAAAGGAAACCAACAAATTATTTAGAGCATAATCCTTATCACTTTAAACAAAATATAGAACTTTTCAAATGTGTTTTATATATTATAGAAAATTTCCAAAATGTTTACATTTACTTCTTAATTACGGAAATTAAATTATCCTGATTCTCACAGCAAGTTTATACAAATTTTTCAGTGTAACTTCAAAAAATACTTTTCTAAGTATAAACATCATCTCTATAAGTTGTTATTCTGTACGTAATTACCGGAAAAAAATTCTGGTGAAACGACATTACTACATGGTAATGACACTTCGAATAAAAAAGAATTATAATTCTGATCAATAAAGCTAAAATATACGGTACTGAAACTATTAATTTATTAATGTTTCTGTACATATGGCAACGGTTTAGGGAAAATTTTGGTTTTTAAAATCATGCTACCAAACTTTTAGTAAAAAAATAGAGAAATTTTAAAAAAAATTTTACCTAATAAATGATTTTTATTTCATGCTCCAAGATATGATGAAATTACCATTACCGGCTGGAACATAAGACGTTGACTTTTTTTTCCAAGCATCCCTATTTTGAGACAGTGTTCTTGCCTCCTTCCATTCAGTTAGTTTTGCTTTACTCAGATCGTGGTGCGAGTATCTTTTCTGCGTAATTTTTATCCATCCTCTTTCACGTTTTCCGTCAGGTGCCCAAGTAAAAGCGATGTAAGCAGGGTTATCCCGTTTTAATTGAAGATTATATTCAGTCCATCTCCCTCTTCTCTTTAAATTTTCCTTATGAATGGTTGGTAATTTTTCCTTTTACAATGCATCCATATTTGAAATAGTGTTAGGCCAGAAGATGCTTAAAATAAAGCTTTAGCATTTGTTCTGGAACACTTTCAATTTTTTTTTAAATTTCAGTTTTGTGGAGGGTTTGATATGATTTCTATCGAGTGAAATTCCACTGCTTCCACGCTAATTTTACCAGATTTTTTTTCCGCGCGTATTCACCAGAATTATAGCGAAATTTTACAGTGCCATTTTGTGAATGAATTGTGGGAATATTTGCTAAAACAAATATAGATTTAATTAAAACTTAACTTATTTTCTCTGATGTTTTATATACAAATATAAATACCTAGCTCTCAAGGATATTTTTAAAAAATAATTTCGAAATAGTATTCGTTAAAAACAAAAAAAGAAGTCGTTAATACTGCAAGTTTTATTCTATTTTTTCCTTGGCAGAATACCACTTGAGTCGAGAAAGTTTATGTGCTTTTCCTTTTTAATTAAAAAGAAAACGCAGCGATGTATGCAATTTATCTAAGTGGTTATTATACCACTCCTGAAATATAATGGAATAAAGTGCAAATATATCCTAGAATATTACTATTATATTTTATTAGATACGTCTACGAGTCATAAAATCCTATTTTCATTACGTTAAGACATCGGTAACCACCTGAGAAAGACTCGTTTTAATATCATCTTACATTTTCAGTCGAATTTATGCAAGAGAAGACTTCAAAATATTAAATTACTTTTTTCTTTGTCTTCTAAAGATTTTATGAGTCAAGTAATATGCAGAAGCATAAATACTTAATTTTAAAGCTTATAGAGATACGTTAGATTTTATTTTGAATACTTTGTTACCACAAACTGCATCAGTAATTTTTAAAAAAATATCCCATAAAAGAACCTTAGTTATTGTTTTGAGGATATTATTTTTATTAATTTATGAAACTAAGCTTTTTATATGAAAGATGTGTTGTTTTAAATTAAAATGAAAATGTTTGGTTATAGAGTAGGTGGTTATACTGAATAAAAATTACTGTTGTAAAAAATAATGAAATTAATAAATATAATTACACATTACGTAACGCTAATTTAATATTTAGATTTACAGGAATTGTTGGATTCTAATAAGTAAATTTAATTTTTCTTTATCCTTATGCATGAACGAAAATAAATATAAAATCAAATTGCAGTTAAAAATATTAAATTAAGTTCAAAAATGTAATTCTTTGTAGCTAATAATTATCTTACGCTATTTGAACTCTTAAAACACAGAGAAAACTATTTCATTCTTATACATATATGAAATTCGGACAATAAATTTTCGCATTTGAATTATTTAAAGTTGTTAAGTTTAAAAATGAAATTCTCATGATTTGAAATATTATGCATAAATGGGATTATTTCCTTTTTATATATTTAAATGAGACGAGATCCATAAATTAAATGCAATTTTTATACAATTTATAAGACTAATTAATATTTTAACATAAATTAGACTATTATAATCTTATCCATAATAAATGGGATTCTGTCTGCAAAATTTCGTATTAAGCTCGAATAATTTGAGATTGTAGAAATAAAAAATGCGTCTCACTCAAAATCGATTTTAATATAGAAATTTTAATTTAGTGTGAACCATTAAGTTACAAGATCATGTGTTTTTAACACATCATAAATCATTTTCGGACATTCAAATTAACAACCAAAATATTAGACATGCTGAAGCCACCTGCAAGTGACGTAACGCGTAGGTAAATCGTAGTATTTACATATGCCACTACTCAGCAGCCAATCAAGTTTGACACGCCCACGTTACATCTCTTGGAAATAACCAATTAAAAATCTAATCTGAAAATTAGTTCAGCTAGATAATAAGACAAGCCAAATAGCAGTAATATTTAAATGCCATCCACAACCACGTGATTAAGCAGAACCATGTAATTTCAGCGGTATTCTTTCTCTTGAGATGCAAGTGCCAAATTTGAAAATTGTGTTACTTTTTATTTTCGTGTTTTATACTTTATGTCTAGATCTGATTGTGTTATCCAAAATATTTTCACTAAATTATTAAACTCATTTTCACAAGCACAATTCTATGCATAAATTCATTTTTATCCTTGTTTATTTCTTTTTACAATTTAATTTAATAATGGTAATGCTGTCGTAGGCCGTTAAGGCAAGGGGTGTGATTGTTCTTGCTTTCCAGTGGCACCAGCTATGGGCTCTCTTCGACCTGTAAGGTAGAGTGGATGCAAATGTTCTTGTTTCCAGTAGCGCCATCTATGGTTAAGAATTTGATTTCTGCCCTACCCATACGTCACACCGGTTTATAGGGCGGATGTATTCATTCATCTACCCATCGTAATTTTTACCAGAAACACAGAGCGATCAATCTACAATTCTGTACCCCCAGAGCTATAATTTGTAATGGAAACATGGAGGACTTCGTGACCCGACGAATTTAACGTGGACCAGTCACCATTTACTTACATGTGGTGTCTTCGAACAGCTAGATTCGAACTGTTATACACACGAACGCGAGTCCAGCGCCCTGTTAACCTGGCTATCCCGGCCAAATAATGGTAATTAACAGTTCAAATTTTGGACTCATATATGTCACATTACGCAGTTTAACATAATGTAAAACTTTTTTATACTTCTTTTCTTTCGAGATTTTTTTCAGTTGTCATGCAAATAAAAATAATAATGATATAGAATACTCAAATTACTAGAAATAAGTTTTGCAGTTTATTCTCATAATCAGCTGAAAAATATGATTAGAAAGAGAAAAATGTTATGATAACATTATATGAACAAACCTTTTAACAACTCTTTTCACTTAACTATTACAGTCATGATTTTTAATATTGGCAACTAAGTTTTTGAGAGGATGAAGAATGAATGCGTAATATATATATATATGTATTTTTAAGAAAAGGTCCATTCTTGTTTATAGCAAAGAATGATTCCTTTTCTTTAATATTTTTAAGATTGCATTTTCTTAGGTGGAAATTTAACTAAGAAAACATAAATTATTCAACATGATGCTTTTCTTAACTTCTTTACGCTCTTAGAATGAAAACTGTCAATTTTACAGATTCAGCAAAGCAATTCTTCAACTGTATTTTGTTAATCTTAAGAATCATTTTTTCACGAAATCACATCATTTGCGATGAAACGCGAACACTCAAATATATGACGAAAATGTTTCCTTAACTTGGGACCTCATCGCTGTGCATTGTGGGAGATTATTAACTAGAATTACGAAACTAGAATGAAAAGCTATGCGATTGAAAATAAAATAACAAACCAAACCACCGGCCAATTCTTTTTTTTTTTTTGGGGGGGGGGGGGAATAGAAAGACGAAATATTTCTTCAATTTTGTTGATATTCGTTTCCTGGAAGAAGAGACACTAGCTATTTCGTTACTTTGACGAAATTTTAATTAAGATTTTATTCGGAACTTATACCCCACACTGGAAACTATTTTGTCAAAAACAAACGAAGAAAGTTTCCTGAGGTTTAAGCAGTCATTTTTTACAGTGTATAAGTAATGCAAAATATAAATATTAATTTTGGTCGGGTTCTTAAACAAAATGAAATGGAAGACTTTCTCTCTGCTCACTCATTAAGGAAAAGCAACTCTAATGCAAATTCAACAGCCAGCAGTGTCTTTTCTAAGAACCCTGCTGGCATAAGACTTACTTAATGATTATTAGTATGCAAGCATAATGAATGCAATGCTTTATGCAATGCTTGTTTCTAACACAATAGATGGTTCATAGTATCCCCGCTGACTCCATCTGAAAGAAGGAAAGCAATAAGAAAGAAGCATGAGCCAGACAAATAATACATAACAATATGTTTTTAAAAGTGTGAAAATAAACGCATCTGTTACTATGATACAACTAAGAAACATTCTTTGGAAATTCATCCATGCTATTATCCAAATCGTTAAATTAGTTTAAATGAGGAGATTAACGAGTTAAATTAGTTTAATAAATGCAAATTTTCTCATTTTTTAGGATAAATTTTTTATTGCATTTTTTAAAACATATCAACCGAAAATATATGCTCTCAAATTTTTGAAAGATTTTTTATACGTCTGTAGGCCGATAAACGCGTTTTATATAAATTTAAACAAAACTAAACTATTTCTAGATTTTAGCTATGTTCTATAGTGTCACTATAACATTACTTAGGTTTTCTTATAATTTTGATTCAGAATTTAATATACAACTCCTCAAATAGGAACACATAAATTTTTTTTAAAGAAAAACTAGCTCTGCTCTTTTCGAAAATCAGAAGACGAAAAAATATCGCGCATGGATTGTGACAAATATCGAACTAATGCTCGAGTCGTTATTGGACAAAAATATACTCTCAGATTAGTGAAGAAATAAATGATTAATTCAGTTACGTTAGAAACTAATTTGTTTCCAACACTGTAAAATCTGTAAATTCAACCGATAAAAAAAATTTTACAGAAAAAAGCTGTTTAGTGATAAATACAGATTTTTTTTAATCACTATCCACGCACTGCAAAAAATTCCAGCCTTTTTTTTTTATTTTTTATTAACAGATTTTTTCAGTATATTTGACCGTTTAAAGCTGTTTTCCGCAGAACAGTTTTTCATCCTTTATCTTAAACGGATTCAAACTTTCAATTCAAATTCTAGTTTTTGCCATGGATTTTAGCTTATCATAAGATAACTTAATCTTTCTTCTGCAACTTTAATACTAATCTGTGTAATAAAATTTTTAAAAATTTTGTTTTTTCACAATTGGCTAGGATTAAAAATATTTGCAATAATGTTGAAAGTTTTCAGGAGACTGAGGATAACTTTTTGAATAATTTGAGTAATAATGATTTTATTTTTAATTTTTATAATGTTAATTTTTTGATTAAGAAAATGATTGAAGAATACAAGTTTTTTATTTCTTTTATCAGGGCGCAATTCAAATCTTAACAGAGCAGCCCCAGTTATGCATTATATTAATTTGTTACGTAATCTTTTCTTTTACTTCTCTTTTTTTCATTCTGCGCATTTTAGTAGAGGGCGTTGTTCACTTTTGTTTTAAGTGTTTCTTTTGCATTTGGTTTGTTTGTGAAATCGCTGTTTGAACTGTTTAATGTGAGTTTTTATTTTCTCTAGATTTCGTTTGAATTTCTTTTCTGAATTGGTTTTATGTATTTCATGTATTTTTTCCTGGACTTCTACAAAACCTTCTGGGTACTGAGAGAGTTAATTTTGGCATTTGTCCTCTCTCTCAATAGAAAAGGTTTTGTTTTATGGCTTCCGAGGCCGGTACCCCCTGAAGACGTCGGCTTCGGTGGTCATATTTTTATTTTTTTTCCTTAGTTTTCTTCATTGTATATTTATCTTTTTTCAAATAATTTTCGATTATTTTCGATACTTGCTCATACGTATCAGAAATTATTGAAGAAGAAGTTATTGAACATCACATGAATGAAACAGCGATTCGACCTTATTATCGAATTGATACCTGATTCTTTTCTGTTTTCAGATATAAGTTTTCTGTAAGTTAAATAAACAGGAATTTTTTTACGAATGGGCCGATATAGTTTTAAACATTTTTCACCTTAAATATGGTTTTAATAAAGCAAAACTTTTAAGATGAAGACATATCAGGATATTTTTTTCAGGCAGCAACACTAGGGCCGGGATAGCCTCTTTGGTAGGACACTGCGCCCATGCCCAAGAGGTTGTGGGTTTGATCCCCACTGGCCGAAAACTCCCCGTGTAGTAAATGGTGACTGATGCACGTTAAATATGTCGAGTCACAAAGTCCTCCATGTTCCCACAACAAATCATACCTCTGGGGGTACTGATCCAGGAGTTCTCTTGTTTTCTGGATTGGTTCAAAATTACAAGGCTACGGAGTTGAACATTAGTAGTCATAAACACAATATAGGGTCGGCTGTTCAACGACGGTTATAATACAGGGACACTAGAACTGCGGTCAGATCAGGGGACAGAGCACTTGCCTGTTAAGATGATGCAGGTTCTAATACCAGCATCGACTGGTCGTACTAATGCCGTTCTCGGCTCGCACCAATCATAAAGCTGACACATTTATTTATAGAGTTTTTTGTTAGAAAAGCAAAGTTTGTTTGTTAAAATAGCAGAGTTTGTTTGTTATAATAAAGGAGTTAACGTAGCTCAGGACACAGAGCGCTCGCGCCTCTTAATGACGTGAACCGGGTTAGATTCCAGGTGATCATGCGTATTCAGCTCTCGCACGCGGCGGCCACAATACTGACATAGTTATTTTGAGTTTTTATTTCTTCTTTTTGATAAAATAACAGAGTTTTCAACTAAAATAACGGAGTATTTTTTTTTAAATAAATTTAGTTTTCTGTTAAAATAACCGTATTTATCAACATAGAAAACAGACGTCAGTTTTTAAATAAATTTTTTTTTCTGTGAAATAAACGTTTTTATACTGGCGCAATAGCTGACCCTTTTTTTTTTTCCTTTAAATTTAACTGACTTTTTTACAGTGAATGTTTTTGTACCGATTAACTTTTATTTTATCGGAAAAGATTTGCAACCATAATAGTAATACGTACTTCAAACTAGAAAAGAGGGATATACAGATAGACATACACGCAAACTCTTCTTTTTATTATTATTAATGCAAATATTTTAACTTATTTTCCTAAATACCTTTAACGACATTCTTTTATAATATTGCGAAAATTGCATACTCTTAAAATCAATAATAATAGCATAAAACTAAGAGTCTTACATTTGTTTGGAATGAAACATGAAACATAATCATACAAAGCAAAAAATAGTTAAGCAGTTAAGCTTGTTAAATTAGATTTTCACTATATGATTTTTTTTAATGGGATTATTGCTGATATAAATTAAAAAAATGTTTTAACTTTTACTGTGAAACTGGACTGAAATGGCTTTAGCAGGTGGAAAAACACATAAAAATAATAGATTTTACAAATAATACCAAATGCCTTCAATAAAAAATGGTAAATATATACATAAAAAATAGAAAATTCATTTTCTGAATGGCTTTTTCTTTAATGCATTGAAACTCATACAAATATTTCTTCAGTCCATCAATGAAGTATAAAAAAAGGTAATGGCTTGAAAGTATTTTAAATCTCATTTGTCGAGGAAATGTAATTTAGAAAACGACCGCTTAATAAGAACTGTTTTTCTGTGCAAGTAATTTTAAGTGTTTTGCTCTAGCAAATACTTTATATTTATTTACCCTTTTCAAAAGGAAAAACTCAGTTAGCAAATTCATGTTTTGAAAATTGTGTGAAGGTTTATGTATAATAAAAATAGTGTTGAAGTATATTAAATCATGTTGAACATTTCAAGTTGAATCTAAAATATAAATAAGTTTACGCAATTTAAATGTTTTCTCTAACTTGTGGCAAGAGTTAATAGTTTAAAAAAACAGCTGCACTTTTTGTATTTATAAATACTATCAATAGTAAGTTGAGTTTTCATTTTAAATATACATACATTAACATACTCAATCTTACACTGAGAAAAAAAATTATGGTCAAATCTACCAGAATATGATGAAATTTATCATGCTTCTGACTCTATGAGAACACCAAAAAACTCAGAACTTTTTGCCGAAGCGCTTTGGTAATGATTTTGGCAAAATGAACAATAAAATAGGATCTAATACTGCGTGATGAAATTTGGCAAATTTGGCGAAATATTATAATTCTATGATGATGCCTTATAGCATAGCATAAAAATCACTTATTCAATTAAATTTATTTTTCAGTTTTGTACATTTTACATAAGTACATAATAAGAAAAACTACAATTTTGTAAACCAGAATGTCCGGTAAACCATATGAAAAGAAAAATTATCAAATTCATGGTTTAAATACCGTATATTTTGGTTTTATTAACCAGAATTATGGGTTTCTTACCAGAAATGTCATTAACATACAGTACGGGAATTTTTTCAGGGTTTTTTTTTTCCGTGCAAAATTGCCTAAAATAAACACTGAAAATTTTTAAAAAGAAACAAGTTAGGTAATTATAGCCCAAAAACTAATGAATTTATGTTACAAAATTGAGTAGCCGAAAATAGTATATAACTATATATTGCACCTTAAAAATTATTATAAAAATTAATTTTACAAAGACTGTTTTAATTGCGAGTTAACAATTTACAATAAATAAGAAAATGTAATATTTAAAAATTATCATGTAATTAATTGATCAATTTGTTTTTTTTTTATTTTATTTTTTTTTTTATTGACACTTTTCTCGAGTCCTATACACTGAAAATCATATTTTCACATTGTTAATATTTGGAAATTAGCAACCCTTATTATACATATGATTCATTATTTCACATTATAGTTTTTATATTCTAAATTATGCTTATTTTAAAGACTTGCGTCAGTATTGCGATATGATTGCGATTGATGCGTCAGTGATTTTTAGAAATAAAATATTTAATTTAATTTTAAAAAATGGTATTACATTTTTTATATAACTCTCCAGGCAACAAAACGATAAGTCGCATTTCAAATTGCTTACAAGAGCGTTTTTGGGAATAAAACTACAGCTCTGAACTTATATAAAGTACCTAAGTAGAAACAACACCAAGTAACAGCTTGATGTAAAAAAAATCATGTTTGTAAATAAGATTACTTTTATTAAATCTTTCCAATTATAAAGAAGACCTTCATAAAAAAATTAAAATTAATTTAAGTCGATAAAACTTACTAATTTAATACATAAATAGTTTTGAAAAAAAATACTTTTTACATACGGTACTAACTATGAAACTTTTTTTAACCATTAATTAATAAATTTGTTAGTTTTTTAGAACAAGCATTTAATAAATAAGCCTTATAATCTTTTCCCAACACTTGAACTAAAACTAATCAAAGTTGATCGTAGGGTAGGAAAACTTTTAATTAGATGCTTAGAAGCGGAACGGTTGTTGGGGAAGGAAAAGTAAACGATTAACTTCATACAAACGAAGAACTTTTCCAACAACTTTACTGATAAGCCTGTGATAATTTCAAAAACAAAATACTTTTCTGATATACTTTTTCGATTAAGTATATTTTAAAAACAAGATAAAAAGCAAAAAACTTTTTTCTTGGATCAATTAAAAATTAGTTAATTGATTTATTTTGAAGGGTAATAAGAACTTTATATATATAAAGAAATAAAAAAAATTAAAACACTTTCCAATTTTGAATAATCTGCATACAATATTAAAGCTGTTGCCTTAAAGTCTAAGAAATATTTGAGTTCATGATTAATATAAGGGATGCAATGAAGTGAACTTGAAAAGTTTATAAATTGTAAAGATTATTCAAATTTGAAAATTTGTAAACCAAAAAAAAGTATTTTTTCGTGTTTTTCTTTTTTTAAACAAAAACATGAAAAAATGAACAGAAATGTATTAAATAATTCCATTAACGTCCTATTTTCAAATTTTTAATTGAGTAATTTAAGATACATATACTGCTAATTACTTCATCGTTTAAACATGGTAAATGGGTAAAATGTGATAACAATCTATATTAAAAAGCATTTTAAGGAAGAATTTTGTTATAAAAGTATAAAAAATAAGCAAATTGAAATTAGAACTTTACTATGTTAATCCTGACAATTAGAAAAAAAAATTCATACGATTAAATATTTAGCAGATTTTTTTCTCTGAAAATGCAGTTCAAAGTTGATTGAGGAAAAATTAACTATAAAATTTTTTTGATAAATTATAGCCCGATAAGTTTCATTATGGTTTTAAAAAATTCTTGCATCGCAAAAGTTTTTAAATTTTGTAACTAACTTTAACTTTAAACATATCCTTTTGCAGAAATAGTAAATCCATTTTTTTTCTTTTAGAATAACAATACATGATGCATCATGGATGGTATAGGCTATAATTTATATAGTAAAAAGTTATATTTATGTATATTATATGCTGTAATTTATGTAATATGGGACATACTTTGCATAATATAAGCTAAAATTTATGTATAAGTTTTGTTACACAAAATATATGCGATTCCTAACGAAGCAACTAAGAAAAAAGTTTTTAACAAATCACGGTTTGTTATTTAACTTTAACGAAGATCTGTATTTTGCAGTTAAAAAGAAATGTTTTAATGTTCATAGTTGTCAATATTTTCTATGATAAGTTTATTTTGGCAGTATGCAATCCCGATATCATAAAAAGTATAGACTAAAATTATAATGTATTTAACAAATACAAATGTGTTCTCTCAGAAAAAAGTCTTTGCAATGTTTATGATCTAGGGCAAATTTTGTAATATTATTTTCGAATATTTTGCCTCAGTTGGTTAGTTTCTTTTTTTTCAATGAGTATTTTGTATTTTATTGGTTATTTCACATTTATTTAAAATATTTATATTTTACTCAAAAGAATTTTCCATTCGTATTTAAACAAATTTAAAATATTACAATCTAGAAAGAATTAATTGACTATTTAGAGGTCATGACTAATTAGAGGTCTAAGAAGATGTGTAAAAATGAAAACAACAATTAGTTTTTGAAGCCAAATGGAAATAATTACACAATCATCATTTTGTAATACCTTTAAATTATGTAGCTTAAAAAATTTAGATTGAAAAATACAATAATCTAATTTAAAAAATCAGATTCCCATTTCAACGCATCAAATGCGATCAATGCTTCACTTTTTTCGTATTTATTTTTTCAACATTTACGATGTTGATAAAGCAATAGATTCCAATATTTAAACTTGAAATGAAAAAAGACTTTATTATTAAATATACTTTAACGAAATTCATACTTTTAGAAATACTTTTATAAAGTTCATCCCATTTTTAGAAGAATTAGCTTTTATAAAAGATTGTATAAAATGCCGAAACTTTAGTAAAAATATTTTTTATAATAAAGTGGCCGGAGAAATTCCGATAGCAACAACGAGGAGAAACTTGAGCAAAAATACTTTTTCCCCTTTTCAAGTTGAAGTTTCTAGAATTCCTCAAACTTCTTACAGAAATAAAATTTCGCATTTTAACTGCTTCCAGAAATTTCCGAAAACCCACTCAAAATTTTTATCCTTAAGATATAAACAAACTTTGAAAACATTTCTACATTATGTATAAAAAACTACTTCCTTACTTTTGTTAAAAAGAATGTTTTTGACTTATAGTAATTTAGTTCAACAAAAAATGGTTAGCAGAATTTTATATACATAAGCTTTGTATGTATTATTTGTATTTATTATACATGAGTCTTTATACATGTATTTATATATATATATATATATATATATATATATATATATATATATATATATATATATATATAATATATATATAATAGGGGCGAACAAAAATTAAATTTAAGAATATATATATATATATATATATATATATATATATATATATATATATATATATATTCTTAAATTTAATTTTTGTTTTTTCTTGATATGTTTTATTTCGTATATTCTTTACTTAATGAGTTCTAGTTTCGTTTCAATTTTATTTGGGTGCTTCTCACACTATTGTATTGATATATTTTGCTTTGGCTATATTAATAAAATATTAGAAAACGCTCCTTTTTGTGCATAAAATCGTGTGAGCTGATTAGGAGGTTTTATTTTTTAATTATTTTGTTTCTCAACATTTTAAAATTTCTTAAATAAATTATTTTTTAATATTTATTTCAATAATTTTTATTCTTCTTTCATTAATCTTTATTGTACTTTTTTCCATGTTTTTTCCATATTTTTTACTTATTGTGTAAATTCTATATGCTTGCAGCGCTTACGTGAAGTAAATAAAACTTATTATTTTTCCTCGTTTTTCTCTCTTCCCTTTTTATCTTTATTGTACTATATATATATATATATATATATATATATATATATATATATATATATATATATATATATTATTTATTTATACATTAAATTAAGAAAAATAATATAAAGTGTTGTAAGTCATCACATCAGCAGCCAACAGCACTTCATACCTTTGAACAAAAAAAAATGTCGGGAAAAGGGACGCAAAGATTTTTTTAAATTTAAAACCAAAAAAATCTTTTAATCCATTAGTCAATGCAAAACCAAATTCTATCCTGTTCCACTTTCACAAATACCACCAAGTCAATAACCATCATCCCAAATTCTTTCCTGCGTACTGTCCTCAATCCAATAATTTAGTGGCGTTGAGATACAATAAAATTGTTTACAGTGTACACACTCAAGTTGTCACAAATTTATACTAAAACGAGAGAAAAACGCGTTTGCTTTTGAAATCCAACGATACTCAACTAGGAAAGCGAGATTAAAAATAAAAAATCCTATTTGATAGCTGAAAGTGACAGAAATTGAAAGACCATTATTAGAAAAAACTCCAATTTTCATCAAGCAATCAAACTGATTTTACTGTTTTCGTTCTCACCTTCCTCACTAGTGATTCTACAGAATTTGACAACGAGTTCTTTACTTTCTGAAATGTAAATTAGCGTCTCCTGATAAGTATGTTTTTTAATTTCATTTTTAAAAATGTTTATCAAAGCGGTATTACGGAAAACCCAGTATTCTGAAATATGATAATTTCTATCTATCTATCTATGCTCGTTGAGCCAGCTAGGTCCATAAGGCCTCGAGTTTTTATTTTTTTAAGCACCCCTTTTTTGATCCAGTCCTCTAGTCTCCTTCCATTAATTTAGTTTGCCCAAATCTTGGTGCAGGTGTCTTTGCTAAGTAAATCTTGGCCTTCTTATTTTACGTTTTCTGTCAGGTGCCCAAGTAAATTCGATGTTAGCAGGCTATCTAGTTTTTTACCTCAAAATATTATGATAAAATTAGATTACAGTATGGCAAGAGCATTTCTGGTAAAAAAAAATACATAAATCTGATAAATAAAGCCAAATTATATTGTATTTAAATAATTAATTTGATAATTATTTCATTCATATGGTTACGATTTTTCGAAAATTCCAGGTTTTCAAAATTATTGTACTTATTACCGAGCATTTAGTAAAAAGTTTTTTTTATTTATTTATTTCCAATGAGCTGCACAATCAGTGTTCCCGATGAGCAGACCTAGTGCGTTCTCAAAAAGTGGTATCTACTCTTTCAGTGGCTACCACAATGGGTGAGATGCCGCTGACCATGTTAATTTGGACGTCTAGTTTCTGCCACACTAGATGGCAGCACCGAGACTCTATTTGGATGCTAAAGTGCAAATTGCAAGTGTATTTAGTAAAAAGTACAAAAACAGAAAAGTTAATTTAACCAAAATAAAGGCTCTTATTCTATACTTTAAGGTATAGGGATAAAATTATATAATTTTACCACATTTACTAAATTTTATCACATGCCATAAACCCGTTTTATTGTCAATTTTGCCAAAATTATAACCAAAGTGCTTAAATAAAAAATTACCGAACTTTTTGGTGTTCCCATAGAGCTAAAAACAAAGCAAATATTACCATTTTTGGCAGTTTTGACCTTACAAATTTTCTCAGTGTTTGAAGACTAGTTTAGTACCACTTAAATATTTTTCAAAGTCCACTGGAAACCGTTTGTTAACAATAAATATCATTTATTTAATACTATCATAAAATTGATTTATGACTTCGTTCTGCACCAACTTTTTATCAGTTTTTGAATTTTTAATCAGTAGTTGGTTAAAATATTAAAAATGATTTACCATTAACTTCTGCGTCAACTTTTATCAGTTTCGATAAAAAATAGAGTTGCAAAAATCATTTAATAATCTAACATAAAATATGTTTTAAATTTGCATCACAGTATTTCTGGCAGTATATAAAAATATGTGGATTAATACTAGAACTGGATCTGAGTTGGTGTTATGAACAGAGCTTACGCAATTCAAAAAACTACCTATGTAGCCAAACATAAAAATAATCTAAAGGAAACCTCACAAAAATGTATAATCTTCTCCAAAAACGCTTCATTTTTAAAATTACCGTCATGTGGGCCTACTTTGTACAGGATTTCGCAGTTTTTGAACTTTGACATGCAAAAAAAAAACTATGTTAATTCAAACTTTAGTAAAATTTATCGATATTATATTCATAACTGGACTCAGACGAGTGAATTTGATCAATATTGGTATTATTTGTATGTAATATTTACAAATAATAAGTCAAAACATACCTTGCACAAAGTAGCCCCCAAGCGGGGCTACTTTGTGCAGCGACAGGAATTCAGATTAATAATCTTGTTATTAGTAAAATATTGATATAAAATTGTTAAAAAAGTTAATTTTTGACATTTTTAATAACAAAAACATCAAGATATGTAAAGATATTAGTTTAAAAATAATTTTCAGCGTTAAAAAACCATTTTTTATAAAGAATTTTTTCTTAAAAAGAATGTTAATTTCAAAACATTTCAGTTTAAACAAAAGGAAACCATATACATTTTTGAACATTGAAATGGATGAAATTTCAGAAATAATAATGATTACATATTCATTAACATTTATAATATTGATAAATTTCAACATAACATGCATCTACATCACGTCGCGAATCTGCAGTTTTTACTTCCCCCAGAGCGTTTCTATCTCTTTAACGCGGTATAGACCACGCTTATTAACAGCATTAGGTTGGCTAATCTTTCTCACAATTTCTTCGAGTTTGTACGTGTCAGTCTTTTCAGGTATTTTTTTTATAACGTCTGACCATTTTTCTATCGAAAAAAAAAACGAATGAAACTTTGCACAAAGTAGCCCCAAAGAGCATTTTTTTCATTTTCCGTTTATTTGTTATTAATTTTCAAATTTTTTTAACGCTAACATGATATAATTGTTTATTAATATATAAATAAAAAAATTTGCACTTACGACAATTGTCTCATCAACGTCTTTGCATTTCACAGCTAAAGTTTCCTTGCACACTTTTCGACCTCCGACATTCTTGGAAAGTTGTTGGCATTGGATAAACAAAACACACTCTGAGATTGTTTTTAAATTCGAAAAAATGTTTATAGTAATAGAGGAGACTTCTATCTTCACATTCCACAAATTTTTAACGTGAAAAAAACATAATACTGAATAGCAGCTCTTGAAAATTGCCAAATTCGAATTTGCACAAAGTAGCCCCACATGACGGTACACAATTAAATAATTTTGATATGCAAAATAAAATTCAGATTTTCTTGGTACAAAGCTTACAGCATTTCCGAATTGTAACGTTTTGTAGCTCTATGACTGTTAGCAATAAATCTTATTTAAGCTATAGTATCATAAAAATTCTATTTGAATAACTTTTACGTCATTTAACAAAGGTTTTATTATAAAAAAAAAATGAAACTGAATTGGAACCACAATAAAAAATTTAAATTTAAACATTATAAATGTAATCTATATTTTCAGAAAATATGTTATTTTTAAGATAACATTGAAACTTTTATATGAGCAAAACAAATTTAAGAAGTGCTCGGAGCAAAGTTTCATTTCAGGAATAGTTTTGTTTCAGAAATAGTTTCGGAAATGTAGCATATAAAGAAGTTTGTTTCAAAGAAGTTTCACATTTCAGAAAAAGTTTTTTTTTAGTAGCATGGATTGTACAAATAAATTTAATTTCCCCAAATTCTATTATAAATACTTTTGCATTATGTAATATCAGTGTATATTTCATATAAAACTTTCTAAAAAGTTTCAATATTCCAAGAAAATGTTGTTTTTTTTCTTTGAGATTACATCATTTTATAACTGGCTTTGAACAACCGACCGAATTCTAAGCTTACGACTACCAATGTTAGCCTTGAAATTTTGAACCCAACCCAGAAGACAGGGAAACTACTGGATCACGCATTGGGTGAAACTAACCTCCGTGGAAAACTTTATAAATGCGCTAACCCGCATATGCGTTAGATGAAGAGGTAAACCACGAAAGCCTCCCATGGTGGCCTGACGGCAAAAAGGAATCGAACCCGTGATCTGTCGGCCACTGAGGATATTTCACGTTAGCACTGTGGTTGGTGCGAGTGAAGTGTGGAATTCGTATCACCCAGTCATTGCTGGGATTCGAAACCGGGTAGTTCATTAACAATTCACCTTTATAAAAAATTTTAAAAAATATACGAAAATAAAATTATTTCAGAATTCTAATGGAACGTTTCACATAGGGTGATCCATGACAATAAATCCCATTTTCCCAATACTTTACAAAATGTGATTGAAAATGCGAGTTTCGAAGTATTACATTCCATAAAAATATCCACGAGAATTCAAACTTTCTATTTCAATTTTTCATCCTTTTTTTTTCTTCTGAAAGCAGAAAAAAGGATATTGCTTCTTTCAGTTCATGGCATTTTGAAATCAACATTTGGCCACTTTGTCATGATTTATTCTCCGAACTGTAAATGCGTGATTTCATATACTGAATTCTTCGGCGATTTAATAAAACTTTCAAAGTTAAAGCAACTGTTTAGTCAAGAAAATTTTTAATAGTAATGTAAATATTTACCATGGATAATACAAAAATAAACAGATATTATATTTGAAAATATGAATACCACAATAAATTGCTCAAGAAATCTATTGTTTAAAAAATTTAATTTTAGAATTTTACGATTAATACACTAAAAGCTTTTAACAGAAAAAACGTTTAGCAAAAACGTTAACTAAAAATGTTTTAAAAAAACGTTTAAAAACGTTAACTACCGCTTAAAATGTTTTCAGATTACTTTTTGAAATTCCCAAAAGCAAGATAAATATTATAAGTATCAATTGTCGAAAAGTGAATTTCTGCGATTTGTTCAGGAATTGAAAATGTTTTTAGAAATGTTGTTATGATTTTCTATATCATAAATATTTGAGATATGATATAATTTAAACATTTATGCAGCATTTTACCGATAAATATTTTTATAGGTATATCGTTTATATGCACCACAAAGGTCTAAAAAATCCAAAAGGATAAGGCATTTTTTGTGCTATATAGACTAAAGTGAAAAATAACGTAAATCAAGCACAACTCATGTACAGAAATGGACATACTATACTTTCTGTTCTCAAGACATAAACCTTCTTTAACGTCTTAACTCCAAATGACCTAAATAAATTTGATGTTTAAACACTAACCCTAAACTGCAGTAACACCAGTCACTAAAAACCGAATGAAATTCGGTGTTTAAGTACTAACACCAAACTGCAGTAAAACTAGTGCCTAAACATCAAAAGATTAAACACTGACACCAAACTGTAGTAACACAAGTGTCTAAACAACAAATTAGACACTAAGGAAGGTTCTTGTCTAGAGAACCGAAACAATACTTAATTCGTGCTTAACTATACTTAATTATACTTAATTTCCATTTCTATACTTAATTCGTGCTTCATTTGCGCTGTTTTTCAACTTGTTCCAAGAAATGTTGCAAAAATACAAGAATTGTAACATTTCCAATGCATTTTTACTTAATAATACATTCCAAAAATTTCCTTTTCCGACTACCAACATTATAAAATTTCATTTATTTTCTAAAACGTATCATAAATAAAAAGAAAACTTTTTAAATAGCTCCGGGAGGAATGCAGAAGTTATAAATAATTATCCTCTAGTAAGCATTAAATTATTACTTTGAGATTTTACTCAAATTATTACTTTTTTCACATATTACAAAGTTCTCTCAAAATATTTAAACTGTGAAATAAACTAACAAAAACAAGGATAAAAAAATTTTAAAATTAAAGATATTTCTTCAATTAAAATAAAATGATGGGATACCTGCAAGGATTGAAGTGTGGGTATCTCGATCCTGATTGGCTGTTGAAACGTGGCATTTGTTTGCGTTAGCAACTATTCTTACCATTCTATTTCGAGTAAGCCAAACCCGTAAAGTAGCGATTCCTTTAAGCGACACATTCTAAATTCTTTCATAAAGATTATTTCTCAATGATTTAAATTATTTTGCTATATATTTATATAGAGACTTATTGAAAACAGGCACAAAAATATATCACGGTTACAATAAAATACATCAATGATAAATCTAATTTAAGGGAAAGACGTAGACGAAAAAGGAATTAGATTTTAACAAATTCAATGTGCACTACGGCTCTATATTAAATTAACTTACAGCTAATTAACATTCTAATTTATGTAGAGAAACTTAGCTCAACTTTAATACGCCATTTCGCTGATAAATATTAACTAGCGATGACGTCATTGGTCATATGTGTGGGTATGGGAAGTCTTCTTCTTCTTGAAGTGTAAGTACCCAATTGATGAACTTTTAATTTAATTACGAATAATTTTAATAAATTGTTTACGATGCAATTTTTAACAATCCAAAATTATAGAAAAAAAAATTTTCCAAAGCACATATCTTCCAACAAAAATAAAGTAGTTGATAAAATTTTATTTTTTTCATCCACTTTATACTAATTCCTTTCTTATTGGTGGCAACAAACCTTCATCCCAAAGTTGCTTGTTGAAAGAGCTTAGTTTGGAGGAAAAGAGACAGCTTACCCCATGAGACAGCAGGTCTGAGAATCTTTTCGTTTCCTGGAAACAACTTTTCTTGAGATTCTAGAAAGAACTTTTAAAGAACATGTATTCGAACAATTTTGTTGAAATAAATTCCTTGGCGGAAATAAAGTTATCAAAGTATTTTTCACAAGAATCGGAAATAACTCACAATATTGAATGTCGCGTTCTCTTGGGTTGGCAACATTAAATCCTAGCAATTTTGTTTTTCAATTCAAAAATTTTGGCATGTCATTAAATGCTTTTTCATATGCTTTCTATCATTCGAAAGAATAAATTATGTTTTATCAGAATCTATGTTTTGTTTTATCGTAAGAGTTAATTTCTGTAAATTTTTCAGATTATCAAAATAGAATGTCAAGTTCAGAAAAATGCTCATTTCCAACACCTTTTTGCTTTTAATCTAGCTCTTATGGCAGCAAAATGCTACTCGTGACATTTGTGTTGTGAATGAAAATGGTATTATAGTTAAAAGAAGCACTCTTGAACAGTAAGCCAAGTTTGATTTTATCCTGTAAGACACACACCACCTTGGCCATCCAGGTGAGTTTAAAAAGAAGCGATTAAGCAAACTTTTGCTGGGAAATTCGCATCAAACGAAAAGGAAGCTTGCAGAGAAAAAAAGGAATGCTCTCACATATTAACTTTAGGCAAGAAACTTATTTTACAAAAACTGAAAATTCGGCGAGAGCTTAGTTATCCACTCAATATTTAAAAATCCTACTTTAAATGATTTTGTCTAAATTTATTTATTTTATATATAATTTCCTTTCCTTATAATATATTTCTCATAGTCAGAAGCTAATCATATTAGAGTGGAAAATGCAAAATGATCGTACTTCAAATATACTTCAATACTGATACGATGATGAAATCAATGACTTCAATGATGATGATGAAATACTTCAAATATATATAAAAAAGTATGCTAACGAAACTAAGAAATTGAAGTCATTTATACAGATTAAACCTTTGACGCAGATGGATCACCGGTGTCCATTTTTTATATCTTTTTTCTGACGCTAATTACAAGCAAAAACATATTTTGTTAATTTTTAATAATAAAAAAATAGTCTAATAATTACCCAAAAAAAAAACTATCAGATTATCGGAATTATAAATTTTTACTAAAATATAAAATACAACAAAAGTAGTTTGAAAATTTTTTCATCTATATTCAACCATTTATCAATTATTGTTTTTGTAAACTAAAGAAGTTTTAATGGTGATTACCTGTTTCTCTTAGATCTAATTAACTGCCAATAAGCACAAATTTGAAAAATTATTGGTTGGGAGTGATCTGTGTTTGAACAATTTTACCTTTAACACATAAAATGGCACAAGTGTTTCATGCTGTATTTCATAATCATAAATTATAAATATAATATTTTTCACTTATTTTGACTTAAATTAATACAAAAAAGTAATAAAAAAAGTATGAGAAATATATTTAATGAAAATTCTACGTCAAAGGGTTAACATAAATGTAAACAATAAATCGGTATAACAATTTCATAATCACAAATTATTAAAATGCTAAATATAATATTTTTCACTTATTTGGACTTAAATTAATACAAAAAAAAAAAAAGTATGAGAAATATATTTAATGAAAATTCTACGTCAAAGGGTTAACATAAATGTAAACAATAAATCGGTATAACAATTTCATAATCATAAATTATTAAAATGCTAAATATAATATTTTTCACTTATTTGGACTTAAATTAATACAAAAAAATAAAAAAAAGTATGAGAAATATATTTAATGAAAATTCTACGTCAAAGGGTTAACATAAATGTAAACAATAAATCCGTATAACAATTTCATAATCATAAATTATTAAAATGCTAAATATAATATTTTTCACTTATTTGAACTTAAATTAATACAAAAAAATAAAAAAAAAGTATGAGAAATATATTTAATGAAAATTCTGCGTTAAAGGGTTAACATAAATGTAAACAATAAATCGGTATAACAATATCATAATCATAAATTAGTAAAATGCTAAATATAATATTTTTCACTTATTTGAACTTAAATTAATACAAAAAAATAAAAAAAGTATGTGAAATATATTTAATGAAAATTCTACGTCAAAGGGTTAACATAAATGTAAACAATAAATCGGTATAACAATTTCATAATCACAAATTATTAAAATGCTAAATATAATATTTTTCACTTATTTTTACTTAAATTAATACAAAAAAATAAAAAAAGGTATGAGAAATATTAATGAAAATTCTACGTCAAAGGGTTAACATAAATGTAAACAATTAATCGGTATAACAAATTAACATCGATTTACTATATGAACTTTAAAAAGCTCCAAAACCGATCGACGACAATCATCATCATGAACTTTAAATTTTTAGTCAAAGAGAACGAAATACAGCTGAAGAAAATTTTCGTTGCAAATTCTTTTTCTCCACCATTACTAATTTAAAATTTAAAAGAATAAAAGAAATTCAGGCAAACCTGGAGTAAGTCATGAAGTTTCAATTGCTGATAAAAAAATACTTTAAAATATTAAAATGCAAACAAATTATTAGAAGAGAACTTCTCCGTACGTAATCCTAAGTTATCATCTCATAATTTATTTTTATTTGTATAGTTTAAAATTTTCCTTTCACTATTTGAAACTCCATGGCTAACTCTTTTGTCTCAGGCTCACTTTTTCTGCACTTTAAATTTTAAATTAGAAGGAGAATTTGCGAGGAAAATTTTCTGCCGCTGTATGGCGTCGTCTTCACTGATTCTTTACATTAATAGCATCTGTCAGGGCAAAGGAATTGTCAAGTAATAATCATTCTCATTAAGGCGAGGCGAAATTCTCCTCACGTTTTCTCTTAAAATCAGCAACTTGTAGTATTCAATTTCAAAGTATTCATTTGCATCTACTTCATCTGTGTTACTCAACTTCTTGAAAATTCCCCTTCTTGTTTGTGTTGAGAGCTCTTCAAGTTTTCCCTGAATTTCTAAGAGGAATGTTACAAAATATTACTAAGTAACTTATGAGTTGTTCGAATTTGCATATTTCGCCAAATTTATTCACTTTAAAGTGATTTAATTAGGAATTCAAATAGGAACTGCGCAAAAGTTTGAAAGAAAGTTTACACAGTTTTAATGGTGAATGAAATAAAAATTATATAGAAAAAGAAAATGCCAAAAGCGCTTCTCGCCAACTGTGAATTATTCGGGATCGTTATTTTAATCTTCTCGCCAATCGTTAAAATTATTTTCCTCAAATGAGTCAAAGTAGACAAATTTTAAAAATAACGTGAAGGAGCCTAAATTTTGACCAATTTCTAACTTATTTATTAGACACATTGTAAAAAATTTTCATTTTAATAATGAATAATAAATTAATAATGACCAAGTCCTCTTAAAAATATATATGCCTTAAAAACATGATGATTTTATTTTACCTTTCATAACCGTTGAACAGCAGAGCCAATTTTCGGGTTTACGACTACTAATATTCAACTCCGTAGCCTTGTAATTTTGAACCCGATCCAGAAGACGAGGGAACTTCTGGATTAAGTATTGTGAGAAATTTGCCTTCGTAGAGGACTTTTTGATGGAATTAACCCGCATTTGCGTTACATAGAGAGGAAGACCATGAGAACCTCCCACGGTTAGCCTACCACTGAGGATATTTCACGTCAGCCCTGTTGCCGGTGCAAGCCGGATGCGGATTTGTAACGACCAGCCATCGCTGGGATTCAAACCCGGTTCACCTCATTAGAAGGCGACCGCTCTATCCCCTGAGCCATCTCGCCTCAAAGCATAATGATTGACTTCAGAAACATAAAATGTAATAACCTATTTTTTAAAAAAAAGTACTTTTCTGTTTCGCTAACTAAAGGGATCACTATAGATCGCCAATCCTCGAAATTACTGACAAAATTTCTTTCAGATAGCTTTGCCCACTCTTTCCTCCTTAATCTTGTTTAATTTAAAATGTTTTATACCTTTTATAGTTAGTTTTAATTATATTTAATGGCTGCAACGCTCTCTTCTTGTTACCGCTACCCAAACCTCTGAACTGATCACGCAGCTCCTTTCAAATCACGTTGCTTGCATTGTTAACTTGTCCAATTTGCTATGGGATATACCGATAAATAGCAAACATGCCAAGGCATTGATATTTGTTCTTTGTGGAAAACGCAACTTCACAATTCAATTACTCTAAAATGTATTGAAAATGGAAAGAAAATAAGATGTATCACACGTTAAAAGACATAAGAAGACAAAATGAAACTTATAAGACATCAGCTGCTAGAGTAAGTTTCTACAAAAAAGTACTTTTTTCTGCTATTAGTTTTTATTTAACTGCACTACACAGTGTAATAAAACTTTTAAACTTTGATCTAAAATAATTCAACTTCTAATCTCTTATTTGTAAGAAGCAATTGTTCTTTAAAAAAAAAAAACTCTATTTTTTCATGGTTTTCAAAAATAACAATTTGAAACCAAAGCAAGAAAAGACAAAAGCCAAACTTAAAATGCTCTTATCTTTCCTTTGTCCTAAAATCTACAATTTATATTCTCCCCGATTTAAATCTAGGCTTAAATCACCCTTTTTATACTACCTAAGGGAAGAAAACAGCCGGACATAAAAATAAACATCTCTTTCATCGTGTGTGCCACCTGAAGATGCTATAAAATGTTCAACGCGCGGTCTGGAATAGGCTATTTATGTTAATAATATTATAAAAAAACACTTTAAAAACTGAAACCTTCTTTGGAATAGGTCCAAAAAAGCCGTGCACTACACCCACAAAGAATAGAAATGAATAAGACAGTTGTGAATGTTTTAAAACGATCATGAGATATATCAGGGATCTTTTTAAAGCTGAAATTTTGATTTGAGGTAGATAAATTAGCAATGACGATTTGAGGTAAAGTATAAATTGCAATACAGTGTGTTTCAGCTTAAGGGAGATAAGCAATAACTTTTTGTATCAGAACACAGTTTTGCAAACACAAAGATCAACTGTTATAGAGGAATAAATTTAAAAAGAAAATTGTGGAAAGAAAAATAAAGCGTACACGGAGAAACAAATGCTGAAAAAATTAGCGAACTGTATGGTGTTTGTATGCACATTTCTATTAAAGAAAATTATAATTCTGTTTATTAAAACTAAGATATACGCGATTTAAACCATACATTTGGTAATTTTTTTTTCATACGGTAACGTTTTACCTACAATTCTGGATTAAAAAATTTTAGTTTTTAGTATTACACATTTAGTAAAAAATACTAAACTGAAAAGTAAATTTAAGCGAATAAATGGTTTTTATGCCATGCTCTAAGGTATAATGATAAAATTACCAAATTTTTAACACATTTATCACACATTATAAAATGATATTTCATTATTAATTTTACCAAATCCCTTACCAAAGTGCTACGGTAAAAAGGACCATGTTTTTTGGTACTCCCCTAGAGCCAGAAGCACGGAGGATTTTACCAGTTTTTGGTAGTCTTAACTAGACCTGAAAATAACCACTTGCTAATCACCTCGTGGCGAGTTAACAAATCAAAAAAGAAAGATGTGACTTAGCGCAATGTTTTTTTTTTCTTTTTGAAAATTGTTTGATGATTAAAGCACATCAATGCAGAAAGACAAATATATTCCCCCTGAATATTTTGAAATAAATTTCTTTAAAGTCAATATGCTTCGCTAAATTTTGTCACATATGTTTATAATTTTTATTGTTGAATTAACTTTTTATAGCCTTAGATAATTTCTAATACGAATTTTTTTTTTTTTAAATATAATTTAATCTAAACAAAAATAAAAAGTTTTCAAAAAGTGACCATTAAAAGAAAAGGGCCAATCAATATCGGTCACCGAGTCATAAGGATTGAGGAAAGAGAGGCTACTAAGATATGAGAGTCTACCGGCCACTGATAAGTTACTGAGGTCTATTTTCAGATCTATTTTTGACCATATTTCACTGTGCACGAAAACAAAAATGGAATTTTTAAGTATGTATACCTTACTAAACAAATTTAAATCCGAATAAGTTCAATTCTGTACCTTGCTGTTCAATTAATTACTTTCAATTTTTGATCAATTTTTCTGAGTTTCAAAAACAGAGTAAGCATGCAACTCTTGGTGCATTGTACATCTCAAAGTAAGCATATGTTTCGCCTAATTTTTACAACACATTATAAAATTTTAAATCTCATGTCATTCTGATTATTAAAGTCCTTAAAAATCTTTAAAATAATTAATGCCCACAAAAAACATTCTATTTTTAACAATTTTTTAAAAGTTATATAATCTAACTAATACATCAAAACATAAAAATAATGATATCAACCCAACAAGAAGCTACATCGATTTAAAAAAAATCCCTAATTTGGTCCCTAAAACCCCTATTTTTGGTCCCTAAAACCCCTGAATATCTTAGGAAGGTTAAGAATTCCCTCAAAAAATATACATTTAAAAACTCTATTTTGAACATCTTTGAAATCATATTTTGAAAGGTATACCCCGGAAAACAAATAAACATCGACGCAGTAGAAAGTTTCAGGAGCATTTTTCACATGAAAAAGAAACAATATACGTCATACATTTAATACGCATCGCCGAATTTGACTTACAAAAACTCCATGTCGTACTACTGCCAGTTATACAAATGCCTACTGAGAGAAAATCGTTTAATGCACCATACATCAAGCAGCGAACGTGTATTGTTTTTAAAGTGAGAAATCGTTTACTGTAAGTCACATATACAGAGTCATTTATCTCTTTCTCTTATAAAAACTTATGTCAAAATAAAGGTTGGAAAACAGTGTGAGTTTTTTCGATGATACTTCAATCGATGGAGGCATTCTTCTTTGTGAAATGTGTTAAAATACTTAGCTGTTTCAAGCGTTATGACGAAGTTTAATATAGCTATGCTAGTAGTTTAATCGCCTTTCAAAATTGTTTTGTACTACATATAAATTCCAATGAAAATCAAACCAAACACCTTGATTAGTTTTAAATAATATATTAAACGAATTCTAATTGTTGCCAGAGGTTTCGTACTTTGCTTATTAAGCGCGGAAGTACTTCAATTTCAATTTTAACTATTTTCAAGAGATGTCCACATTATTGTCAAAGTTTTTTATGTATTGGATTTTAGTAATATTTTAAAATCTGTCCTACAGTCATCTCTCCAACAGTATGAGTTCACAGTAGGTAGCAGAAGCATATCTTTTGAGATAAGATAGAAAACTCATCCCGATGATCCATTACGTGCTTTACTACTTCCTCACGAACCTCTTGAGCCATAACATGAGTATCGTGAATTATATATAGGCTACTGCTCGAAAATGCAAGCTTCGTCAACAATAAATAGTATGAAAATATGCGGCATCATAGCACCGTTTATGTTTAAAATGTATACACCAATTTTAGAAAGGGTCAAAAGTAAATCTAAATTACTTCATAACTAAGTTCATAGTTTTATAGAAATACGAAATTATTCTAAATAAATACTTAACGTGCAACAACTGTTCTTTATTGATTAAATTAATGCTTAAACAACCTAACAAAATGGATAATAAATATAATGTTACCCGAAATACCCGAGTTTATGATACCACATAAGAGAAACGTATATATATATATATATATATATATATATAGATTATATACTTACAATGGGATACCAGGAAATGGCATAGTGTAGTGTATCGCGATCTTGATTGGTCGTTGAAACGTGGCATTTGTTTATGTTAGCAACTGCTTTTTCATTCCATTTCGCGTAAGCCAAGCTCGACAAGTATCAATTCTCTTAAAGGTCACATTCGATATTCTTTCACAAAGATTTCGATTCTGTCCCAATACATTTCTTACTAAATGCAAAGACAGACACGAAGCCACGTAGAACATAAACAAACCAATTATGCAGCGAAGTTGCCAGGTATGCAAAACAAAAAATATAGCACGGTTACAATGAAATGCATAAATGATTAATCCAATTTAAGTAAAAGACGTAGACGTAGAAGTATCAATGTTTAAAAATTATGTTTAAAAATTCAAATAAAATACTCATCCTGGGTGAGAATTATTAGCTCAAATAAAATACCTGGGCAATTTTTTTGTCTGAATAATTAAAATTTCAATGCTAAATGTTTATTTCTTTTTTGACTTTTTGATTATCTATACATAACAAAAGGAAATTTGTCGTCCTGCATTTTTCGTGCATTATTATTGGACAAAAAAATTCTCATGGTATGATCATTAATAATCAAAGATGATCCAGACAGCCATAAATGTCATCTGCATAACATTAATAATAGTTATAATACTTTTTGCAATCATTCATTTATCTCATATTTATCGGTATTTACAAATAATACTTATTTGTCCTCTCATAACCTCTTAAGTGTAAAAAATATCTAACAAATTTCTTATAGTAACCAAAAATTGACTAAGGATTAAGAAAACAACTAATGCATGGATAAATTTATAAGGTTTAAGTTATACAGTGGAATCGATTTAAATTAAAAGATGGTACCGCATTTCGTTAAAACTTTTTCGAAATTTATTTTTAAAAAATCTTTATGCATAATATTTCTAGCTATTAAAATATTTTTTTAAATAGTATTCGATTGTAAATATTAATAAAAGTTTTTAAATAATTTATGATAGTGTTTTATTTAAACACTACTATTAAAAAGTCATTAATAAAAATTTTAATTTATTTTATTTCTGTTCGCATATTTCATTATAAGCTTATTAAAAGAACACGTTTTCTTTAATTTATTATTATAAAAAGGTATTGTTTAAAAAAAACTTATGTATTTTGTGCCTGTTATAAGGGCTATCTGCAATCAAAGAGAAGAATTGTTAGAGCATAATTTATTATTTCCATAAAAATTTGCTCGTCCATAAAAATTTGCATAAAAATAGCGACAATTTACGTTATAATAACAAACAATCACAAAACAATTAAAATAAAAAACGTGACTTAATTTTATGCTGATGACAACCAAAACAATATGGAAATCAATGTGGGAAAACTGGATCCCACATGGGATTTTCTAGCCAATAAATACGCACCGACAACAGTGAAAAACTGTGTTAGACCATTATGTTTTAATGTTATATAGAGATATGAAAGATTGAAAATTCGTAAGTTCTTTCTTAAAAAAAAAAGCATTTCTAATAATAAATAAATTCATAAAATAAATATTTAGAATATTATCGACACCCTTTTACGAGCATGTCAAGAACAATTTTAAAAGAATTGCATGTTTCAAAAGAGTTTCTAACTAGATATTTAAGTAAAAAAATGCTTAGGTTATTTATTCAGTATATTGTTAAAGTGATTGAAAAATAGGGGAGAAAGTTCTAAACAATTGTTTAAAATAATTGCTTAAATTAAAATGGATGGAAAACTGTTTCCATTCATTATTGTGTGCCTTTAGAAACTTTTTTATCTTATTGAAAGCTTTTAATTGTCCATCACATTTCAGAAATATGCAAATAACTTGATCGTGAAATAAAATTTCTGAATCTTTTATCGAGTTATTTTTTCTCTCAAAGCGATGAAAAAAAGTTGAATTTAATTAGGGCGATAAAAAGTCGCCTGTCAAGTTTTCTCAAATATGTCACATTTGAAAATAAATTACGTTCAAAACGTTTTCATTGTTTTCTATAAAAAGAAGACTTTTATGAAAATAGTTATTAGAGAAATTATTTATTAAATTAAAACAAAACTTGGCAGATATCACTGAATGAGAAAGGATGTTAATAAAAAAAAATTATTGAAGTAATTTAATTTTTAACAAAACAATTAAAGTCTATTCAGTCTATTCAGTTTCAGTCTATTACTTAAATGAGCTAATTTTTAAATTTAACGTTTTTAAAATAAAAAAAATCACAAAATTTTAGTTAGAAAATTGAGTTTTGGATGATCCCGAATGAATAATATATTTAATATATAACACACGGTCTCTTAAACTCAATAACTTTTAAGAAATACTTGTATTTTCTATACCCTGATATTTTTTATTTTATAAGCGACGGTGACTATCAATGCTCAACCCCATAGCCTTGAAATGTTGAATCCAACCCAGAAGGCAAAGAAACTCCTAGATCAATCATTGGGACAAACTAGCTTTTGTGGAGGATTTGTTTCGATGAAACTAATCTGCATTTGCGTTACACTGAGAGGAAAACCATGAAAACTACCCCAGTTAGTCCGACGACAAAGAGATTCTAACCCGTGATCCCGCTACATGTGAGTATGTTTTATGTCATCGGTGCTCATAGCTGTGATCAATGCTAGTCGAAAGCAGAATTCGTATTTACCCGCCATCGCTGGGATTCAAACTGAGGCATCTTATTGTTAGGCAAATGCTCTACTCCCTGAGCCGCCACATTTCTACTATAGTCTAATAGGAAATCTTTGTGAAAATTTGATAAATTATCTTGAATAATTAAAAAAAAAAAAAAAAAACTCTGATGAAGAATTTGAAAATCAGGCTTCAAGTTGGCCTTTAAAATGAATTCGGTGGACTTTCACATTCCTCTCAACACAGACTCCGACAAATGTTTTCTTTTATCACGTGTAGAAAAGATGATATATATAGCCGGATAATAATCCGGGAAATAATATAAATCCGGATTTTTATTAAATTTTTCCTTTTTTTCGGATTTCCTTCCTGTTTCTTATTATTTTTATTTTAATTATTATTTTTATTTTTCCCCCTTTGTCATTGTTTCGTAATTTTTTCCATGTTTTCTCTACAATTTGAACTTATTTTATGAGTCCTATTTACTTGCAGCTTATGCGCAGTAAATAAAACTTATTGTTTTTCTTAATTTTCTTCGTCTTTTTTTCTTTTTGTCCCTATCACACATACACAAGTCATGCAATTGTTATGTAATGGCTAAGAAATCCTATTATTGATTTGTAAATAGAGTCTATTTACGTTTTTCCTTCAAAACGTGAGCATGTTTTTAATTTTTGTACTAAGGATTTTGTGTATTAAATTTTATTTCTTCTAATGCAGAGTGGGTCTTTAATTTTTCTGATATACTAACAATGGTTCTGATTAATGTCAAATATGTTGAAGTATGATTAATTTGAATTTGTTGTATTATCAAATAAATTATTATCTATTTTATCCAACTCTCTAAAGAAGAAAAGTTTTCAAATCTCATTTCGAATAAGTTTGAAGCCATAGCAACTTATTCCAATTTTTCAGTTCACTTCTTTTAAATTGGAAGCACGTCTAGAATATATTTCTTCTTTCTGTCCCCCTGTATAAACTTTCGTATTTTCGTAAAAGATATCTACTAAAAGTTACTTTATAAAAAAAATATGAAAAATATCTTATTTCTTTTGTAAGTCACGAGCGTGCAAACATATTTATTCCTTTTTTCCCCTATTCAAATTTTATTTTCAAACGTTTGTCACACATATAATATTACTCATTAATACTCACGTTTTTACAAAAATATGCAATAAAAATACAATAAAATAACATTGTACCTTAAGTAAATATAATGACTAATTTATTATGTAACAATAATGCAGCAAACTTTTAACTAATGATTCTCGAATTTTTAGTAAATATTTTAGGCAGATGTAGAAAGATTTTTCATTTGTAAAACGAATAATCTATTTATAAAAGGGTAATCAATTTATGGTAGGTAAAGGTTAGATAAAAATTTATCTAAAATTCCATGAAATTTATTAATAGATCTTATATACTTCCAGTATCTTTTTTTACGTGACATTTTTAATATATTTTTTCTCGAAATGCACAAGTTTAAAAATGTTATGTAAAACAGGAGGTAGCATAAATGAAGCGACAAACTTAACACACAGGATTAAAACTGCATAGGCACCCATGCCTGGAAAAGTCGTCATACGCCGCTTAGGGCACATCTCTATTAATGAACTTTTTTTCCTGTGCTTCTGAACAGGTCATAAAAGGGAAGCGCTCTTAGCCGCCTGCGATGGCAATTCCGGACATAGGTATCTATGCATTTTTAATCCAGATGATGTGCCCGAACTCCCTAGAAGTTTAGTCAAAACATTTACGCAACCCCTGTTATATATAATGTTGTTAAACTTGTACATTTCGACAAAAAATAGAATAAAAATGCTATTTTAAAAAAAAAATTTAGTTTATGGAGCAGAACTAATTTCAGATTTAAAATCTCCACACCAGAATCAGGAGAGACCAAATATTTGTACAAATGCAACAAAAAATTCGTTTTGCTGTGTAATCTACCTATAGAACGATGATCTATTTATAGAAATTGATTTCCGTTCAAACGCAACTACACTTGAACAAGGGTTTAATAACATTATTACTGAAGAAAGAATTATAGCGAATTTAGCACAAATAGAAAAAATTATAGGTAATATGTTATTTCGAATTTGCAATAAAAATCGATGTTGGAAAAGTCGATATTTGGCAGAAAAATAATCATTTAAAACTTAGTCGCAAAAAAAATAAGTTTCAAATCATTATTATTTCGGTCAAATTATAAAAATAAAAAGTTCTTCATGTGTGTCAAATGTAGTTTCCCTTCTAATCAGACCATTTTTCTCCATTCGACCCTCGATATTATAGAAAATGGCAATATTAACTGGATAAATTATTATCATTTGATAGATTTAATCCTATGAGGCTAATAATGCAAATGCATATACATTTGTGCAAACCTTGAAATACGTTTAAGTACTTTTTGATTTTTTTTAGTTTATAAGTGCTAAAGAAACTGTTTCAGAACTGATTCAGAAAAATTGCAGTTCCAAAATTGCATGTAGTAAAGCTAGTAATTTTGTGGTAAATAATTGTTATACAATAAGTATTTACAGGGAAAGTCATTAATGTTATTTCGTTCTTCTTAATATTATTTTGTGTTATTATAAAGTTTTTGATTATTATTCCAAATTGAAGGCTTAAAACTCAAAGTTTATATCCATTATTATATCATAAATATAATCAAATGATCTTACTTTATTATACAATAGTATATGAGAAATGTATTCTATTAACGTTTTACATTACAAAGTGCATTTACTTTTTAAAAAGTTATAATTATTTCCGTAAATTGTACATGTATAGTTTTACATAAATTGTACTTATTGCATGCGATTAAAATAGTGAATACAAAATAATCGTATGAAATTCTAATATGGCGAAAAATGTTTGGCGAGTTTTCACAGTAGCCAAACATTAAATAAGAATTTAAAGAACAAGTTTATGATTGAATAATTCATAATATTCATAAAGGAACCATTTCAACAATGGTTCCTTTATGAATTAGAAGAATTCAAAAAGTGTAACAGACAAGAAAATTTCAAAAAGTGTAATTAGTTCCGTTAAATATAGGCGAATGTCGCACGAAGTTACAAAATATATATCAATTGCAATTACATACTATAGAAACTTATTTTAATTTTTAAACATTAAAAAAATTTAAGATTAAAAGACTGCATAAAAGACACACAAAGTTGAATGTTTAACTTGTGCAAGTATTTTTAGATTATCTCTCATATTTAAAGAAAGTTCCTGCTGCCGTCATATTTGCTGAATATGCTTCTCCCTGTCATAACTCAAAAACTATTGCATGAAGCGATATGAGATTTTGCACATTTCTCTGGAAATAAATCCAATACCAAAATGTTATTAATGCAGATAGTTTACATCAAAGTTTAAGTTTTTTTTGAAGAAGAAGAAGTGTATTTTTATGTATTTAAATGAATAATTCGTCAATTTCGAATTAGTTGAGAAGTAACTAAATAGTTTATATTGATGGTTTTTCAGATTTTAGGAAAATTTATCGCTGTAGAATTATAATTTTTAGTTTTGTACTCTTATGACTAAAAAAAACCATTGACACCTTTTTAAAATTTCGTATTAGTTTCAGAGCAATTAAATTTTAAAAATTTTGCCTGTTTTTTACAGAATTTCGATAGGTTAACGAAAATAAAAGTTTTTTTTTTTTTTTTAACATTGTTTGGTCTCGTCAAAAGTTCTCCTTTCATTACACATATTAAAAAGAAGGAAATATTTTAATTAAGGAAGCTCGATACCCAAAATATTCTATTTCTTTTCGGTACTCAACGAGCCGATCACCGAATTGTTTGTCATTCGGTTTGGGGAATAGTGATAAATTATGTCGCTATCTCAGCTGCGAATTAATTAATTTGTTATATATTTATTTTTCAAATGGTTCGTAAACTGTTTGATTCATTGACTAGAATAATGAAGTACATAATTCTAATTCTGGAAGAAGGGCAGAAAGGGAAATACTTCTGAGGAAGGCCCAGGCTCACAAAAGGCTGTCGTGCCAATGCTGATAATTCTAAATCATTAAATTATTGGTCGAAAGAATTTAACTTTGAAAATGTAAGCAACAAAATAATATAATATTTTTCTTGAAGTGAATGTATATATATTTCATTCTACAAACAATACATCTTTTTTCACTATGGTTATAGCAAAACTATTTCCCTAGCTGTTAGTAAACTTGATTTTATTATAAATTAGACTTTTTGAAAAAAGGTGAGTGGGCATTGGAAAAGAAAGCTTTTCAAAATATGATTGTTAGTTGACATTATATTAGTCGAATCACACTTATTTCTTAGCTGTCAACACTTGAACTTACTTAAGAAGGTTTTTTTTTCTAGTGGTTGTGAAATAAAATTGCAACAGCACCTATAAAATTAAATTTCTTGTTGTTACACATGTTGTTGTTTTCATGTTCTTTTTTTTTTTACCAGAATTTTTTCTCTGTATACGCATGTAATAGTATTACATGCACTATGCAGTATTAATTGCGGCACTATGCAATAGAATGTCCGCTTACCACATCCTACCACTTAAACAACCGAAGTTAGAATTCCTCATAGCCTGGAAGAGATCTATCTATAAGAACCGTAAGCTGAAACAGAACCTGATTAAATTTCTCAAAAAAAATAGGAGGAAATCCTGAAGTCATTTTCATGAAAAATGACAAAATTATGCAATGGTGAGAACTAACCCCTACTAAACTTGACCAATTAGCTCTGGATACTTTCTAATTACAATGCCCTAACTAGTAGAAAAATTTCAAATTTTTTCTTCCTTTTTTTCAGTTCTTCTTTTTTATCAGTTTCTGTGCATTTTTTTAAATTTTGTATTTTTCTTCTTCTTCTTTATTTTATTTATTTATTTATTTATTTTGTTGCTATTTGCAATTTTTCCTTTTTTTCTATCTGTATTGTCTGCAAACCTTAACCATTAACCGATAAATCTCCCATTAGGGACATAGGCGCAGGGTTAAATGTTGGTATGTGTAATAAACCATAGCATCTTTACTTAATATAAATATTTCTTTTTAGAAATGATTTTGTTCCAAAAGTAACAGATGGTAATTTTAAAACATCAGTAATTGGATTTTTTTATTCTTTTTATGTAAAAAATATTCATAGGCACATGCTTCGTAAAGTTTATTTTAAACAACACGGAGCGCAAGTTTGCTCTCTTATGCGGTATTCATTTCACTCTGAAATACTTTATCCCTTTTTTAGTACCCATTTTGAATTTACGTTCAAATCACCTTTTTTATGACCATTTTATAAAAAATAGCGGGATGTAGAAAAGAAGCCGCTTTCAATATGTGTCTACTGCAGGTGTTATAGAATGATTCACGCTCATAGTTTAATGTCATGCTTAAACTAACTGCCTTTTTTGAAATAAGTTATAATGCCAGTTCGGATTCATGACGAAAATCGCCCTCACGATTCAGACAAAGAAATTTTCTCCATCAAGTTTTATGTTTGTATTGCGTTTTTCGAATACAATTCAGTTGAATTTCTAACCTAAATTTACATATAACAGAAAAAAATACCAAATGGTTGAACTACATATGTCATTTACAACACAAATGTCTAACTATCTCAAACCTTCCACAATATCCAAACATTGAAAAATGATATGAGTTAAAAATGCCTAATGGTTGGTCTGAAATGGTTGCAGCTTTTTTTATTAAAGATGAAATTTTTTAACTACTTTGTTTTCAAATTTATGAAAATTTACAAAAATTTAAACAAAAGCTATGCTTTAGAACAAAACGTTTATTGAAATAATATTTAAATAATAAAAAAAACAATCAGGCTCTATTCACCACCAGCTTTATTGCTTCCCATTCATTATAATTTCTCTCTAAAATGTCCTTATTTTTCTCGAAAAACAAATAAAATTTTGTTAATGAAGTACAATAATTGAGCAAGAAATTTTTTTTTTGAATGGGCTATACTTATTAAGCGAAAATCGTTCTATAAATAAAAAGTTTGCAATAACTCATAATTTTAACTTTCCACATATTTTATGCAATATTTTATGCTTTTTTACAACAGTCGTTGAGCATCCCACCCAATTTTTGAGCTTACAACTACCATTGTTCAACTCCGTAGCCTTGCACTTTTGAACCAAACCCAGAAGACAAGGAAGGACATTGGACAAACTAACCTTCGTGTAGGAGTAAAGTTCGTTTTCATTTCAATTGAACTAATTCGCCTTTGCTTTACATGGAGAGGAAAACCACCAAGACCTCCCACAGTTAGCACTGTGTCAAGGGGATTCTAACCCGTGATCCGTCTTTCACTGGGGATCTTTCCCGCCAGCACTATGGTCGGTGAGAACTGGGTGCAGAATTGGTATCATGAAGCCACTGCTGGGATTCAAACCCGGACAATTCATTGAGAGGCGAGCGTTCTTTCCCCTTAGCCACCACGGCCCAAAATGGTGAACATTTCTATTTTACGCGCTGATAAAATATATAAAGTTCTCTTAATATTGTGATAAGTGTTTGATTTATTTTGGCTTGTTTTAGAACACGCCATAATTATAAAGATTTTTTCAATATAACTTACAGAATGAATAATTTTTGATTTAAAATAATTAGTTAAGAGTTTAAAGGAAATAATTTACATACATTGAATCTCACAAAATGAAACGGTAAGAATAAATTCGGCCTTTAGAGATACACTATCACTTTGATTTATGCACATTCCAAAACGACTAAAACTTTAGCGTTCATATCTTAATTCCGAACGCTTTCATTTATAATATAATGAAATAAAAGAGAATTAATTCCAAATTTCTCTACTACATTCTCATTATATTAGAATTCCTAACTAATTAACTGCTTCGCAATTCGTGCGTAATCCATCATTTACTACGGATGGATTTGGGAGTGATTAAGAACTTAAAGTACTAACGTGAATGCATGTTTAAAATAATGCTTTAAATTAATTATGCAGGATGCAAATTGTTAATATTTTTCTTCGTTTGAAATGAAGTCATTTATTTCGCCATTTTCTATTAATATAGTTTTATTATTAAACTTCATCGCGTCTACATTGAAAATCATTACAAAATGATATTTCAAATATTACAATATTTTAAAACGTAAAAGTACTAATAAAATAAAATAAGCTTTGTCATATTTTGAAAGAATATCGAAAGAATATATCGAAAGAAGCATCAAATTTATCTACTAAGAGCTTTAGTAGCCTAAAGTTTTTTTTTTTTTTTGTAGTTTATTTTGTTAGAATCAAACACAAAAAATGGCTAAACACACGCTCTTAGTACAAAGTCAAAACAATGGTAAATAATGTAGGCCTAAATTATTTGAGAAATTTAAAAAAAAAAATTCTTTTTGTCGTATGCCTGTTCAGGCAGAGGGGGTGCGATTGTTCTTGTTTTTCAGTCGCGCCATCTATGGCCAAGAATTCCACTTCTGCCACACCATTCACACAACCACAACCCCTTTTATAGGGCGGGTCACATTCACACACACAAAGGAGAAAGGACATAGAACACGCAGAGAGAGAAAGAAACATCCATGCCTTGCCCGGGATTCGAACCCAGAACCTTTCTGATGCAAGGACAGTTCCCTGCCCCCTACACAGGTCGGTCGGCTAAAAAAGTTTTGCATTGCTATTAAAGATATTTATATTGTCTTATGAGCTGGTTTCAAATATGGTGTATATTTCCTTCAATCATATTAGATAGTAGTAGTAGTGGTAGTAGTGGTAGTAGTACCTATTTACGTCGTACTTGAGCTCCTCAATGGGTTAATGATAACTGTCCGAGATAGCTCCCTTGCTTTGATAGCCCGGAACCTACACGTGAAGTCAAATACTTTACAGTAGAACAAGTTAGCAGGGTTGATACTGCGCAACCTCTGGCCCTCCGCAGGCTTATCAAAGTGGTGAATCACCTGCTCACTGACCACTGCCAGTGATGCTTTACTTCTGTGTTCTCCCGGGAATAGTGTCTTTACAAGTTCACTGTGGGACTCATATAAGGTTTTTTTTTACTAATGTAATGTAGAAAGGCTCTATTATATGGAGAAATTTTTTTTATAAAAGCACATTATTATTAAAAGCATATTTTATAAAAGCATATTATTCTGCGATAAGAGAAAACTAAATGTAAAAAAGTGGGATATTATTTTTGCTAAGCCTTTTGACGAGAAACTGAATGAGATCAAACAGAAACAGATCGAACTAATAGTTTAGAAGTTATTAGAATCTCATATGTGTAAAAAGTACAATTTTGAATTAGTACCTTTCTTTCCGTTTGACGCTTCTATCTAAGCATGTAAAGTATTACTTTTGTATTTTTTTTATCTGAATTTCATAAAATAATTATTATTATTAAATTAAATTAATGGAATTAGCTACAAAGGTATACTTTGACAGTCTATGCGTAGACAGTTATAAATCAAAAATTATAATTTTCATACATAATTTTACACTATAATTTTCAAAAATTTCTTCTGAATAATGAGTTATATTGATTATTATGAGTTATAATTTCGCATTTACGAAATTTAGCCATAAAAAGGTCTGCCCTCAAATGTCTGGAGAGCAATATCATACGCGTAACTCAGTGCTAGAAATTTCTAAACAAAAGTGGTTAAAAAACAATTTATTTATTTGTTATTTTACCATATAACAGCAAAACAATCATGAAAAAACATGGTATTCAAACTTTTAACTGCGAGAAAAATTGTTTATTGACTGTTTTCACCTATTACGATTAAACTGTAATTTTATACGAATCACAACTAGGCCTTGTGAAGACACTTAGTTCATTGCGGCTGAGTACATATCACAGTCCAGAGATCTAATCTCATGGTCGGACGAGAATTTGAATCCAGCATTGACACCTAAAATTTCGATCATTCCTTCTACTCATGAAGGGTTAAGAGAACCATGTACTCCCCGCTTGGTGACCATGGACTATTTAAATACGAAATTCTCATTCACGCATAGATGGCAGCACCACATACCTCCCTAACTCAAAAAGTCTAGTATTTCCCATTTCTTACTTTAGATTGCATCACCAGATAAGCTAATTAAGCCACATTGCATAGTTCATTTAACAAAACACAATTTAACCACAACTTAGCTCCAATGCACATGACTTAACGAAAAGCCTAATATACCCTAATTCCAATGTCCACTTCAATTTAATTTTTACAGTTTAAATACCATACTTGTTAAATACCAGTGGTTGCAAAACCGAGGAGTTTTGTATTCATTGTTTTTTAATTATATTTTATGTAAATTATTTCAAAACCGGAAAGGTAAAAATGTTCCTTAGCGTTAACTTTATGGTTAATTTGGTGGACAGACTGCTGTCGGTTATTTTACTGTACTATTAGATCAAAATTCTAACAGTGGTTTTCGAAGTTAAAAAGAGTACTAATGAGTACAAAACTGTACTTTTTTACGTTACATTACATTAATGACTTCTAATCTATTAGTCCTCTCGACTTAGGATTGGTTTGAAACAATATCTTATTCCTTCGGATAGCAGTTTTTAATTTTTTCCCCTTGAATGAGAGCCATTTTGAACTAAAATCAGTAAAAACAAGACAATAAAAATCTATTCATATTTTACATCATAGCTTAACGAATATACCTTCAGCCAGTATAATACTAGCCGTTCAGGTGGCCGAGAGGTCAGTGTGATTGACTGCGATGATATTTAAATGTTTCTCTCTTTCTTTAGTAGATTAAAGTACGATAAATGTGTTAATACTAAATTCAAGATGTTAAATTTGTGGGGGGGGGATGGTACGTGACAGAATTATTTATAAATTTTTTTTTTCTGAATTCAGAATTAAAAAATCTATCAAAATCATCCATAGGTTTTCATTTTTGATTGCAGGCTTCTGTAATTAGTGAATACATATTAATGAATGCTACACAATCATACATAAAACTGAAAGGAAAATATTAAGTTAAAAATATTTTTCATCTAAGGCTTAACTTTCTGCTAATTCTCCTTGACTTTCTAGTGTTAAAGTTTATGGAAACAGTTTTCAAAAGCATAAGTTTAAACAAAACAAGCCCGTGGTTTTTGATACTTTTCTAAATCTAATTTGGGGTCATGCATCTAGTGACATCCCCCACATACCATCCAGGTAGATTTCACTTGAGCTATTGCTACTTAATTTTTAATTTCAATTACCATTGACGCCACATTATTTAGGTTTATAGAACCACGTTTTTGAAAAGGAACAACGAATAAAATAAAGTCATAGATTCTGATGACTTTCAAAATAATAATCTGCGTTGATTTTACTTGTGTCTACTTCACATAAACAATCAAAGTTAAATCATTTTTGAAGAACGTGTCATAAACTTGTGAACGGGTAAATTCGTTTTTGACTAAAAAAAGTTGCAAACTAGCAAACAACGCTGATATGATCTTTTAAATAATTTTACAAAAAAATAAGTATTATCTGCAGTTTAAATTGCAACAAAGATAATATTCGGCCGATACAAAGAAAATCTTTTTTCACACATCATTCCAGGACGAAGTGATAAAAATTTTTGATTTTGAGCAATTTTAAGAATAGAGTGTGAAAATTAATCTTTGCCCTCACTTTTCAAATTTCAGAACCCAATTACAGAAATCCTTCTAAATTTCTGGACATTAACACTAAAAATTTAAGGCGTACTGTAAAAAATTCCGAATCAAACGGTTAAATTCCATACCGTCACTTTGGGTGCATCATCTGTAAAATTCATTTTAATAATCTGTTTTTACTACAAAATATTATTCCGCAATTTTTACAGTAATATTTATTTAATTAGAGTGATTCAGTGATATTACGGTAATTACTACCGTAAAAATTGAGGCATATCAAACACTTTGCTCCTTAACATGTTCCGGTAAAAATAGATTTTACTGTAAAAAGTGACGACGCCCTGAATGCCGGTACTTTCACCATAATTTGATTCGGAATAACTTACAGTGCAGAAACTGATATTTACAGATTACCTGAATACTGGGTATTACGTTGGGGTTTAAAAAATAAACTTGTAAAATTGATTAAATTTGTAGACACAAAATTAATCGATATATATAGACCAAAATACTAATTTCCTGAATACAAATGGTTTATTTGAATGAATAAAATCAATTCCCTCGTGTTTTATTTTAAACAACTGTTTAATCATAACAATAATTCAAAATCATTGATTTAAAATTAGAAGTTTCACAATATGTCACAGCCTTAGTAATGACTTAATAATCGATGATGACTAGCAAGCATTTAAAAACAGATTTAACATTTCGACTATTCAAATTAAAGAAGACTTTGGAATTACCCTGCGGGGTGAACAGAAATTTAAACGAGCATTTGAATTTTTGATCATTTGTTTCGTATTTAACGGCTGAATAAAAGACTTTCTCCCTTAGTTTTGACACGAGATTTAATTGGATTATTTAATAAAATATTTGAAACAATGATATCTTATTTTTTAAAATTCATGTAAAATTGTCATCAATTAATGATAAAAAAAAAAGAAACTTTTATAAAGAGATTGCATTATATTTTAAACATTGATTTAAAAATAAAATGAAAGATTGAAGTATAATTTAGTTTCAAATTCACGGTTAGTATTTAAATTTAAGAGCAATAGACGGAACCAACCCATTCGTGATGAAAATTATTCTTGTCTCTAATTGAATTTTGAAGATTCTAATTAAATTTTTATTACTGTATTAATTATTATTACTACATTTTATCAACCTTTAGTACTTATAAAATAGTTTTTAAACTGATGTGATTATTACTACACGGAGAAAAAAATTCTTGTTAAAAAAATAATAAAAATTTTTTAAAAAAAACATTTTTTTGATAAAGGCATTTCTAATTTTTTAAAAATATAAAATTAAATAAAAAATGACACGAAAACTTTGATGATTAACACCAAAATTTACCAAGTTTAAATCATTTATTTGATAATTTTTCGGTGCCGACCGGCCTGTGTAGCGGGCAGGGAACTGTCCTTGCATCAGAAAGGTTCTGGGTTCGAATCCCGGGCAAGGCATGGGTGTTTCTTTCTCTCTATCTGTGTTCTATGCCCTTTCTCCTTTGTGTGTGAATGTGACCCGCCCTATAAACGGGTTGTGGTAGTGTGACGTAAGTGACGCTACTCCACCGCCGTGGCTTCGCCACAGGTGCCCACTGGGTAACGAAAAGAGAGTTAGCAGTTCTGGCACTTTCTGTGGCCAACGGATAATAGTTCCAAGTGCCCGCCATTAAAAAAATAATAATAATTTTTCGGTTCGTTCTAACGGTTTTTCGTTAATTCCGGTTTTCAAAATTATAGTTTTTATTTCCTTAACCCGCAGATTTAATAAAAATACAACACAGAAAAGTATATTTATCAGAAAAAGTGAAGTTCACGTGATATTGTGAAGAATGGTTATAAAATTATCAAACTGTTCTTCAGAACGTTACTTTTACCCTCTAATACAGTTTTTAAAACTTTGATGGCAATACCTTTTACTCAATAGAATGATAATATACCTAAAAATCTGTTAACCTTACTTTCTCATGTGGTTCATTAAAAATGGCGGCATTATATTGAGAATACAAGACAGGTAATCATTTTTTTTTTTTTTAATATATTTCAAAATCGTAACAAAGAGGGAAATGACCTATGATGTTTTCAAGTGTTTAATTGAAATATGTTAAACGCATTAGACTCCTATATCATATGAAATTCGTTAAAAATCTGTATTGCCACACTTTATTAGAACCTTGTAGTTAAATTTAACTTCAATATGCTAAATTCTTTACATGCTCGTTCAACCAGCTCATCTTAACAATTGGTCATCTTAATCTTAGAGTCTTGCTTCATTCATAGCAATTTTTTTCTCGTCATTAGTTCTGTTTCATCATTCACGTGTTAGTTTGCTTTGAAAATCAGCATCTTTTTTGAAGCAGGTGAAAACAGTACACTTATTGAGTCTTAATTTTTAAAGTAACTAAAATTTTTCTATTTTCAATATACATTTCTTATTTTTTGTAAAAAAAAGAACACTTATCAAGAATATTTTCTTTTGAAATATTAAATTGGCGGTTTTTGATTCTTTATAAGAATGGTAAATGAAAATTTTAAAAAATTGCCAAATTGTTTGAAAATTATTTCTGTGATATATTTTACTAAAATAGTAGTTTAAATTAAAAGTTCACAAAACAGTCATAAAATTAATTAAATTTGATGTCTTACTTTTTCTTTTAAAGCATCTTATACTAAAATATTTACTCAGCTATGTTTTAATAATTTAATATCCGTTAAAAAATATTTAATTCTGCTTTTCGACGGAAAAAAAACTTTGCAATCAAAACCGCTAACTATAAAGTAACATAAATAAAATGTTCATTTTAGGCTATTGCATTAAATTCAAAATTAAAATATTATAATATGGTAATTAATAAAAAAAACTTTTTATGTTATTTTATTTTTCGATCACATTAAATATAGCAAGGAGTGTTTTTTAGTTTTCAAAATTCATCAAAGATATATCCCAAAGCTTCTTATCTTAAATATTCATTTTATTTCACCGGAAGCATTCTGAAAAAATTTAAATGAATTATTCAAATAGTTGAATTTTTAAAAAAAAGTATTTTAATACAGCGTTATCTTTCCACATGACAAAAAAAAAACGCTTTTAAGATAAGGTTTTTAATTAAGTTTAGACAAAAAAAAATGCCTCTTAGACTGCATGACTAAATGGCAACATAAAGAAACATTGTTATGAAAACGATAAGAAACCACAAAATTTTTAAGAACTATAGCATTTTATCAATTTTTTAAAGAGTACATATTTACTCGTTTTTTAGGCCTAAACTTGTAAGGAAGCATTGTTACGAAAAAAATTGCCATAAAAATTTTTCACTTGTTAAGAATCACGCATTTTGCCATTTCTGAGTTTGGTATCAGTAGAAAAGATAGTGATAAAAAGAATGCTATAAGGTTTGAAAAACAATAAAAATTTATCACTTTTTAAAGAGCAGGTTTTTATATTTAGCTATTTAACGCCTAGATTTATATGAGAACAGTCAATCTTATAAAATGAATTTTTACCCTTAAGCTTATTTGAAGCATAATTGTAAAAAGTACCCTCCTATTTGTAAGTGGTAAAAAGTGATCTCCCAGAGTAAACTTATTTTTGAGGAGAATTTGAGGTATTATTAAACAAAGGATATATTGTTTCCGAGATGTTGTTTTGCGCTACATTAAGTGAGACCAAACATGAAATTTAGAATGGTAGTCGAACTTCTATTTAAAGAACTTCCATTTTAAGAATTTCTCCTTTTTGCGAATTTTTTCGTTGAACCAAGAACATTGTGGAAATTTCTTCGTAAAATAACTTCCAAATAGCGAAGTGAATTTTCCATTTAACGAATTTTTTTTTTTAATCTACTTTTTCTATTTTGCAAAATATTTGAGAAAATTATAAACTTTTTAACGCATTTTATGGGGGAAATGACCGTGAATTGATTTTTGCATCCACTTTTAGAGAAAGCAGTAAAATTCCTTTTCCTTTTTGTTTGCATTTCATACTGGAAATGCAACTAGAAAAGAGGGGAAAGGGTCAAATTTCTTGAGTAGGAAATGAGCAGGGAAGATAGAGAGAATCTTTGGAGGTTGATTATAACTTCAACAAAAAATCATGGATGACGTCAAAAATTTATGAAAAATTGATTCAAAAGTTGGATCAACTTATGATTGCAGAGCGTCGCAAAATTGCTCTAATTTTCGACAATTGCTCTCCCCATTTGAAGGAAATCAACAAAAAACTGAAAAACATTACAGTTTTTTATTTGCCTCCAAACACTAAATCGAAGTTACAGCCAATGGATCAAGGTGTGATTCAAAACTTTAAACTGCACTACCGCAAAAGAATTATGCGAAAAGTTATCACTTCGCTTGAAAATAAGCAACGTATGCCAATTATCAATTTGCGAGAAAGCATAACAGAAATTTGTAAAGCATGGAACTATGATGTTACAGATCGTACCATTCGTAATAGTTTTGCTAAAGCTAGATTCTTTGTTAACGCTGAGAATTTGGAAAGTGCGGTGGATGAGAAGGACATTTCTTTAGAAGAACTTAAAAAATGTGGGTACAGCTAAGAGAAAACCACGAAATGAATGATGATGTACTGTTTAATGCTTTTCTTTCTATTGAATCTGAAGCTGAAACCACCAAAACATTAGCTGAATCAGATATTTTGGACGGTGGGAAAATAAAAACAGTACAACCATAAATTGCGAGGAAGACGAAGGAGATGAAGAAATTAGCAAACCTTCATATGATGAAATGTTAAAATCATTCAAAACAATTCGACATGGGTTTCAGTTTGAGGAGAATAAGACTGAAGGAGTTTTTGGTGCATTACAAAAATGCGACCATTATGAGAAAAATAACACTTTTTCAATCGAAAAACTCAGACAAAATTAACGGATTTTATCAGTAGCAATTAAAATCAAGAACGCATGTGATAATGTATGCTTAAAATTACTTTTATAATAAATGCAGCAATAATTTTAATGTATAAAAATTTAGCTTTTTTATTCAGTGGAAATATAAGTAACATGTTAGTGTAAAACTGTTTAATGTTTCGTTCCATCTTACTTTCTTTGCAGATTTCTTTTATGGTTAAAATTTATTAAATAAATAATAGATAATAATTTACAAGATAAAGGTGTATCAACTGCAATTTTAATTATTTCTAGTGTTTATGAAGTTAATACCTGTTTTGTGTTGTGTAAGTATTTCAATTGGTGATTTTCTATTTAACGAATTTTCTATATAACGAACTTTTTTTCGGGATTTAGCGACTTCGTTAAATAGAGGTCCGACAGTATTTATGTTTTAAAAGTACTATTTTTCATTTGTAGTTATTTACACTTTTCTTCTAAACAATTTATTGTATCAACTCGCCTTTGGTACCTTTCAATTAAACATAATAAATACATCAGAAAAATTCTTTACTTACTCAAACTGCTACGCGAGGAAAATGTCGAAAACGGAAAGGCACTTCAAAAACAGGATTTTTAAAAGGTGGAAATACCCTCCATCCGAACTCCGACACGTGATACGACACGTGATACTCTTTACGATTTACTTAGAGAAGGGTACTGAGAAATCTTTCATTCGGTAAAACTTTTTTCTTTGAATGTTATAGATTTAAAACAGGTTGAAAGTATATTTTAGCTGTTTTACAAGCAATTTTGCCATACAACATTTTCTGTGACTGGAACACAATATAGAATTTTTTTCCCTTGTATAATCTATATGATTAATAATGTCAGAAAAATATGTGTTAAATAAGAAGATCATGAATAATTAAAAAGAAACACATTTTTATTCGTATCTGGCTTAAATAATTTGTTTGTAAACACATTGCATTTGTTGAAATAGAACTATTTCTGAAAGCTATAATAATGATCATCCAAAAAAAAATTTTACTTAAAAAAAATTGGGAATCAATATTAATTATGTATGGAAATTTTGTATTTATCTACTCAGTGAACTTGGAATCTTTTAAAAATGTATATAATGGATTTTTTTTCTTGTCGTAAGCAATTCCACATCGCAAATCATCAAAAACTCTTGAAAAAAGGTGGAAAAATCGTATTGTACCAACCAAACAACTCAATTTATTGTTTCCTATGGAGAAAACGCCTAAGGACAAGACCAAATAAGTTTTGGTACCGATAAAAAATACTTCAGAAACAATTTTTCTTGCGGAATTAAATTTTCCCCTGATCACAAAAAAAGAAAAAAAAGAGTAGAAAGATTTCTCTAGAAGGAATCTATACAACGTGATTGAATCATATGTAATAGAAAGAAAAGCAATACATATTTCAATAGATATATTACAGACAGTAGATTCAACAGATAGTTTACGGTTTTGTAGAAGCATTATTATATATGCTTCTACAAAATTATTATTATATATTATATACACTTCTGATTATTTAACTATTCTTATAATTTGTAGGTTGCTTTTAATTCTTGAATTGCTTAATGATTCTTTTACTTCTACAACATACAAACGCATACAAACATCAATGCAGGTCACCTTAAAGTAAAATGCTTGCTGAAAAATAATAAGTATTTCTTGCTATGCCATTAAAAGATATTATACATTTCCTAGCTTTATAATACTATTGAAACTTTAAATTTATATTTAATCTAATAGTTATATCCTTAATAAATATATTCATTAAATTCTTTTTCTCAAGAAAACAGGCATACAAAAAGAACAAAAGTTTTTATCTTTACAATTATTAAACACATAATAAATTTTATTTAACTTTTACACGCAGAATTTTTATTAAACATATTTTTTATACTTTTTTCCTTATTTTGTATAAATTTAGTTCAAATTAATAAAAAATATTATACTTACCAATTTGATAATTTATGGGTATGAAATACAGTTTGAAACACCTGTGTTTTTTTTTTTTTTTTTTTTTTTTTTTTTTTTGCCTTTTTAGGTAAAATTTCCAAACACGGCTTATTTCCAAACAATAATTTTTCAAATTCGCACTTATTTGCATTTATTTATGGGCGAATCTCAGGAATCATTAACCTATATGTCTTCAAACTTTTCTTATAAATATATAACATAATGAGCGAAAATTAATTCTAATAAAATTACAGGAATAACTATGCATTACTAACTTTAAGATACGTACAGTTTTGATCGCGAGTAACTTGCTTTTGGCTTTCATTTCTTACTTCAATCCTACATTTGACAACTTTTCATGAGTGTCGCTTAGAGTGTTTAACATACTTTTTATTTTATTTTTTTTCAATATGTATTCTGTTTAAAAAAAAACTGAAAATCACTAAAAACATAATTTAGTAGCTCAGCTGTACTATCATATTTTCTTGAATGATATCTTTCGTGAATATTGACGTTTGCAAACACTTAAAGTTTGTCGCCAAATTTTGGCACGTCAAACCGTAACCATCGAAAATAGAAAAAAAAAAAGGTATACAATCCAATTCTTCGAGTTACAAGTTAAAATAATGATACAAGTTTGTTCTACTTTAAATAAGCTTTTAGAATATCACTAACATAAAACTCGCAGAATTGGATTGTATACCTTTTTTTTCCAATTTTCGATGATTGCGGTTTGAAGTTTGAAGACATATAGGTTAATGATTCCTGAGATTCGCCCTTACATGTAAGAGAAACAGGTAGGGTATTCTCCATTGATATTTCTTTAATTTACACAATTAATTATTGATAACTTTTTGAATATGAATGAAAAAGAATTTTCAAACTTCTTTTTTTTTATTTTACATTTTAGTACAAATATATTTCTGATAATCTAACATATTTTTTTTTGTAACTGTGAAACTGTTTTTTTTTGTTTTTTTTTTTATAATTAAAAAATAACTAAATATATCTTTGCTTGTAATTAGAGCGTCAGGAAAAAAAATCCATATAAGGGACACCAGTGTCCTATCAGTGTCAAAGACTAAAAGAGAGAGAAATATTCTTAAATACCGTTGAAGGTATTGTGGACTACAATATGTGTGCGTTTAAAATTATACGTTGCATTTTATCCTTAAGTTAAGTTTAAATTATAATATACTTTTTCTCTGCACTTGGCTCGATTTTTTATCAATACCTCTGGGGGTACTGATCCAAGAGTTTCCTTGGCTTCTGGATTGGTTCAAAATTACAAGGCTACGGAGTTGAACATTAGTAGTCGTAAACCCATGAAATTGGGTCGGCTGTTCAACGACGGTTATAAAATAAAATAATAAGAATCTGCGAGCCGCGATGGCTCAGGGGATAGAGCGTTCGCCTTCCAATGAGGCGAACCGGGTTCGAATCCCAGTCGATACGAATTCCGCATCCGGCTTGCACTGACCACAGTGCTGAAGTGAAATATCCTCAGTGGTAGACGGATCATGGGTTAGAGTCCCCTTGCGGTCAGGCTAACCGTGGGAGGTTCTCGTTGTCTTCCTCTCTATGTAACGCAAATGCGGGTTAGCGCCATCAAAAAGTCCTCCACGAAGGCAACTTTCTCCCAATACTCGATCCAGGAGTTCCCTTGTCTTCTGGATTGGGTTCAAAATTACAAGGCTACGGAGTTGAACATTAGTAGCCGTAAACCCATTAAGTTGGGTCGGCTGTTCAACGCCGGTTATAAAATAAAAATAAAATAAAATAAGAATCTGCAAGGCCGGGATAGCCTGGTCGGTAGGGCGCTGGGCCAATGTCCAAGAGGTCGTGGGTTCGATCCTCGCCGGCCGAAGACTCCCCGTGTAGTAAATGGTGACTGATGCACGTTACATCTGTCGAGTCTCAAAGTCCTCCATGTTCCCATAACAAATCAAAACCTCTGGGGGTACTGATTTAGGAGTTCCCTTGTATTCTGGATTGGTTCGAAATTACAAGGCTACGGAGTTGAACATTAGTTGTCGTAAACCTAATATTGGGTCGGCTGTTCAACGATGGTTATAAAATAAAATATAATAAGAATCTGCTTGGGTCGAGATAGCTTGGTTGTAGGACACTGGGCCCATGTCCAAGAGGTCGTGGGTTCGATTCCAGCCGACCGAAGACTCCCCGTGTAGTAAATGGTGACTGATGCACGTTAAATCTGTCGAGTTGCAAAGTTCTCCATGTTCCCATAACAAATCAATAGCTCTGGGGGTACTGATCCAGCAGTTTCCTTGTCTTCTGGATTGGTCCAAAATTACAAGGCTACGGAGTTGAACATTAGTAGTCGTAAACCCAAAAATTGGGTCGGCTGATCAACGACGGTTATATTATAGTATATATTATAATAAGAATCTGCTTGAGCCGCGAAGACTCAGGGGATAGAGCATTCGCCTTCCAATGAGGCGAATCCCAGTCGATACGAATTCCTCATCCGGCTTACACCGACCACAGTGCTGACGTGAAATAGTCTCAGTGGTAGACAGATCATGGGTTAGAATCCCCTTGCCATCAGGTTAACCGTGAGAAGTTCTCGAGGTTATTACCGCACATATAGAAAAACATGCAAAAGGGAAAAATAAATTTTACTGTAATACTGTAAATGATGCTGTAAAAAAATGTAAATTATTTTTATGCTAACTTTTAAGGTATCATGATAAAAATTACCAAATTTTATCACAAATTACAAGCATTGTCAATTTGACCAAATTATTTCCAAAGCACTTCAGTAAAAATTATTGAGTTTTTTTGCAGATCCTGAAACACAGTAAATTTTACAATGTTCCGGTAGCTTTGACCATACTTTTATTCTCAGCGTTCCAAAAAATACTAAACCTGAAACCTATTACCTTCAAAAGGAAGTGAAATGATTTTGCCCAACCGTATGGTTTAAATCAGATTTAATTGGATACCTGTAAGCGACGACACGCGTGTGTCGAAACCTGATTGGCTTTTGAATCTACAAATACCGCGATATACCTACAATAACGTCACTTGCATGTGTCCAATTCTCTATTTCTCTAATCAACCAACAACTACATCAAGGAAAATCATCGAAAAATATTTATGATACTTGAAAATTATAGTTGACTGAAAGAAAAATACTGTAATATATTGACTACTATTTACTTTAAAAAAAACTAAAATAGCTGTCATACATTGAAACACAATTATTATTTCCCTCATAGCTTCTGTAAAAAAAATTAAAGCGCAATATTGTTCCTAATAAAAAATAAAAAATTTTCTTTTAAGCAGGAGTTAATAAAGCATGGATCTAAACTCTAACATTTTCATCGAACTATTTAACATATCCGAAAAAAAACCTCTTTCAAACTTAGGAAATACATACCTCATATTTTGAAAACCCATTAAAATTAATGATAATTAATTACGAAAATAATAAATGCGCATCGAAGCAGTTAAGACATTCCATTAAAATGTCATGATTTTTCCATTAAAAAAATAATCGCCTTAGACAATTCTTTAATGATCAGAAATAAAATGCAGTTTGAATTATTCATCAGACTTCAATTAGGCAAATAGTCTTTTAATCAGGAAAGATATTAAAATAATTAGAATAAAAAATAATTAAAGCATTTATAGAACTAATCCGAATTTATAGAACAATCCGAAATTTTTAACTAAAGTTTCTTTACAATTAATGATATTTGGTTTAAGAAAATTTATCGATGAAACTTAAAGAGCATTAGCGATCTCATTAATCTAATTTAGATGCATTTAATATAAATGGGGAGTATTTTAGATATAAAAGTCGCATAGTACTTAGCTTTTTATATTGAAATTAAAATTAAGTTTGTAAATATCATTATCATAAATTATATGTTAATTTAATATAGTTTTAATTAAAACATGACTTATTAGGTAAAAATTTTAATTAATTCTATCACTAAATTAAAATAAATCTATAATTTTCTCAATAAATTTCTTTTTAGTTTTAAAAATAATTCAATTGGGTAATACCTGTTTGAAATAAATTAGAACGACTTGCAAGCAATAATTATTGTTTACAAATAAAATATTAAAAATAATGTGAATCATAATATGCTATTTAAAGAATCGGTAGAAAAAGTAAAGAATCTTCCGAATATAATGTAAGTGTTTTTTGTTAAAAATATGTCTGTACTTGTATAATTTAATTCTATGCGTTATTTATTTAATTAGTTAGTTAGTTGTCTGGTTTATAAACAACGAAATTTTCTATTGACTTAAATACTTGAAAAATTAATAGGATGTTTGAAATTGATTTTATATTAAAAAATTAGGGTATAAAAAACGAATGTGCTGATCAGTTGGCCTAAGAAATCCATAACAACAGCCAATCTAATAAAGATATCACCCTCGCCGATGCAAATTCAGACTAATTAGCAAGTCAACCAGGAAACCACGGATCACAAAATTTGATTGTCCTAGAGACAAAGCCTGACTACTGAGGCAGGGGCATACGGGGCAGCTGCTCTGGTCCCCCACATCAGGGTGGGGCAAATCGATTAGAAAGCGTATTTTACGTTTCCTTTTTTAATAAACTTTTTTTAAACAAAATATCAGTGCAGTGTAAAATCCATCAGTTTTATGTTAGCTTCTTCATTAATCTGTGGTATGAACACAATCTACGTTTCATAAATCTAGGGCGGAATTCAGCTAAATTTTCGCAATTATGATGGACAAATTTGGCCAATCAAAAGCCTGTATTTTTACAAATCGCAAAATGCAATATGTTTACAGAAATACAGGCTTCTGATTGGCTTAATTGAGCCCTCGTAATTGCAAAAATTTAGCCGAATTCCGCCCTAATATCAGTTTTAATCGCGAGTAACTTGCTTTTGGCTTTCTTACTTCACTTCTACATTTGACAACTTTTCATGAGTTTTGCTTAGAGTGTTTAACATACTTTTTATTTTTTTTCAATATGTATTCTGTTTAAAAAAAACTGAAAATCACTAAAAACATAATTTAGTAGCTCATCTGTACTATCCTATTTTCTTGAATGATACTTTTCGTGAATATTGACGTTTGCAAACACTTAAAGTTTGTCGCCAAATTTTGGCACCTCAAACCGTTACCATCGAAAATTGAAGAAAAAAAAGGTATACAATCCAATTTTGCGAGTTACAAGTTAAACTAATGATACAACTTTGTTCTACTTTAAATAAACTTTTGGAATATCACTAACATAAAACTCGCAGAATTGGATTGTATACCTTTTTTTTTTTTTTCAATTTTCGATGGTTACGGTTTGACGTGCGGTTTGAAGTTTGAAGACATATAGGTTAATGATTCCAGATATTCGCCCATATATCAACTGCAAGAGCTGCCCAGATTACCAACACCAAAACATATCTTTGAATCCCAATTTTCACTGCAAACGTCTTAAAGCTCATAATGCGTCCTTTTCAGGAGATCCTTTATAGCTCCGAGGCACCAGAGCTGGCAGCTGCAGTCAACCACTCCATTAATGGCAACTAGAGAACAACCCTCATCCACGAACACGACTACAACAACAGGGTATAAAAATAATTAATATTAAATAGGAAAAAAAATTGTGTCAATATTACTTAGAGTAGAATTTATAATAATTTTATTACCATTCTTAACAATAAATCATAGTTTCTTTTAGATTTTAGCTGCAATGATACATTTTGCTCCTATTTCAGTATAAGATAACTATACAAGCAAATTAACGTTGGCTACTTTATTGGGAAAATTTTGTAAAGTACTATCGATGTAGTGACATTTCTTTTTTATAGCTCAACAATATCTGTTCCGTGTTTTTTTAGCAATATGACTCAGAGATGTATTAAAAAAGTTTTCAATCTTAACACTTTTGAAAAATGTATGTTGTAAAAGCAATAATTGTTTTTCAAAACTTGGAGGAAAGAAACTATTTTCACCCTAATTTATACAGCGCCCCGCTACGGTAAAAACTAAAGTGATAATTAGAAGATGGGTTTATCTTTTTCTTTTATATTATATATTAAAATCAATTTAATCATTTGGTTATTTGCTTTACCTTAATTCCATAAAATGATCTATATCTAGTATTAATGCTAAATATAGGTATTGAGATTTAAAATTAATTCTACAAAATTATCATCGGTGACAAAGTACATTTTTTCTTATCAACTAATGTAAATTACGATTTGGTTTAAATAACGAGTTATTGTTTAAAGAAATTACGTAAATGTTTTTCAATAAATTATTACTATATATAATAGTAAGTGTTTATAGTAAAATTAATCATATTGCACAATTAAATTTGAAAACAAGTACAAATAAACCGAAATAAAAAAAAAAAGTATGACTGAGTCAATAAGTTGTAGAGTGTTTGCTCTTTCAGTTTTAATAGATCTACCCACTATTCAGAAAAAGGCACCGCTTTTACAATAGACTTCAAGCTTCCCCTCCATAGAAAAGAACCATATTTTCTTGCGGTTGGGGAAAACTATAGAATTCGTGCATTTTTCTCTAGACTGGCCCAGCAGACAAAATCTTTCTTCTTTTTTTCCAATTTCAAAATTAAGTGTCTGCTTTTTTCCGCCCTAAAGTGGATATAAATTTCCCTCCTCAGGTTGATTAAGGAAAATGTTAATGAAGTGAATACCGGGCAAAGGCCTTTTACTTTGAAGAAAATAGTATAAAAATCACCGAGAAAGTGCAAACGCGGAGCATTGGTTTTTTTTTTTTTTTTTCTTTAAAAGAAGTGTAGGGAATATTGGGTAATATTTTATGCACTCCTGCCGGATTATTGTTTATGTGAATTCGGTTATTATTAATAGTAAACACATCTTTTGTTAAATATGATTAAAAAAGGCAAATTTATAACATGGCCTGGTACACACCTGTCCGGTATTCCCCGCAGTGATGATTTTTTCAATGTTAAAGACTATTGTTCGTGATACTCTTGTCTGATAATTAGTGCACCTGCATGCATGGAATGTATTCAGTGCGCTGATGTTTTTCAAGTTAATACATTGTATCTTGGTATTCCCTTTCTGCTGTATTTTTTTTAAAGTTAAGGAACACTGCCGGGGACATATTTTTCTCATTTTCAATATACAAATGTCTTTTAAACGTTAAGCTCTATTTACCAGTTTACATTAACCCGGTATTTAATATTTTTTATAGCTAAGAAACACTGCCCGGTTTTCCTTACACTGACACTTTTTCTATACCATCTTAAGTGCAAAATTTGTAGCCACATCAGTGCAAAAAAATAATATTCTACAAAAATTTTGGTCAAAAAATTTTTTTATTTTAGACAAGATTCAAAGCCTATTTTAAACAAATTACTTTTCGATATAAAACAGAGTCACTAATATTTTAACAGAGACAGCTTAAAATTCTTGCAAGTACTATCATTAAAATTTTAATACATGTATTTAATTTTGACTTCTATATTCCGAAAATATTAAAAATTTTTATAATAATACTTCATTACAACAGCAAAGTAAACAATAAATGTACGTAAAAATTATTCACAATGAATAGTTATCTCAAAGAAATGAATACTTCAGCTACTTTACCCTAAAAAAAAGAAAGAAAGAAAAGAAAAAATTATATAATTAAATCCACATATGGATACGAAAACTATTCAATTAATTCTACAAAATAAAAGTAAAGAATATCTGCTGCAGTTTTTTAAAGTTATATAAATTTGGTACTTTAAATTAAATTTATTTCTTGAATTTCAATATATATACAAATAAAAAAATGCTTAATTAATTTTTTGAACTATTTGTCAAGATCATATTTAACTTGTTAGAAAAAAATAATTAGCTATTCATTTAACTTAGACGTTAATATTTTTATGAAAAACAACTTTTAATAAATTAACATCACCGAAAAATTAAAAATCGTTGACTTTCAAACTATTTAATTAAACTGAAAAAATAATCAGAATTTTTACATGAATTCCTTTTTATCATGACACAATACAAATATAAAAAATAGTCTTTTTTTCCTATCCTTTTCATCAAAAATATGAGAGCAATTTAATTAAATCTTTTATAGTTGCAGAAATAACTTTAAAAATTTCCTAATTCTTTTATTAATAAGTTTTATATCATATAAGGCATAAAAATAAATATTGTAGTCAAAAACAGAAGGTTCAGTATAAATTGAAATTACGGAAAAAATGGTTAACTTTCAAACTATTTAATTAAATTGAACAAATAATCGGAATTTTTGCCTGAATTCTTTTTATCATGACACAATACAAATATAAAAAAATAGTATTTTTTCCATTTTTCCTATGCTTTTCATTAAAAATATGAGAGCAATTTAATTAAATCTTTTATAGTTGCAGAAATAACTTTAAAAATTTCCTAATCTTTTTATTAATAAGTTTTATATCATATAAGGCACAAAAATAAATATTGTAGTCAAAAACAGTAGGTTCAGTATGAATTGAAATTTCTGAAAAAGTGGTTAATAAATTTTTAACAGTTCATTCAGATTCAATATCCCTGAACCTCAGAAATTCGCATAATTTTCCATCGTTTTAATCTTATTGACCAATTAAATGTTTTCAATAATAAGTACAGAAAATTGATTTTGAAGGTAATAAGAGTTATATAAGCTAGATTTCTTATAATCCAACATTTCATACGTTTTTTAAAATTTGTGGGACAAAATGCAGCCACACAAAAAATATTCTGTGTAGAATATCTAATTGCGAAAGAAGGAACTTAAATTAAAATGATTCTGTATTTCTGTGCAAATAGAAACATGTAATAATTAGACTATAAAGTAGATACAGGATGTAATATAGATTTTTTCAAAAGCTATGATGGATTAAGTTACAATAGATCTTTAATATATATTTTCTTCAAATATGATGGGCAACGGTAATCTTTCTGAATAACGCAGTTTTATTTAAAATAATTTTAAATTATTATTTCATTTTAACTTTACCGTTGAAAAACCTATCTTTATTACATGTCTAGCTTTCAATGTTTAAATGCACTCGGAGAAAAAAATCTGATAAAATAACCATTCTGTATGATAATAAATAACATTTCTGGTAAAAAAAAGATTAAAAAAACATAATTTTTTTAATAGAAACTAAAATATACGGTATCAAGCACATGGTAATTTTTCCGTTCATATACTAACGGTTAATCAAAAATTTTGGTTTTCTAAATTGTAATTTTTATTACCACACATCACACATTTAGCAAAAAATAGAAAATTAAAAAGTAAATTTGACCGAATAATGGTTTTTATGCCATGCTTTAAGTTATCGTGATAATATTACCAAATTTTTACCACGTTTGCTAAATAGTACCACAGATTATAAAACCCTATTTTTTTGTTAATTTTACCAAAACGGTTCGATTAAAAGCTTTTTGGTGTTCCCATAGAGCCAGAAACATGGTAAATTTTTCCATATTCTGATAATTTTGACCATACGTTTTTCTCAATGCTGTAGTCTTGTAATTGGAATCCAGCCTAGAAGATGAATAAACTTCTGGAACAAGCATTAAATCACTCGTGTTCATGATGATTTTCTTTGAGTGAAACTAACCGAATCTTGTGTCACGTGAAGAAGAAAACCTCCCTTGGTTAGCTCACCCACAAAAGGACTCCGACCAATGACCAGTCAGCCACTGAGAATACTTTTATCAGCACTGTGATTGATGTAAACTAGAAGCCTACACTGTAAAAAATCTCGGCTAATGTTTAACCAATGGTGCAATGTTTCAATGCTAACAATGGTTAGTGCAAAGTTTCTAATTGCACCATAAATTGGATAAATGAAAAATTATTTTATTTATGTTGCGCCATAAATTGGTAAATATGATCAAGAAATGCGTTTATGGCGCAATCGATTGCAGCAAACTTTCGTACTATGGCAGGTACGAGCTTTAACCGTGACCGATAACTTATTTTGTAGCTGTTGATAAGATGAACGATTTTGTTGTTGAAGCTTGCTATCAACTCATACAAGTTGTCTTTGAAATTGTAAATTTCTTTTTAAGGTAAGTAAACTTTTCTTAATTATTTGCATTAATTACAGTTCATTTCTTTCATATCAACTTAAAAAATTTTGTTTCTGTTCTGAAAGTGTTAGCTTCAAATTTCTTCCAGGAAACTATATTCGTTGTGTGAATAATTAAATATTTTAAAATCTATATTAGCTCTTTTTCAGTAAATAAGGAGATACAACGATTTTATGCTCACAGAAAGTGAAATACCAGTGACAAACTGTGAGTATGGCGATCTAAAGTAGCATAGCTTTCCGCCAAATTTATTGCCGGTGAAAATTTTCTAGGTTCGTGTTTTAATTTCATTTTACGGAACAAAAAATTCGTACGTGCTTTCTGTAAAAATTAAAACTTTATATCAATATCTATGCTTTTGTTGGTCTATGCATTCTAAAATGCTTTTGTTGTAAAATTTTAAATGCGAATTATTCACCTAGCTGTTGTCATAGAAACTAGGTTTCTCTTTAAGTCCGTTAGGCGCACGAGGTAGGAGAAAAACAAAGTGGGTAATATTGGCTTTAAAGAAAACAAAGGAATTTTTTTTTTTTTTTTTTTTTTTTGTTTGTTATTCGCCAAGAATATCTTACTGAAATTTAGAACAAAACACCAGCAAGAACAAGATTTGTTTTAGAACATTTAGAAATAAGCTGATTTCTTATTATAATTTTTTTAAGAAATAGATTTCATTATTAATATTTTTTAACTATTCGACGTTTTTTTTTATTTATTTATTTATCTTTTTTCTTGTTGATTTATGTATATTAATTTAGCCCATTTGTGTTTTGTAAGGGAGGGAAGAGACAACATAAGCATGAAATTGAACGTTTTCATTAATCATCAAAAATGTCATATGCATCTTTATAATATTTACAGTTGTTTTTTTTAAATATTTTTTTTCAAAAGTTTCATTTTAATTATAAAAGTTTTTTTTATGTTCCGAAATCTGCTTCTATGAAACAAAAGACCTTTAGTTAAGAAGACAGTCCTCACAAACAGTATACATGTGATGTTTTAATACCATCCACATGAATACTGCTTGTGTGTTTATCAGCAGCCAGATTCCACCCTCTCAACACGAACTCTTTTATCTATCCAAGTGGTGATCAATTTGTTCATTTATTATTTTAACAGTTAACAGTTCCTTCAGAAAATTTTTTACGGGGACGCTTTGCATAAAATTCAATTCACAATTACTCATGTGGAGAAATTCTATTTGGGTGCTTTAACGCATTTTAACAAAAATTATAATAATAATATTTTAAAATATCAATATCTTTCTTTCCTTTCCGGGATCTTTGTGGGCTTAAGATAAAAAATCCCCCCCCCCCCATATAAATAGTTGGTCTCGAAAAAATTTTTTCAGGTAGTGAAATATTTTAACATTTTTTTTACATGAGAACTACAATTTCTCAGTTTTTTTCAATATTGTATTTTAAAAATAGTAATTAAAATATGTCTTGCTTTGATTGATCTTTCTATGTTTTTAAAAAGTAAGGATTGAAATTTTGTTTCTTCTGTACATTTTATTAGCATAAATTACATTATTTCCAATCTTCTTTCATTAGCACAAGGCACCAGCAATTTCAATGCTTTTGATCAAGAAAGAGACATAGGAAAAAATATTGTTATAACCAGACCGAAATTACCAGAATTGCAAAAGGTTATAAACAGTTTTAGTACAGCTTACAAACAAGGATGTATATAGTTTCAAGTTTTGAGAATGAAGAGCCTGTGTTAGGAAAAACAATTATTATTTTGTGAATAGGCTCCAAATTTTATTTGTGTGTAATCTTTTTAAATCTTGTTGTGTTTTTTACAATCAATTAAAAAATTTGATATAGTTAAAGTAATAGCTCCAGAAAATCTATAACAATGAATATGTAATAAAAATATTGGTTTTTCTCAAATACTCACCATCATTTACTAATTTGTAAAAAAAATTACAGTATTTTTTTCCAAACTGTGGGAAATTGTAATCTTTTTATCAAGTAGTAAATTTTGTTTGTAAAAAATTCATTTAGTTATATTGTAAATTTTAATTCAGTTGAGGTAGATCATATCAATAAATTTAGTATCTTATTAAAATATTGAAAATTATTTTCAGATGATCCCACAAATTTCAAAACTGTAAACATTGAGGCATAACACAATTTTTTTTTTTTCAATTACTGTAAATTATAAGTAAGTTTGAATTGAATGCACTCTCTTAGTAACAAAAACATACTATCTATCATATTTTTGAGTGAATATTTTATATTTTTTTAATGAAAGCTGTGAAATGTATGAAGAAAGTATAATATTTTTAAAATTCTGCATAAAAATTATTACATTCTGTCTATATATACAAACATTAAAGTGATTGGAAATGAATAAATTATGTTTGAATATTGATCTAGTTCTGTATATTTTTTGTTAATATTTCCAAGTTATGTTATTAATTTCACACTTCTTAATTTACTTCAAATTTATTATTTTCATAAGCCAATGTAATTATTGGACTGTTTCCTTAATTAGAGATTGGGGGTTGACCAATCCAATACTTGTCTACTCTTTTATATAAATTTTTATTTGTTAAAGTAATATTTTCATTTTTAAATAATAAAATAATTTCAAAATACATGGTAATAAGAATTTGATTAAGCCTAAAATTAAAATTCGTTTTTATTTTCTTTTTAAAACATTAGTGGTACTAACTCTATAGCATCTGTTGGTGCTTTAACGAATGAAATGTAAAGAAAGAATTTTAATTTTACATATATCAAATTAAAGAAGGAAAAAAATTTTATATGAAAGAAAATATTTTGAAAGAGCCAAAAGGCGGAGAAAATTAGCATCATTATTAGATATGTATAAAAAAAAGATAATTTAAATCAATTATCTATATATAATCTATCTATATATAATCTATCTATCTATATATATAGATAGATAGATAGATAATTTAACTGCTTCATTTAACGAAATTAATGCTGAAGTTTTTGCAGACATTATTTTGCATATTTCAAATGCCTCTTTATGAATTTCTAATACGGCTACATAATTATTATTAATAGTTCGAAGTGTAAAGTTCCTTACTTTCTAGTCGAAAATCCTTCCGCTTAAGTAAAATATCTATAACACAATGTTGTGTTAAGAATTGGATAACTGGAAGTGACGCCCTCGTAGGTAAATCATAGCATTTGTCAATTTAGAACCAATCAAGTTCGACACGCAAGTGTGACGTCGGTTACAGAAATCCAATTAAATCTGATTCAAATTGCATGGTTAGGCATAATCACTTAACTTCTTCAAGAGTACCCAATAAAGAATGAAATTATAAATATGAAAATGTTTATCTTACAAAATACTTCACAAAACCTTTATTATGAAATTACAAAAAAATGCATAAAAAAACTATTCTGACAATACCAGAAAAGGGTTAACTAGAGATTTACAAAAAAAACTCAAAACAATTTTCTGTAAAATCGAAAATCTTTAAAGATATCAAACACTAAAACTTTTAGTTATAAGATGAAACTTTTAAAACTTTCTTATCTGAGAAAATCAGAAATAATGGGATAATAATACAACCAAGCATTAGAGTGTAAGAAATAAAAATAAAATAGGAAGATCTTTACAAAATAGTAAAGAAATGGTAAGGCTTCTGACAAAACTATTTGCAATTAATGACTCTCAGTAAAATAAAAGCAATTGCCTTGATGCAATTTGTTCTAGAACGATTCTTCTTGTGCAATTTCTTCTTTATACTGACAAGTTTTACTTTTGCATTAAATGATTTATTTTTTGCATTTTCTGGAGGAAACGTTAAATATAAATAAAACTAGATATGTCGTTCTTTTGCTAATTTAAATGCAATTAAGAAAATGAGCGCTTCCAAATCTCCGCAGAAAACATTCCTGAAATGATTTTTTTTTTTCTTTTGTTACAAAAACACTTTTTTTTTTAATTTTTGATAATTTTTTCTATTCAGTTTTGTTTACTTAGAGAAGAAGAAGAAAATGCAATAGATTGTAATTTTTATAAAAAGCGGGGGTACTTCTTTTAAAATATTTCTTATAACACATTATTTATTATATCTACTTCTTATAACACATATTTCTTATAACCATTTGAAGAAATACTTGTAGCCCACATTACATAATATTTTTTACAAATTTTTCATTGTGTTTATCTCCTTCAGCCATTTTCAATATATTCCTTCTATTATTTTAACCTACTTTACAAATTTTATTTAAATGTTGTTAACTTAAGTTAGAAGACAACGATCCAACGCTCTAGCACTGTATACATTTATGACAGTAAACTATTTTTAAATAATCTAATCGATAGAGTATAGACGTTAAAATTAATTTTAGATGGATGGGATTTCTTGACTCGCTGGAAAGAGTGACCAGGATCCTTTTCGCTTCCGACAACTGCATGCGTTTAAAACCTTTTTTAAAAAAATCTGCAAAATATATGTACAGTGAGTAAAATTAAACACGGAGCACGCTAAATAACTTTTGAACTAATGATCGAATCTTCGTATTCTAGGACCCCTTCTTAATGATTCGAGGGGTGGTCTCAAATATGCTAATTAATTAGTACAGACAATATTTTAAGTTACAAAATCAGACACAAAAACGAACTTTCTCTACACAAACATACCTTTTCTTCGACGGATTCGGATTTTTGACCCCAAAAAAATAGGGTGTAGCTGCAAACTGGGATATATGGTCTCAATAGTTTGGTCAGGAGAGTGGTCCAAAGTTCGTACCCCTTAATGTTAATTTTACTTTTTGCGTATTTCGCGATATCTCGAGAACTTTCCAAGAGAATTGAAAAATTTTTGCACTCAAGCAATTCGTTTGCAATTGCAATTCGTTTATCCAAAGATAATTTCATGCAAAAATAAAAAATAAAAAAAACTTTAAAACTAAATTTTAAAAATTCGATTTCTCAGGAACTGCTAAACTGATTTCGCTCATATTTTATATTTTGCCATGAAAAATTATGTCAAAAATTGCATACTTTACTATTTAAAATTTTTTCGACAAATATTAAAAATAGCAAATATTTATTAAAAGTTATTTTTTGCATGGAATTATCTTTGAAAAAATTATAACAAATATTCAATTAAATATAACAAATATGTATTGAAAGTTATTTTTTGCATGGAATTATCTTTGAAAAAATTAATTTTACAATTTTGGGGAAAAAAAGTTTTCAATTCACTTAAAAAACTTTCGAGATATGGTGAAATACGCAAAAAGAAAAGTTAACATTAAGGTTAACAGTTAACATTTAAGAGAGTGGTTTAAAGGGGTTCAAACTTTAAACCACTCTCTTGACCAAACTATTAGAACCCTATATAGATTGTTGCTACCCCCTACATTTTGGGAGTCAGAAATCCAAATCTGCCGAAAAAAAGGTATGTTTATTCAGGGAAAGTAAGTTTTTGTGTCTGATTTTGTAACTTAAAATATCGTCCGTACTAATTAATTAGCATATTTGAGGTCAACCCCTCGAACCATTAAGAATGAGATCTAGAATGTGAAAATTCCATCATTGGGATCAAATGTTATTAAGGGTGTTCTGTTTTTTATTTTGTACAATTTGTATTCCGTTTTGTACAATTTTTAAATTCTACAGTATAATAAAAAAAAAGATTTTAAAATATTATTTCTTAAATTAAAGAAGCATGCGCACTCAAATAACGTGTCTTTAAAAAAAAATTATGACTGTTTCTATCAAGGTTAAAACGTTGAATGAATTTTGCGACAACCTAAAAGATTTATACTTATTAGTAATTTAATTTGTGCTTTAACCCTGAAATTTTTTTTTTTATTTCAAAACTGATATTTTTGAGGTTTATGAAAATTAATTTATTCGCATAATTAATTACCTAATCATGAAAATTATTTTTGACGTTTAATGTAATAGAAGGTCGTTCTGAAAAGTCATAATTATTCTACGATATTTTTTGGAACTCTTTCAAAAAATTCAACATTTCATCCAGAAAAGTGTTATCCCTAGTAAAATAAAAAATAAAAAAATCAGTTTTTGATCAGGGAAAGTTGTGGGCCGTAGATTTTTAGCCTATAAAGTTTTAAAATCAATTTGATTTTCTTTTCCATTTCCCAAAAACTTGCGGCAAAAAGTTTGATCAATCTCAGAACCAAGACAAAAATGATATATCCGATGGATAATGTCAGAAAAGAACTCGTATGAGGTGATACGTGAACGTGAGCACGTGCCGCCCCGAGAGACCATTATCTTCACCGGAATCAATATCTCCAGCAAAATGTAAAATGCTATATCGACTGAGGACCGAAATATTTCATGCTTTTATCATATATGAAAGCGTGTATTATCTTAAGAAGGTTGATGTTTTCCAAAAGGTCCAATATTTTTCCCATTTAAAAGTTCAAGATTAAACTCTATGGGAAAAATAAATTGTTTCCTAGTTTAAAAGCAAAGTTCAAAGCCTGGTATATCTCTGAAGAGAAAAAAAAGAATTCGACATAATATTAGCAAACGATTTAAGTCTCTGTGTAGATAATTCACTATCGCAACGAACTATAGGGGGCGTTGTTGAATGAGAAGAATTCTTGCAATTTTCATATGAACAAATTCTATTTTGTAACATTAATTTAAAAAGCAATATTCACATTTTCGACAAGAAATACATTTAAAACAGTCTTAAATATGCTATTTTTTTATTGTTCTTAGTAAAACGTATTCTTAGAAACTTAACGATTAAAATACAAATGATCCCTTAAATAAGTCATTTATGAAATCGTTACCAAAAAAAATAAAAAATATCCTGGGTATTCGGCAAAAAGTGACAAAGTCAATAACTGACTAAATACAAAACGTGAACTTTAGTATGGGATATACTGCCACGATTTATGTTGATGGAGTTGGTTTTTTTCTCCAAAACATAGATTACGGGCATTTAGATACTACTGTAGATATCGGGGCAAATTTATTAAGTATAATACACTTGTATATAATATGTAAAGTAAACTTTTGTTAAGATATTTATAGATAAATTCGTTGCTTTCCTACATCACTAAAGTCACAACTAGGTAAAATAAATATACTCCAGGAATAAATTTAGAGCATTTTTAGAAACAGCCAAGGAGCTAAGTAGTAACAATGCATTACCAATTCTTAAACTTTACATTTAACTAATATTATTAGAAAATGCAAGAAAACTAAATAATCTAATAAATCAAATAATCTAATTTCAATGGTTCAAACCTAGGTTTAGAAATAATTTCTTATTTTTTGTACAAAAAGCTTTAAAAATAAATTGAGGTGCAGGATTTGCTTATGACATTGTATTAAATAAATGCTTTGAGCAATAATTTATTATGTGTAATGTTGATAATTTTTTCGATATTTCTATCATTAGAAGTCTTGGAATTGAGGCTCTTTTCCTTAGTTTAAAACTGTTATTAGAAAATAAAGGGTTTAAAAGCAACAGTTTGTGAATGCTATAAAAATTTTAAACCTTATTTCAACGAATTTCTCATAGAAAATAAGAATGTAAAATTTGCAAATGCAGCCAATCAAAATATTATTTTAATCAAAAACATTAACAACCAAAGATTAATAAAATAAAAATCTTGCAATAAATATCACTAAAAAAGATTTCAATATATAGAAGAGCTTACCCCGTTCGTATTAGCTTTTTTTATTTTCGCTCAACAAAACTTATCATTCCAAATAGCTAGAATTCGCGATCGCAACGAACTATAGGGGGCGTTGTTGTATGTGCCGAATCCCTGCGATTTCCACATGAACAGTCATTCAGTTACACTGGAGACGTCTTTAAAGCAGCATGTAGCATTGTAACGTTCAATCTTTATTGTGGCTGATTAAATTTAAAAAAGAAAAATGCTTGTTTTCTTTCTTATGCAAACGAAAACAAAATGGTAACTCCTTTTTTTTTAGAGAAGGAACATTCAGAACACATCGGAAAAATATTTGTAAATAAAGAGAAAAAAAATAGGTATATTCTTATAAAAGTTCAAACCTAATGCCTGAGAAATAGTTTTACTGAATTTAATGGTATAACATGAAAGGCCCATTTAAATTTTAACGTAAAATAAAGAATGCTTACGAAACAAAAAAAGAACTATTCTTTTTTTGTCGCCATTTTTAGTGTTACGAAAATGCGTCTTTGGGACTTGCCAAAAACAAAACAAGATGCAATTTTATTTTTTTAAGAGCGAAATATTTTATTGAGTGAAATATAACGAAAATGTACCAATACCCATAACATGAAACTTTATCTTAGTAAAAGTCCGTTTTGGAAATGTTATTTCATTTTGAATCATATTTATTAGAGTTCACAATGGCTATAGAATCAGGTGTGAGAAAAGTTAGTTTTGAATCTATGCTAAACTCTATATCGGCCCATTTTCCACCGAAATCCGATTGACTATTTTGATTTTAAACAAAGTGTTTCATTTTAAGATTTTTTCCAAAAATTTTAAGTGTAGATTTACGGCACTTAAAAATCTGCCAAATCTGTAGCTGTGGTTAATACGTAAGTACCGAATTTTTCTTCCATACTTTTCTGAATCATATTACTTCAAATATTAGAATATGCAAGAAGTATACATAAACACATAATTTAATACCATTTAATTTTTCAAAAAAAGTATTTTGACAACAATTTTATCAAAAAATGATAAACTAAAAAACGTAAAATAGAGAATTCTTAGGATAAAAACGATTTTAAAAATTCCTCATTTTTCAATAAAAACTTTCGTTTTGTTTCTTTTTTTTAATTCTTATAGTATTTAATCAGACGTAAAAAAAACCATTTTGTAGAGAACGATCATCAAGTAAGAAAAAAAATTATTTACAAGCAAATTTTTTATTATAAAAATCATAACACTTACCTGATTTATAAGTCCGGAGAATTCCAAAATGATATGTTCTTTGTTTGAAAACTTTATTCTCAAATAATATATACATAGTTTATCCCTTCATTACTTTTAGGTAACATACCACACATCAAAATTTTATAATTGTAAGATCTCGATATGAATTTTAATATGTAGCTTAAAAACAGAATAGCTGAAATCTAGTTGAAATTCTTTCAAAACTAAAAAACACTTACCAAGAAAACGATAAAAAATTTATTTATAATCAGCACAAAAGATACTTTTTCAAGTAATTCGGATTATTCTTTATTGTTGTTTTCTGAATTATGTAGATACAGAAATATATACTATTCTATGAAGAAGAAGAATATTCTATAACTATTACAGTTCTGTATGGAATTCATTGGAACACATTTATTCATTGGAATGACGAAAGCAATGTTGATTTCATTTTAATTTGTAATGAATTGAAGACCGAAAAATTATTTTACCGCAATACACACATCTGTAACAGCAAGTGATCATGAAATCATGTTATGTTGTTGGTAATAGAAAGGTAAAAAATATAGAGAATTTGTTCTTCAAATGCTTGGCGTGTTCTACTTCAATGTTTGGCATGTTCTGATTAGTTTTTTCAAGAAGTTTTACCTTTTCTTTAGGGAAATTTCGCTTCTTTTTTTATGCTAAGAAAATGGCGTCCGTCATTGCCAATGGTTATGTGGGAACTAATGCACGATATTTACAGTCTCCCGCTAGATGGCGTATCGAGTGTTGCGATCGCGAATAATTGAATCTTAATTTTGCAATATATAGAATACGTAAATTAACTGTGTAAAACTTCATTTTAACTGTTCATTTCTCGCTCATTTGTAGAGCAGAGATAAAATTGATATACTAAATTTCAAACGATGTTTTAATCTAATATGAATAACTCATAAACAATCACAATTTCATCTTCAAGAAATCTCTATATACAATTTAAATATTTTCTTGAATTATCAGGAAATTACCAAATTATATTTACGTTTTATAAGTTATGAATAAAAATAATAAATTAAATCGTCTGAAGAAATAATACTTTTAAACTTATATTTTATTAAATGAACAGAAACAGACGATTTTTTGTTCATTGTGTTCTTTTTTGTCATAATTTATAAACTCATTAAAATTTCTTGTTTACTATAAATGCTATTAGTTTCTTTCCATGAAATTATATAGTGTCATAAATACATATGTCTGTACAGATAACGTGTATTCCATATATGTAAGATTTTATTTATGACGTTTTTTAACATTTATATTGGTTTGATAATTAATGTTTTGGTTACAGTAATGTGTTTTATTCATTATTATCTTTGGAATAAATAATATATATATATATATATATATATATATATATATATATATATATATATATATATATATATATATATATACCATATTTACAAAAAATTTAATATTGTAAAGACATTAATTTATAACTTTAAATGTCTAGATGTTACAATTTTCATAGCATATAGATAAAGTTTAGCATAACAATAATTACGGACCAATATTTGCCTAGAAAAATGTGAAAAGTTGTTCACGAATTCTTAAAATACAAGATTAAACGAAATTACATAAAACTGTTCAGTACTATTTTTTACAATCATAAAAATACATTTTTTTTTTTTTTTTTTTTTTTTTTTTTTTTTTACGAATTGTTGATGAATTACTTTGATAATAAATTTCTTTAAATATACATACTTATTTAAAGAAAGGAAAGCACCCATAATTTTCAACGATATTTTCAGAAAAAATAAAAGAATTTTTCAAAACAATTATAATGTATAAAATAAGGTTATCTTTATAACATGAAACATCATTCAAAAATTTTAAAAGAGCAACAAATTTTAAAAGAGCAGTGTTCTTTAAAGTTACTTGTGTTTTTTACTTTATTATTAAGTGTCAATGTTCGTCGAAGATATGTATATATAGCAAAATATTTTCATTATGCACTTTGTTATATGTCTTATATGGTGTTGATATTTTTTATTCAGTTGGTGAAAAAGAAAAGAAATACTCGAAATTTGCATTTTAATTATATTAATATATTTTTATTCATATCATTAATTAATGTAATAATTAGCTAATATTAATTTATTATTATTAATTAACGAAGATAATATTATTCATTTTCTTAATTAACTGATATTGTCCAAGAATTACAAAACTTTTAAGAAGTTAAAAGGAAAAAAATTAACAATTTAAGGAACTAAATAAAAAGGAGTTTGAGAAATTTAAGTAATAGTCAAAAATAGAGAAAATACAACTCTTACATAGATGGATAGATTAAATTTATGATTAAGTGCGAGAATTTAATTTCTTAAAATTTCGCAAATATTGGGTCTAAAAATAACTAACGTTTATTTCTCATTTAGCACAATAAGAATGTTAAATAATAACTTTGTATGTTTAGAATTAATATTACAAATTTTATTAATATTTAATACAAAAATAATTTTTACATCCAAAATACTCAAATCTGCAAGTACTGTACGCTAAATACGGCCCACCTTGTATAACTTTTGATCTAATAATCGGATCTTTATGTTTTAGGACCCAATCATAGTGACCTCAGATCTGCTAATTAATTTGTGCAGACGATATTTTAAGTTGCGAAATCAGACACGAAAACGTACTTTCTCTGAATAAATATACCTTTTTTTCGACGGAAATGGATTTCTGGCCCCAAAAACATAGAGTTTTGTTTATTTAGGAGATAGTTTTTTCAGGAGAGCGGTTTAAAGTTCGGATCTTTTAATGTTAATTTTACTTTTTCGTATTGTACTTTTTGCGTTTATGTAAAATTATAATATGTAAAAATATGACTTCTTTAAAAACTCCTTTAGAAACTATTCTTCGCAATAAATTTTGTATTTTGCCATGTGAAATTGCATTCTTTAAAATGATGTAAAAAAATTGTACACCTTACAATTTAAAATTTTACCGATTATTATTAAATTAAATAATAAAAAATAGTAAGTATTAACTAAAAACTACTTTTTGCATAGGATTATATTTGGATAAACAAATTTTATAATTGAGTGCGATAATTTTTCAGTTTTCTTAAGAAGTATTTGAGATATGGTGAAATACGCAAAAAATAAAATTATTGGGACCAAATTTCCTGAATTGCTGCTACTCTCTATATTTTGAGGGTTTAACATCCAAATCCGTCGGGAAAAAAAAGGTATGTTTAAACAGAGAAAGTACATTTTTGTGTCAATTTCGAAACTTAAAAATATCGTCTGCATAAATTAATTAGCAGATTTGAACCATTGAGATTGATCCCTAAAACGTAAAGATCCAATCATTAAATCAAAAGTTATCCATGGTGGTCCGTTTTTTTTTTTTTTTTTATTTTTTTATTTTTTTTTTTTTATTTTTTATTTTTTTTTTTTTGCGCACTGTGCATTATTTAATTTTTATACTGACATCATAAAAAATGCAAAAATTAATACTTTTTTCAGTAAATTTAATTTATTCTGCTGAACATTTAGCATTTTATCTTACAGGAGTTATACTTATGAAAGATCAAAAGTTTCTGGAAGTTAACCAGTTATTAGTTTAGCAAGAAAAATGTTTTCAAGCCAAATAAATTCTAGAGATCTTTTTTTCAGCAATCCCGTGTAAGTATCAGCGTCTATTTCGTATTTCAGTTTTTTGTTCTAACACTGAGTATGGGCTTCAATGTTGTTTCATAAGCAATTAAATTGTTACAATATTTTTCTTATTCAATGCAATTTTTTTTTACTCAAACTAAATTTTTAAAATGATATTTTGCAGGGATCATTTCTTAGGAAACAATGCGGGATTGAGAACAAGTGGTGAATCTGGCTTTAACTCAAGCAATTGCAGTCAAAACAGAAATGCAAAAGATTTACTTGACCCTAATAATTCCTATGATATTTTCACCCAATCTCAGAAAACAAATACTGGAGATGAAGTAATATTTTATTATTATATATAATCACAGTTACATTTATTAAACGGAAAGGAAAATCAAAAATGAAATTTTTGTTTTATTTTGTTATTATTTTCGTTGATGTTGAAAAGTATTTATGGTGTTTTCTTAAACAACATGAAACCAAAATGAAGCTCTGTGCACACCCCACAAAACAAGATACAGGTATGATAACCCAGAAAAGTTAAACGTGTACCATTAAGTTATGTAGTTAAAAGTGTGATTTTGCAAATTACATTTATATCTTTGAAATTTCAAAAACATGTTAATTTTGAATATGCTTTAATATTAACTATCCAAAAATTAAAATGCATAAAGTGTTCGATATTTAATACTGAAATATCAGATTTAATACTAACAAATGATGATAATTAACGGATGACAACTCCATTCTTTGAATGTGTCAAACCAAAATGACGGCGAAAGAACATGCCGACATCTGCAGGGGTATAACCCCTATTAGACTACTTGGCCATTCCAAAAAAGACCGGGCGATTATCCCAGGGTCCATTCTGCAGAGGGCCCTGTTAAAATTCCTTACAAAATATAATTTGCGTTTTTCACTCTAGCATTAATAACAGAAAATTAACGAGAATTCTTTTATATCTACATAGAAATAACAATTTTGAATAAAGGATCTACAAAAATTCTACAAAATATGAAAATAGAATTTTTGTGCACTGAGGGGACGTAAATTCTCTACACCTGCATTGTCTGCGATGCACCTCAGCATAAAAATATCATCCTGAATAATTAAAAAATAGTTTTTAGACATAATAAATTTTCTCATTAGTAAAAGGAAAATACAGTACGCTAAAAAAAATAATAACATTTGATGTAAAGATCGGATTTTTTCGTACTAGGTCTTAATCTAATGGTTCGAGGGGGCGACATCAAATATGTTAATTAATTAGTGCAGGCGATATATTGAGTTAAGAAAATTTACTTTTTCTGAATCAACTTACCTTTTTTCGCCAGACTATGATTAATTCCTGACCCCTCTCTCCTCAAAAAAAAAAATAATAATAATAAATGAAAAAAAAATAATAATAAAAAAAAAAAATAGAGAGTAATCGCACTTTGGTAAATATGGTCTTTGTTTGGTCAGGAGAGCGGTCAAAAATTTATGCTTCTTAATGTTAATTTTACTGTTTGAGAATTTCGCCATATCTCGAGAAACATAATAAGCAAATTGAACAATTTTTGCACGCTCTAATGAAGTTCGTTTATCCACAGATAATTCTACAAAAAAATAATATTTTAATAATTTTTTATTATTTTCGTTAAAACAAATAGTCGAAAAAAGTTCGAATTATAAGAAAATTGCATCATTGTAATTTTACATTGTATTTTGAATTGTGAATTTTTACATCAAATAAAAGAATAAAATTTAATATGGCAAAATACAAAATTTGACAAAAATCTGTGAATAGTTCCTGAGAAATCGAATTTTAAAAACTCAAATATTTAAAATTTTATTTCTCAGGAACTATTCAAGTGATTTCCTTCAAATTTCATATTTCGCCATATAAATTTACATTCTTTAAAATGTAAAAATGTTTATGCCTTGAAATTCAAATTTTTTTTCGATTTTTAAATTATTAAAATAAATAAATAAATATTTTTAAAAAAAATTTCGTAGAATTACTTTGTGCAAGCATATTTTATAATTGATGACAAAAATTTTCAATTCGTTTGAAAAATTCTGGAGAAATGGTGAAATATGCAAAAAGTAAAATTAACATTAAGGGATTTAAGTTTAGTACATATTTTCCCAGATTGCGGATATGCCCTAGGTTTTGGATTCAGGAATCAAAATTCGTACGGGAAAAAAAAAAAGAATGATTTTTTTGAAAAAGGACACGTTTTTATGTCTGATTTTGTAACTGAAAAAGCGCCGGCACTAATTATTTAGCATATTCGAGTCATCAAGTCCCAGAACGTAAAAATTCGATCACGAAAAAAGAAATTATTCAGGGTTTTTTTTTTTTTTTTTTTTTTTTCCCCTTCGTAGGCGGCTTTGCACAACATTAAAACTATCAGAGTTCTAAGCTGGAGAAGAGAAATAACTGTTAGCAAAACTAGCACATCAATTCTAGCTTCTTTTAGGGAGCCGTAAAGTATTTATGACTATCACGAATCATTTACTGTTCTATCACGTATTACCTTGTAAGAAATGTTACAAAGATTTTTACCATTAAAAAAAATTTTTAATGGTAAATAATTTGCTTCTCTTGAAAGAAAATAGGGAATATAATAAAGTTTTACTATCAGTCTTTTCTTTTCCTGGTAATATAGAGTGACTTATGCTATGTGTGATTATTAGGAAGTGAAAATTAGTTTTTTTTGTCTCATTTCAAATAGAGAAATAACTGAATGGTTTTAACTAGATTTTAAATCTTAACTTATTATTCCATCTTAATACGCACTTCCTTCATCAGTATTACTCTTTAAATTATACTGGTAAAAAAAAATGTCATTTGATTTTTCTCAACAGTTCTTACATACTAACGTATCGCGGACATCTGCAATAACTTTCTCCCTTGAAACTACTGTATTTTTATGACATTTTTAGTCTATTTTTCATTGAAGTGTACAAACTTAAAAATGTTCTATATATAACAGGGGTATGTATACTTAAAGGGAAATTAGGGCGCATTATCAAGATTAAAGCTATGCAGGAACCCATGCCCAGACACCGCTTAAGGCACTTCTCTATTATGAACTGTTTCTTCGTGTGCTTCCGAACAAGTCATAATACGAGAAGCACCCCTAGCCGCGTACGACGACAATTCCGGGCATGAGTTCTTGCGCAGTTTTTATTCTGATGATGTGCCTAAAAGTGTCATAAAAAAACTGTAGCTTCGGAGCAAAACTAATTTCGGGTTTGAAACCTCCAAATACAAAATAAGCAAATGAAATATTTTATTTCATAACCGGCGTTGAACAGCCGACCCAATTCTGAATTTTTGACTATCAATGTCCGTAGCCTCGTAATTTTTAACCCAAACCAGAAGAGAAGGGAGTTTCTGAACTAAACATTGGGACAAACTTGGAGGACTTGATAGAACTAACCCGCATTTGCGTTACGTGGAGAGGAAAAAAACTTCCCATAGTTAGCCCGATGAAAAATGCATTCTAACTTATGATCCGTTCACCACTGAGGATGTTTTGCTGCAGCACCGTGGTCTATACGAGCCGTGATTAGAATTCCTACCTACCAGCCACCACGCACCTGGGTCTGTACATTGGGAGGAGAACACTCTATACAATGAACCACCGCGATTATAGATCAAGTATTTGCATGAATGCAATAAAAAATTTGTCATCCAGTGTTACCAACAAGGTCAAAAATTGTGCATTAAATTTTGACAGTTTTTAAAATCGCGAGAACGTTTTTAAAGATATACTTTTTTTTAATTGGTATCATTTGTGCAAAACATTGTTATGCAGCCAATCTACTGTAAACGTAAAAGGTTGCTATATACATTACACTTTTTTTTAAATTTGTATATCATTCGATCTCTATGCTTTTTCGAAATGTATGCATAATTCTTGTGACATAAATTAAATGCTTTAAAATTTAGGAATAATCAAAAGATATATATATATATATATACAATGCAAGAAATGTTAAAGCATTGAAACCATTTTTTCCTTTTCTTCTTAGTATCCCTTTCATTTTCAGCCATTTTCTTGTTTGCTACACTTTTCAAAAAAAGCTTCACGGTCTTGTTATTGTTACTACCCTTTGAAGCATTATGAACAAGTTTATTTTACAAATAAAAATTATGTATTATTTTTAATTAATAGGGAAATGCCGATTACCGAAAATACATCTCACAAAATTTGTTATTTGGAAAAGCTAAAAAAGAAACGAGGAAAAAATTCAAAAATTTCGACAATGATGATAATGAAAACGATAGAAGATCAGTAATTGAAGATAATAGCACTGCAAATGAAATAACTGGAATAAGGTATTTTAATGATAGATACCAATATTTTTCTAGATCCGTATTAAATTGTTAGTCTTGTATCAAAACGTTCTTTTAACATGTTTTATAATTTATATATATATTTTGATGTTTTACTTTTACTTTTTTTTTATCTACATCGGTTTTAAAAGATAACAATAATTTAAGAAAATCGTAATTTTTTACAACTTATTTAATAACCAAAAAAGTGTACCCAGGCCATCAAAATTAAGTTTACCTTTTACATCATACTTTCAGGTCAAAAATCTATACATAAAATTTATTTATTTTTTTAATACTGCTAACTAGCTCGTAACAATATTTTTCGTAGATTAGGTATTTATGTCAAGAATACTGTATATAATATTCTAAACCTCCTTAAATTCTTCAATACCTATCTGGAGATGATGATTTATCTTGCCTTTATAAAAGATTCGTAATTGAGAAGAGTGGCGTTTAATTTATTTAATTTTCAAATAATTGTTTAGCTACTACCAAAGTAATAAAATAATTTGAATAACATATTCTTAAATCGGAAATTTTACAGGAATTAAATTTGTTTAAAAGGAAAATAAATTCGGAAAACGAAAGTATAAATTGCTTATAATCATATACTTGTCAACACGGTTCTCATTTCATAAAATTCACGGAAACAAAGTCAACGAATATGATCAAGTAGACAATATCTCTTCAATAGCCTGCTTCATTTTGCGATAAAAAAAAAGGCATTTTCCAAAAAATGGGGGGGGAGGGAACAAGCATTTGATTAATATATCATTTCAGAGCATGGCAAATTAAGTGATACTATTATTTCAAATAATTCACTCTAGCATTAATAAGGAAACAAATATATATATATTATTATCAGAAAATTAACTTTTTTTTAAATAATCAATTTGCATTTTAATGAACAATGTTATAAGCAAAGACCAAAGCATATAAGTTAGTTAGAGGCAATTTATTTCTAGATTGCAGGTGATTTCCTAACTAAACGAATAAAAAATCTAATTAACTTAATAACTTTTTAGGGATTTACTCGGCAGCCTGGCTGAAGGTATAAGAAAAATCCATTCTGACTTATCTGTAGTCCAACATTCAATCAGAGATGTAAAAACTGAAATTTCAGAACAAAACGAAAGAATATCGTCACTCGATGAAACATTAAGTAAGACTCTTATGTTTATTTCTTTTAAACTATTAAAACATTATTATTTATATTGTTAAAAAATACAGAGCATCCAAAAACTTGGAAATAATCAAAAGCATCAGACCGAAACTGTAAAATTCCACCTATGAAATATTTTGAAAACTCACTCATCCCTTTGGGGTGGGATGGGAGTCAACTTCAAAGTCTTAAAAAGGAGACTTCTATTTTTATTATTGTAGATTTGAATTTTCCAGAAAAAAGGATACAAATGTGACCAACAAGTTATCCAACCTTGGTTTTCAGGTGATAAAGTAACCTCACACGTTTGATATTTTGAAAATTCCAATCGCATGACACCAAACTCGACCCCACACTCTTAGAGTCGCCACAGAGCAAAGGTCTATGCGGTGTCATAAGATGGGACTTTCAAAATTATTCCTATTTTTAGGTCTGACTTTCTTTTGTAGAAATATTTTAAAAATTTGTACACTATTTTCAGTTTTCAATTACAGCCCCATCAGTGAATTAGAATGCAAAAGCCTTTAGGTTAAATTGGAATTTTTTTCTTTCTAGTAAGTCCAAATCTGCAATTTTAAAAAAATTGGAATTACTATTTAAAAGATATCCTTGCCTCACTTTCAAAGGTTAGTGACAAAAAAGGTTGCATAGCACAACTAACTATTGTGTCGATAAATTAATTCAAGAACTATATTTGTGACCTAAAAATCTGCTCAAAAGTACAAATATTGAGTACTTAAAAGATCTTATATATTCAATTTTGTTACAGTCAGGGATGGGTTTTTGACATGACACGTCAGAAACCTGTCGAAAAGTGTCAAAAACTGTCATAAACTGACAAAAAAATTCAAAAGCCTGGGACAATTCTTTTTTTCTCTTTTTTTTTTCGTCATCAGGGACATTTTATTAGATAGTATATCATACGCAATATTTTTTATTACAATATGGCACTCTTAATACTTTAAGCTCAATATTATTTGCTTTATTAGAACTATTTCGTTTAAGTAAGATAATAAATATAATTGTTAAGATAATAAATATAATTAGGTAATAAATAAGAATTGTTAAATATTATAAATCTATATATCGATTTTAATTCTTTTATGTCTCAATTTATACAGATTTGGTAAAACCAAAATAGATAAAGTAAAAACTAAGTAGTTGCCAATAATTGTCTGATCTCTGCTTATGAAAACTTTTGGTGGATTCTTATTATTTGTTGTTATTACTTATATGCATATACTTATATGTTATTACTTTTATATATATATATATATATATATATATATATATATATATATATATATATATATATATATATATATTATATACAGCCCTGAGAAAATTTTTGGTTTAAAGAAATTCCTACCAAATTTTTCATTTTTAAAAAAATGTCACTTTGCAAAATGTTTCTTAATTAAACAAACATTATAAGTCAATTTGTGTATTCATTAATTATAATTCTTTAAGTTTATGAGTGAAACCTTAAATTTAATTTAATAAATTATTACTATTTTATTATATTTTGGTTTCTATTATATTTAACACATATGATTGTTTATTCAAGAATTGTGCAAAAATTAATTAATTCTTTTCTTTGTTTTTATTATCAAAAATTTATAATATAAAAACTAGACTCTTCAAAAATATTTTGAAATGTTGTTATACTGATAAAAAAGGGAGAAAAATACTACACTTTTAGAATTTTCTGCATCCCTGCATATATGTACATGAATATTTCCAGTAAATCATAACTATAACATTTTTCTTGGGAGGTAAACTATTACAGTTCAAAAAGTATATATATAAACATTTGTTTAAATAGGTTGTTTTTTTCAAACGATCAATTGAAGAGTTTAATTAAGTCACTTTAAATATTTAGTATAGTTATTAGACCAGAAAATAAAAACTCATCATGTGGCAATAATCTTTTAGAAACCAAGTGAAAAGATTCATGTGGAGAGAGTTCTAAAAACAATTCTTATATTTCATTTAAAAATATTTCCCAAATATTTTTAAAAAAAGTTCTTTAAAGTCAGTATGTTTAACTAAATTTTTTCACATATTTATATTATTTTTAAGGTTGAATAAACTTTTTTTAAGTCGTAAATCATTTTTAAAATTATTTTTTTAATCCAAGCAACAACAAAAAAAGTTTGAAAAAGTGGTGATTAAATAAAAAGGACCTATCGATATTTATCATCGACTTATTAGGTTTGGGGGGGGGGGGAATGACTACTAAGTTATTAGTCTACCAGCCATAACTGAGTGTTTAAATTTTCAGGTTCCAAATTTAGAATAAATTCACTAATTACATGTATTTTATTATGTTATAATTTCAGTAGATCTACATTCTACGCCATGCAGCTAAGCATCAATAAAAAGAATGACTTCGAATTTCGGTCTTAATTAAATTGAGTTTTTGTAACAATCACAAAATATACAAAATACAATCACTACAAAACTGAAAAATTAACTTAGAGTACAGAGAGCTTCAAAACTATCTCTTTGTAATCACATGCTTTGGAGAAAAGAGGAGTTAAACTGGGAGTAAATGAAAATCGATTTTACATATAATGAATTTATAACGATTATTTTTTTTTATAAGATGATTGTGTTTGTATTTTTATTTTCAATAATTAAAATTAATGGACCTATATATATATATATATATGTTACTTCGAAAACTAACTAGAAACTGCAGCACTTGCTTGTTACTTCTAGAAAAATTGCAATTTTATATGTTTATATTTAATATTTTCTCCACCAAAATTCCGATTTTTGATAGGAATTACCAAATAAAGAGAGATAAATGTCCAAATAATACAAGAACGCATTTGATTCATCACTCACAATTTAATATGTATGTTTATTTATAAATATTCCATATTTATAATAACTGATAATTATCCTTACACCAAAATTTTGAGTATTGCACAATTGTCAAAAACTATGTCAAAAAAGGGTTTCTGGCATTGTTAAAACATTATTTTAACCATGGTTAAACAGTTAAAACCACAGTTAAAATCATCAATTGTCAAAAACTTGCCCACCCTGGTTACAGTAAATCTTAAATTGCCAGACAAGGGCAGAGAAATCAAACGTGCTAAATATAAAATCATTTTAGAACTCATTGTTGCAACAAAAATAACTGTATAGTAATTTATCATACACTACAGATAATCAAGCAAAGTCAATAGCTGAGCTTGAGAAAGAGTATAAGAAAAGCCACAAAAAAGATGAAAGTATAATGAAATTTCGAAAATTGATAACTGAGGTATGTATAATTTTATGAAACTATGAGAATATTGTAAAACTAGAAAAATGAGCATTTTATTTCAGAAATCTGTATTATTAATAATTTAAAATTTATTTAAAGTCATTAAAATTAATGTACTTGATTCATGCACACTATGAGTATAAAATATTAAAATGTCAAAAAAATTTTATAAAAAAAAATTAGATTAAACTAATGTTATATTGACAAAATTAATATTTATTTTAAAATTTAAAAAATTCTATGAAATATTACATAGGTAATAATTTTAATAAGAGCAAAATAAAAATACAAAATTAAACTCTATTATTTAGGAATTTAAATTTTTCTCTATGTTTTCAGGATGGGATAAAAGAATATTAATTATTTTTCTACATGAGTAGCATCAGTAATAAGAACTTACTATAATACATTTTAGGATTAATTTCAATAAAAAAATATGGATAGATATTTGTCTGCATATAAAAATTTGAAAGCATTTATAAATTAAAAATTGTCTTAGTTTCCATAAAAATTCAATTTCCAAGATATAATCATTTCTTGTATCTTGTATGCAATTATAATTCATTCATGATCAAAATACTTTTGGAAAAAAAAAAAAAAAAAAAAAAAAAAAAACATGTAAATTTGAATAGACCATTCAAAATGTTAAAAATTTTTGCAATGATTTGTAAAACAGGTGGATGCTTTGCTTTTAAGCAGAAACTTAATAGTTTTATACTACCAAGTTTTATATGTAACTAATAAAAATTTAAGACTTGAATGAAAGCAAAATAAATAGATTTTGAAAAAAAAAATTATTTATTCATTTTTATTATTTTATATTATTTATTGCATATTTTTTGTGCAGAACTGTGATATATTAAGTATAAGATATATAATTTACTATAAACAGAAGGGAAAAAAAATAGCAATTATCATGGTTGATCAATTTAACTTTTTGATATTATAAACATTACGACTTCAACATGAATGATTTGCTATGTTCCCAAAAATCTTTAAAATATTCTTAACTATACTCTATAGCCAAATTATTGCAATGAATTAACATGTATCATCTTATTTTTTCATAGAATACAGACGAAATAAAACAAGAATTAAACAAATTAGAAGATTTCATTAAAGAAGACCTAAAAACTGGCAAAATTTTGGAAAGTGTTAAAAAACTTACAACTTCTCAAACCAATGGGAACAAGAAAGTTCTGGAGGATACAAAAACTCACAATGAAAAAATACTGAAGTAAATTTTAAATTCAATTTAAGAATCAAACCATAATCCTATTATTATATGCCATTAATTTAATCATAATATTACTAATTAGTTTCTAAAAATTTATAAATTGCTTGCAAAAAAAATCTGTTTTAGATTATAAAAATATTTATTCATAATGTGAAATAACAATTCATTATTTTCCTCTAACTACTAAATTTAAATATTGATTCTAAAATTTTGATTTTTCATTAACTTTTCTGAAAGAAATAATTAATATTTGACCACTGGTTTCTATATTTTCTTTGTAGTTTTGCAAAAGAAAGAATAAAGATTTATCATAAAATTTTAGCCATTTCGGAACCTAATAATTATTTTCAACTTAAAATTAATTTGGTTCATCTACTAGTTAGTTATATTGTATAAAATACTTTTTTCATATGAAAAATACCGAATATATGATAATGAAATGAAAATATTAATGAATTGCATCAAATATTTAAGTGCATGAAATGGCTAGCAATCATGAAAAGTATGGAACTTAAATGTGGTTTTTTATAAATGCAGAGTTATGATAACTTTCAATGTCATATTTTTTTTAACATTTAATGCTTCAATATTACAGGAAAATTGATACAAAAATAGATAAGCACGGCAATGAATTCAAAAGTCTTTTAGAAAGAGTGAAAAGTGATAATGAAATAAATATGGAAATAAAATTAAACCTGAAGGAATCTATGAATGCTTTGAATGCATCTGTGAAAAACTTGGTAAGTACAATACTGTCACATAATATCAACTTTTTTATTAACTCAAAAACATGTCAAATGTGTATAAAGAAATAAATAATCAGAATAAATTACTTTACACAATGATTGATTGGACAATATCATTAAACTTTTATAACGTATCAGAATTTGCAAACAGGTCAACATTAGAGTTCTCTTTTTTTTTTAATAATAAAACATTATGATTTTTTCTCAATTTTAACCATAAAAAATATCCATAAAGCAAAAAATTGCTTTAATAACATTAATTAGGATGCAGAATTTATAAAAAATTTTTACTTATTATTATGTTATCTGAAAAATTTATTTTTACCAATCATTTGTTCTAAAACAGCATTAAATTTTTTTTTATTGTTGTTTTGAAACAATAAAAATTTTATTTATGAATCTTCATTCCTTTGTTAACAAAATTTTTTAATTATCACAATAGTAAAAAAATTTTTAAAAAAACATTATTCTTAATTATTTACATTTAATTTCATTAAAAAAAAAACACGAAGCGAAACAAGGCATTTGTTTTAAAACAGCATTCAGTATTTTTTTTTTTTTTTTTTTTTTAACAATAAAAATTTTCTTGATGAATCTTTATTTTTTTGTTAACAAAGTATTTCAAATTTTAATTATTACAATATAGAAATACATTTTTTAAAAAACATTATTCTTAATTATTTACATAAATAATTTCATTAAAACAATGACATGAAATGAAACAATCAAAGTTGGATAATTGTTGAGGAGAACAGAGAAAAATTCAAATAACATATTCGCTCAGTAAAAAATATTAATAACAAATAAATATTAATTAAATAAAAAGAATATCTCCAAGATCAAAGATTTATCACACAAACCCTGCCAGAGAATACTGTTACCCTAATATTATATGGGCAATTGTACAAAAAATATAAATTATCCAAAAAAAATTTAAATAATGCATCATTCTTTTCATATAAAATTTTATTGATTAATAAAAAATTTGAATTACTAAAGTCTAATAGTACTTTGGTAAAAATAAGATATTATATATTTTTTAACCTTTAAAGATTGTTGACTTATCAATACCTTTTTTATTGATTATTTTTATCTGTTATTATAAACTTCAATTCTTTTATAGATTGATGTTTCAAAAACAAGCCATACACAAAATGAAATGATTTTTAAAATTCCAGCAGCAATAATAAATGAAACCCAAAATAGAAAATCGGATCAATCATTACAAAAAAGGCCTAACATTTGCCCTCAAAATTCAGTCCATACACCTTTAGCAAGAAACTTCAGCCAAACAGAAAATCCTTTGTCATCGAAAAAAGGTAATAAAAGAAATACAAAACAGAATGAAAGTAAATTCGATAGCTTATTGTATACAAAGCCACAAATGCCAACGGCATCTCGCATTTTAAGATCTAGAACAAAAGCACAAGCTGCAAAGCCATCAGAAGAAAAACTGAGAGTGTGTCCTCAAGATACTGCTCATACACCTTTAGCAAAATCAATTAGTGAAATTTCTTTTCCATTAAAGAAAAAAAGAAATGACAACAATGACTGTGCACAATCTGAGAGATCATTGTTTGTAAAGTCACAAGTAGTAAATATCTCTAATGAATACCAGAAAATAAGCTCACGTCAGACTCAGCCAAGTGCAAATGATCTGAGGCCCGATTTTTGCACTCAAAACTCTTTCCATACTCCTTTAGCTAAATCTATCAGCCAAAGTGAATATTCCTTTCCATTCAGATATATAAATCAGAATGATAGCAAAGTAAATGCAATGCACAAACAGTTATATTCAAGAAATTGCTCCTTCAATATTAAAAGGAAAGCCTCGCCAAACATATCACCAGGGTTTAAAAGAAGTCCCAGTATTACTTCAAAATGTATTACAACATTTAACAGGAACCAGTCTTACAGAAACCCAAACATTATGAACCGAGAAAATTATAATGATAAAGGTGGCAATCGAGGAAAGTTTGAAAATGATAGTCTGACTCAGAAGTCTTCACCTTATTTGACATTATTTGAAGTAACTTCCATGGCCAGAGGAGAGTTTATTGATTGAAGCTGGAAATTTATAAAGAACTGTTATTAAAAAAGTCTGTATTTCCTTTTTTAAAACATTTGTCATTTATAAACCTTATAGTGCATTCAAGCTAAGAAATGTTAAGTTCTTATTTTAAGTAATATGCTGTATGGATAAAATACATTTCAATAAAAGTTACTTATGGAATAATTGTTTTTTTTTAAATTGAAGAAACAACTACAGAACAACATTCAAAATAATTTAAACACTGAGTTAAAAGATACTCTGAAAGCCTAAAAAAGTGGTTCAACCAGCAAAATTTTAAGTTATTATAAATATTTTACAATTGGTGTTTGTAAACAAAATAACTGTTTGACCAATTTTCTTCCATAACTTTTTTCAAAATATTGACAAAATAGAAAAGAATGAAAAATGATTAAGTCACATAATTTAAGAAATTCTATAATGATAGGAAAGTAAACAAAAGCCTATTTTAAAACATGGTACAAGATTTGAGTGTCTTTTTTCTATTTGACATAGTTCCAGTATTTTGTCATTATTTTAAATGAATGGTCAGTCAATGCAGAACAAGGTCATCAAAACCAAATTTTAAGTCAGATATTAAATTTCAACTATCTTTAGAGCTATAAAATTTTAAATAAAAGAGTAAATACTTTAAAATTTATCCAAAAACAATACTATATTTCGTCCAAAACATTCAACCGACCAAAAGAAATATCACAAAGTCAATTTTAGACTTACACTAATTCGAGACTTGTGTACCACTGCTCACAAATTAAATTTTTAGGCTGTTAAACACTATAGTCTGCAAAGATAACTGTTTATAAAATTCTTCTGAATGTGTATGGTTATGTATTGAATTTCTGAATAATTTAATATAATACTAAATCAAATTTTGGAAACTTTAACAAAAATCTACCTTATGCTTAAATAATTAAAAAGAAAACAGTTGCATAGATTCAAACTGAATTGACTACAAAGAATTTTAATTTTCATGTAGCAAATTTACATTCATGATTGCAAACACATTTTGTCATAAAATCGCGATAAAGCGTTTTTTATTATTGTATAACAAATAATAATGTCAAAATACTTGGCACCTTTTCTCATTTCAAGGTACTTTTTCATTTTTTTTTCTTGGCACCTTTTCTTATTTCAGCTAGTAATTAGTAAATGAAAATAACAATAGAAAAAAAATAGCAATTAATAAAGCTCAGCTTTACAGTGTTTGAATTTTGATGTACAGCATGAATTTTCTTTATTTATTTATTTATTTTTTTGAATTTTGGGAAGGTCGTTATAAAAAAGGCATTCCCACAGCTTATGCTACGGTATGGCTGTGGTTACGTTACGGTTGTGGGTATGCTACGGGTCATGATAAAGGAATGAGCTTACATGGAAAAAAATAGTAATATTACTTGAAAAAAAATAAAACAGAAGATTGAGACTTAAATTCTGACTAACGGTTTATGCATGCAATAATGACAAAATCAAAACATCAAAATTATTATTTACAAAATTATTATGCAGCACTGTAAAGAAAGTTATAAACCTCCATAATTGATGAATATACTAGTCATTATGCAAATTTTATTAAAAACGTTTAAAAAAGTAAAATGTTTTATTAAAACCTATATGTGTTTCGATATCACATTGGTATACTTTCATCAGTAAGATAAATGGCATAAAGGATGAAACAGAAATGATATAATCTGATAAAGGATACATCACACTAAAGAAATTTATTAAAAATTGTTTTTAATGAAATTTAATATTATCACAAAAATCACCCTTATAATTTTATATTAACATGTAACTTACTAATTAATAATCTTATTTAAATAATTACTTAAAATTATTTTCAATAACACTCTAAAAAAATATTTGAAATAAGGTGGCCTGTCATAGGTGATGTCAACCTATTGTCTAACCTATTTACTTAAAAGAATTTTTTAAATAAAAGACTCAACCTAAAAAACATTAAACACATCTAAATAGCTGTTATTTTAACAAATTCCCCTATCACAATAGCACCTTCGCTTCATAAGATATGTTAAATAAACGTCATAAAATTTTCTGATAAACAAAAGCCAGTTTTTGATATTTTGTATATTACTAAACTACATGTTACAAGCTTTTGATATTTTGTATGTTACTAAACTAAATTCTTTAATAATGTGGTAAATAAAGTTTATACTGAAGAAAAGTATATTGTATTCTGTAAATATATATTAAATACTAAAGATATTAACTTTATAAGGCAATATAATTTATTTCACATAAAACTTTGCTGGTTAAAGTGCTATAAGGTTCAATAATTATTACAATAAAAGTAAAATCATTTTTTAGAAAAAATAGTTTTATTGCTATAAAAATTAACAAATGCATATAAAACACAACAAAGCATTTATAAATAATACTTATATATAAACTTTTTTTTCAAATTAGTAATTAAAAAATTAGATTAATATTCTTATCACAAAAATTACTTATTTAGCTTCATGAAATAAGCTTTAATTTTATTTCTTCAAAACATAAGGTAGACTTGAAACAGCCTTGTGGTCTTGACTCTATATGCAGGGAAAAAATATTTACAAAAATGTTAGAAATATGCAAAAAGAATTATAAAAAATATAAAAAGAACAAGCATAATGCAAAATAAATTGTGTAAAAAATTCAATCATGCAAATATTCATGTAAATTGAACCATAACAATAATTAGAAGGAAAAAATAAGTGCTCTTTCTTAACGTTTCTAATACATAGATAAAAATAAAATGTGGAATATAAAAACTGAATTTTTCTTAATTTTCATACTGTAGAACAACAGAAATTCACAAAGTCCCATTTCTCATATTTGAGTAATGTGAAATTCATCAGGAGTTCATTTTCTTCTGTATTGGAATCAAAATTACAAGGCTATAGAGTTAAACATTGGTAGTTGTAAACTCAAATTTTGTTTGGCTATTCAATGACGGTTATAAAATAAAATTATTGTGTAAAAAAATTTTCAAAATGAATTAGTGACAAACAATTTATTGGAAATACTATTATTTTAGAAACTGACGTATTAATGTTTTTTTTTTTTTTTATTTAATTTTAATAGATATACTGGGTTAGATATATAAAAAATGAGAGTATATATTTCCAACAAGGATTACAAAAAATTATAAATGCTCAAATTAATATTTTTAATTTTAATACAACTTTGATAAACTATTCATCAGAATGTAGATTATTTTTGCAATTACTCACTATTTTTATACAACTTAAGTTTTTTTTGAATCATGATAAGTAATTTGCAAAATTAAAATTTTAATAAACCTAACATATTGTAATATTAATAAATCCCAACTTAACTCTTAGTATAAGAAGTTTTGATCATCTCACTAGTTTATTGAGGAAAAAAGTTTGAAAAAAATTGCTCAAGATAAGAGGGATTTTTTATTATTATTTGGGAATCGTAAAAAATAATGTAGTCAACATTTTTGCATGGAAAATAGAAGACTGTTTGAAAAAAATTTCAGATAATTATTACATTTGTGCATAATGTAACAGACAGCCATACTTATGCACCATTGCTGTACATATGTGCTACATACTTTGATAACCCAACGAAAAAATATAAATGTTTAATGTAACCTTCAGCAATTTGCGTTATAAGTGATGAAAACTATTTTGATGCACTATTGGCGTGCCTATGAGCTATCAACTTTGATAACTCAACAAAAAACCAAAATGTTTAATGCATCATTTAGTAATTTGCATTATAAGTGCTAAAAACGAAAAATATTGTTAACAAATCTGAACTGAGAACAGAAAAATAATAAGCTCTTTAGCTGCTCTGCTTATTTGTCAAATTTGTAAAAAAAAATTCTAGATAATTTATTCCACTGTCAAACTTCATATGAAAAAAAACTGATATACTATTGCATTACCTGAACTCAGGTTAAGAATTAATATCAATAATATATAAGTATAAAAAGAAAATTTAAATCAAATCAAAAATGTTTACAACAAAAAAGTTTGAGATATCAAAACCTTAAAGAGCACAATACCAACTAACCTTAAGATATGCATAAAGAGAAACACCAATCATTGTAATTAGAATTCCCAGAAATTGAATGGGCAAAATTGGTTCCATAAAGATGAGATATCCACCCAGTAAGGTCAGGCAAAATTTTAACTGGCCTACCACATTGTATCTGATATCTTAAATTAAGGAAACTAAATCCAAAATCTTTAATACAATAAGTCTTATAATAAAATAAATCAAAAAAATAAACATTGTTGTAATATTTGAATAATTACTAATCATGTTATACTTAAACAGCTGTAAATTTTATAGAATTCAAATAAAACTATAATGCTGAGTTTGTTGTAGAAAAAAATAAACGAAGACTAACTATAGAAAAAGATTTGAATTACAATAAATTTTAAATTAGCCACAATCGTTATGATACAACTTATGTACATATGATTCTTCATAACACTATACTCAAGAAAACTTATGCATAACTGTACTTATGATAAAATAAGTGCAATGTGCACACAGCTTGATCCTAAATCTGGAATTACAGTCATCACCGAATTCAGCAATATTAGAAGAGTATATAAGAGTATAATAAAAAAATAATTGAAGACATGCATTGGGCATAAGAATGATGCAGTTTGCTCCTGTATATTGATGTAAAATTTCTGGATTTTTATAACTTTGGGTAAATACCCAAAACCCATAAATATCTGGGTATTTATCACTTTTATTGCAAATCCAATGGTTATCTATTTCTTTGAAGCTTTACAAAATTATGTATATTTAAGACACAATTGAGTTTTGCTTACATTGTCAATTGTTAATTAGTTATGTTATTTGAATGAAGAAAAATTCATTCAATTGAACATGAAAATTAATGAAATCATATTTTTTTAGTTTTCTTTATTTGAGAGTTGTTATGGTTTAATTCCCCTTAAATTAACATTTTTTATCATAATTCCCTATATTTGTGGTTGTAAAAGTAACATCTGAAGGAGAAAAGTTTTCCCACAAATATATTTTTAAAATGTAAAAACTTATTCAGACTTTAATAAATGTATTTTAAAAAGTTTATCATACAAAATAGGCTGTAAAAATTTGTGAATTTTTACATCATTATTACTAAACTAAGTTTAAATGAGATCAGTAAGCTTCTATCTCTGGAAAAAAATAGCTTTGTTAAAAAAGCTTTTTTTTTTTTTCTTTGGCCCCATTTGAAATTCTAGAGCTTAGTGAGTAACTCTAAGCAGGGGGTTATATTTTATTTATTATGTTAAATAACATAATAAATAAAATATATATTTAGCTTCATCATTTTATTCCTAATGTTTGAGAGAACTGAAATTTGATAATTCTTACATCAATGAAGAAAGAGTATCAATTTTTTTTTTTTTTTTTTAGGTACATATCATTTATTGTTTTCCAATTGAAAACAAATGTTTTTCATAAATTAAATGTTATAAACTTTAATCTGATTAGGACATAAAGAGTGAAAATGTATAAAAAAAAGCATGCAAATAATTAATTGAAATAAATTTCTTTTGCATTGAATATCTTTTACTCATACATAACTCTTTTTAAACATAGAATAATACTTGAAAACTTAGCATTCGTAAGTTTATCTTCTTTAATTTCTTTTATAGATAAACATTGCATGGATAAAAAAAAATATTAAACTAAGATATAAGCAGTTTAAGTACATGTTCATTCGAAAGATATTTTAATTTAAAGAAATATTTAAATAAAATTTAATACTAATCTAATTAGAAACATAGAAAAATATTTAGGAATAATATTAGTAATGATCATTTTATATAGAATAGAAAACAGTAAGGAAGACTACTTTTTATTTGATTGTCTGAAATTTTAAAGTTTGGAAAATAATTCATTAATATAAAAGTTAAAATACATAATTCAATCGATGTTTTGACTAAAATAAAATTTTGAAACTTCACAAATATGACTGATTGTTAAAAATAAAATTATTTTCATTTTTAATAAATTAGAATTAACAAATAAAAAAAGCTAAACTAAATATCGAAGGATTTTAATCTAATTACAGTTTGATCTTCTTTTTTTTTTTTTTTTTTTTAACAAATACAAATTTGGTTTAAATGAAATAGTTTTATGGATAAATTTCTTTTAAAATTTAGATATGTTTATAATTTTAGTTTATCACTTATATTAAATTTACAAACACAATATAAATGAACAAAACCTGTTTAAAAACTTAGTTTAGACAAATTTCTTTTATCTTATCCTCTTAGTATAGACAAATTTCTTCAATCTTATCCTCTATGCTCATTTAGGATCTCTTCCATTAAACCCAGTTTATCTGATTGCATTGAAAAAAATTGTTTCTCCTTGAATAATTTACAAACTTGAACTTTGTGTAATATAATGTCTACTTCAATACATTACAAACCTTTATTACATTTCAAACCTTTTTACATTACTTTTTAATGCAACAATGTATTCTGTACTAGATACTTAAAGGTTTTTGAAATATTTTACCTGGTACTAATGGATATAGTATAAACTTTATTTTTGATAATTAAAGATAAATTAAGACACTATTCTCAGAACTTTAAGTATGACAAATCTATGCTCTAAATCTATGCTCAGAACAAAAAAACTATAAAAACCATAATTTTGGGAATTTACCCAAGACAAGGGTAGATAACCATTTATAAATACCTGGGTTGAGAAAATACCCACAGGGTATTTACCCAACCCACATCACATCTATACTCCTGCAGCATAATTTTTTCCTTTAAATTTGCATTATTCATTAATATTTTTTTTCTCTCAATTAATACAACATAAATTAGCTTATTGAGAACGCTGCAAAAGAGGTAGATCTATTTATTCCAGCAGTATTGAAGTGAAATAATATTTTCGTAAAATATGTCCTTTTCAAGTAAAATGAATAATAGCTTTATGAAATCAAATAAATTTTCATTAAAAAGGATACGTCACTGCTGAGGTATTGCCAATTATCCAGTAAATAGACAAATTAACTGAAAATGCTATCAAACCAGAAATAAAGACTAAAGTCTGCAAAGGAAAAATATATTCATTGTAGTAACTAAAACAGAATAATTACATCATATTGCAATTAATTCACTACACATAATTTAAAAATATAGGTATGATACGTACTTACAAATACTGACTGTGAACCCTTAAAAAGAAAATTTTAAAGTAATGTTTTGGAGAAAAAAATTTCTTAAGAAGTAATAAGAATTAATAGAATTGATATCTAAAAATCGTAACAAATATATGCCTTTCTGTGCACAATTAAAGAAACAGATAAAAGTATAATAAATATTATTTCTTGCAGATGAATTTCTTACGCAGCAAAACAAAAATAAAAATTCTTTATCTCACATTTGATTTGTTAAGAGCATGTCAGCGTAAGACGTGTCACTTTTAGTGTCCAACTTGCAACGTCAGATAGTTGTTTCTTTTTCAAAACCGAATATTCACCTTAATTTATTTAAATATATCGCCAAGTCTAGGATTCCAGTAAGGCTATGAGACTATAACCTTTTTCTTTAATAATTCTATGTTATATATCGTAAAAGATAGCACAAATAAAAAAAATTTCTGACATGATTAACATTTAAAAGCTTTTATATTGTTTTGAAAGCATATTTGTAGGATTTGATAATGAAATAAAATGGAACTATATACAGTCGAGGATGATTACTTAAATCTTATATCGCAATGGTCTTTTCTTAACTTGCAATGGAGTATAGTTCACATGAATCACTTTATTTAATTTTCGTTCAAAAATGTTACATTGAATTTTCTTACTACTGCTCACCACAATATTTCTCCTAAAAAAGAAATATTAATAAATCCCTCTATATTACTTTACAGCATTACAGCAGTTGAGACATTTCTTAGTAAAACAAACTTATTTTATAATGTTTTCATTCATAAACTTAAATATAAAATAAATAGTAAATATTTCTAAAATGATGCATAAAATATTCAACATCTTTACACAAAAAAAAATATTTACAAACTTACTAAATCAAATAAAGACCAGTTATGATTGAATAACCCATCCTGAGCCCAAGGTGGTTCTATCACTGGCACACAAAACAATAACAAGAGTGAAGAAAGAGGAGCCTGATAATACAACAACTGCATTGAATTCATTTGAAATTCTCTTTGCTTTTCTCCAACCCACTAATAAAGAAAAAAAAGACATTATTAAATTGTTAATATGAGTTCACAACTTAAAACTAATACATAAAACAAAAAAATTTTATTTCAGATAATCTCCTATAAGAATTATAGATGAATTTATTAAAACTGTTTACTAGCTAGATCAAATCGAGAACAATTATGGTTGAAAAATTTATTGAGCATCAAAGTAAATTTTATCAATAATGCACAAAACAAACAATAATAAGTTATGCTGAGCTTTCATGTTAACAGACAGTTTTAGCCCCCTGTTGAAAAATTTTAAAGAATAAGTTTCACTTTTGTTTTAAAAATGATTTTGTTTACAATTTTTTTCTGTATCCATAGTTAATAATTGTTGCATTTTTTCGGCACAAAACTTATAATAAAATAAATTAATTTCATGCTAATGTTTGTGCATTACTACTTATTTTTTAATGACTATTTTACTTCAGGTAAGAAAAATGTTTCTTGACAATTTTCTAATGTTTTTTTTAAGAGATGTTTAAATGTAGATTACCAATTTTATGAATCTAGTAAAAACTCATTTTAACAGTTAGTTGTTGCATTTTTTCGGCACAAAACTTATAATAAAATAAATTAATTTCATGCTAATGTTTGTGCATTACTACTAATTTTTTGATGACTATTTGACTTCAGGTAAGAAAAATGTTTCTTGACAATTTTCTAATGTTTTTTTAAGAGATGTTTAAATGTAGATTATCAATTTTATGAATGTAGTAAAAACTGATCTTAACAGTTAGTTGAGACTATAGCTTATTGTTGTATAGCTTATTATAAGTTGATTTATTTTAACAAATTATGTGATTCTGAGTGGGAGGATCTGGACCATCGATCCTTCATGTTTGTGAAAGGCTGGCAGCTGTTATTATTTTTATAACCAGTGTTAGATTTAGATAACAAACAATTTTACAACATGATTATTACATTGAAGTACCAAGTTTTGTATGCTTTTTATAAAAATAAAATAACAAGGATGAATTGAAATTAATAAGTTGTAGTGCACATAAAAGATTATAAGTTTTATTATCAATAATGTCAATGAGGTTTTTATAACATAATACTTCAAAGTAATAATCATTATAGTGCAAACTAGCTGAATACCCATTTTTCATATGGAGTGAAAAAAAGCCATCAATTAATCAGTACTGAACAACACCAAAAAATAGTGCACAAAAGTGTAAAACAAATAATAAAGCTAAAATAATTCTAATGTTTTTCATTTATTTATTATTATTTGCTGCCTTTCTCAGTGGGTTTACATTATTAGATGAAGCAAAACACCTATTTAGTAGTTCATCTCATTAATATAAAGACTGACTGCATTTAGTATAATCTGGCATGATGCTTCTGCTTGAGGCATCTGGTGATATTTAAAATTTACCACAGTCAAGCTACTTCCTCCTTTACTTATATCTTCGGGGGAAGGATAAGAAATCTATTTAAAAATGTACAGTATCAGTGCAGCTGCAATTGCCACCAAATTTACTATAAAATATGTTGTACCTATATAAGAATATATTTGATTCCCTGTAATGAATATGTGTACTCCATCTATTTTGCTTTTCAATTCATAGCTTATTTTTTAAAATTCTATTAGAGCTTATTACCAAAACTAATTTAGCATCACTGACAACAATAATATCTCGTAAACAAATTAGTAACATTTCTAAATTAATTTTACCTTTTAGTACATAGCTTATTCTTTTACTTCAATTTAAACAAATTAGTAAACAAATTAGTAACATTTCTAAATTAATTTTACTTTTTAGTACATAGCTTATTCTTTTACTTCAATTAGTAACTAATACCAAATTTATCATTGGCGTCAACAATATATTGATGATGATGTATTTCATGCTTATCCTCAATGAATTAGTTCATTTCTACATTCAAAACAAAACATAATAAGCACGCGGTTTCAGATAGCCTTAGAAACAATAATTAGGTGATGTAGTTTGCTTATGTTACCACAATCATATTGATCTATCGAATAACCTGGCATAACAAATAAAATATAATTAAGTATAACAAAATGTTCAATAAACAACTTTTTTGATTAAATATATAAGTTTGCAAACTTTACTGTGTTATCTTTAAAATATTCGAAAAGACAGACATGCCTATAGCTTATTTTAAAATAATTCACTAAGCCAATGAGAAAATTCCATTTTTAAGATGCGTCTCTGAATTTAAGATATAATTAAAAAAACAAAAATAGGGCTTCATTATTTGTTTAGAATTTTACTCATTTTGAATCTTGTATTTTTAGAGCTTACGTTACACCAGTAATCGGGAAAACATGCTCGCACATAGACATACACACATTCTTTATTTTCTTATGTGTATAGTTTATTTGTTGTCCTTCTCTGTGACTTTACATTATTAGATTAAGCAAAACACAATTTTAGAAGTTCATCTCATCAAAATATAGACTAATTGTATTCAATATCGTCTTTCATAATGCTCTTGCTCGAGGTAACTTATATTAAAATTTTTTTCACAATCAAACTACTTTCTCCCATATTTATATATTGGAAAAGCCGTTAAAAGACTGTCATAAAAGTGTATAGTATTTGGTGCAGCTGGATCATTTATAAAATATTTTGTACCAATATAAGAGCATATTGGGTACCTATGAAAACTGCACCAAATACCATGATGTCAGTAGTACCTATTACCAAAATTAAGCATAGAAATTAGTAAGGCGATTTTTTACATTCTTTAAAGCAAATTAGTACCATTATTCCATTAATTTTGTTTTATTATTCATAAGCTTATTTTTTACTTCAATTTTTAACTATTACCAAAATTAAAAATCATTGACGTCAATAATAATATTGGCATTTTATAACATTTATCATTTAAAAAATTAATACCATTTCTTCCTTAGTTTTACTTTTCAGTTAAAAACTTTTTTTTAAATTTCTATTACTGTTGATGTTAAACTATTTATTTTTATTATACCACTTTTTAAAAGCATAACCAAAACAAGCTTATTTTTTACTTCAATTTTTAACTATTACCAAAATTAAAAATCATTGACGTCAACAATAATATTGGCATTTTATAACATTTATCATTTAAAAAATTAATACCATTTCTTCCTTAGTTTTACTTTTCAGTTAAAAACTTTTTTTTAAATTTCTATTACTGTTGATGTTAAACTATTTATTTTTATTATACCACTTTTTAAAAGCATAACCAAAACAAAATAAACATATGGTTTCAGATAAACTTAAAAATATTAATTTGGTGATCACATTGGTCGTTCAGATAAACTGGCATAACAAATAAAAATTAATTAAGTAACACAGAACCTGCAATGAACTAATTTTATTGTAGCTATAGGCTAGCAAACATCATTGAAGTTATCTTTCATATATTTCACATAACTGAATTGATTATAGTTTACTTTAAAACAATGGCTTCCGCTAAGCCAATGAGAAAATTCCATTTCTTAAATGTCTCCGAATTTACGAATCTAATTAAAAATCAAAAATTGAGCTTCTTCATTTGTTTCTTGTACTCATTACCTTCATGATGAATTTCATATTCTTAGAGTCTACCATTTAACGTAATTTAATTTAATATTTTTAGAGTCTACAATTTACTTGTAATCCGGTAAACAGACACACACAAATTCTTCATTTTATTATAGGTATAGAAAATCAAGTCACAGACCAAAGTTATAACTCCATTTAGTTTGAATTCTTATGATCAATTCATTAATAACTTTCTCATAAAAAATAAAAAATTTAAATTGCATAAACATTACAAAAGCTAATAATTTAAAAAAGAAAAAATTCAATATTTAAATACAAATAGGAAATATTTTTAAGCCTACCACTTGATAAAATGAAGTCACCATAACACCAATTAAAGCATAAGCTGTTCCTGCCACATTGAATTTAATGTCATAAGCAGAATTCAAAAATACACCCAATGATATTGGCACCTAAAAATAAAAATATATATATATATGCTGTATGTATATTATATATATATACACACAAATAGCATTTTTAGGTACAATCTGAAATATGTATTTGAATTTAACCAAATACCATTACAATATTGTAATAAACATGTAAAATAATACAATCTAAATATATTTACAGTAGAATTCTAATTAAATGAACAGCAAGCATAAAGGCTGTTAATAAATTGGATCACTTCACAAGATAGATGTGAAATGATTCAAATGACATTCAAATGATTGGACATATTCTAAACTTCTGATCCTAACAAAAGTAGAAAGCCTCCCTATTTGAAATTCGATTAATCAGAAAACTCATATTACCAAAATTTTAGAAATTGGATGTTGTGAAAATTTTAAATTTGTTTTCTTTAATTTTGGCACTTGGTACTGTTTTCTAAAAATACACTAAAACTGAAAAATCAGATTTTCAAGAATAAAGTTTTACTTTAAGAATTGAGATTTTTTTTCTCTGATTAATTTTAGTTTCCAAATTTGTAATATATCAATTTCTTTTTATAGATGATAATCTCTTATTTATCTTTAATTCTTATGTAAAATTATAGCTTATTTCCCTTAATCTACATTATTTTTTGATCAGCGAAGATTACAATAAACTTTTATTTTTAACCATTTTAATGTGATAAATTTTTAAAAAATACATTAATCTCGAATAACGGACTTTTTATCATTAATTAAACAGATGGTAATAAAGTAAGTAGAATTGTTTTAGCTAAAAATTAAAAACTATTTTTTGCCATTGCATTCTTTACTAATTTGTAATTTTAGTTATTATTTTAGATACAATAATTTCCATATATACAACTAACCTTAATACAAATAAGTACACAGCTAACCATAAATTCAAATAATTTCTTGTTTTTTAAGGCATGACATCAGAATACAGAAATTTCATCTATCTGAAATGTGATCAGAAATTTTATCTATCTCACTCACTCCTTGGTGCGAAAACCCATGAAAGATTTTGGTGTCCCTTACCACATATCCCCAAACTTTTTTTTTTAACCATCTTTTCATAATTTTCAACTTTCAAGCTTTTTAGGCCTTGCTCAACTTCTTCGAACCATAGTTTTCTGGGTTGTCAAACAGTTCTCTTTCTTGTTATTTTTCCTAAAAAATATCTTTTAATATTCGCAATTCCCATTCATTCTTATTTAACCACCCAACTATTGTAGTCTTTTAGACTTTATAATGGTAATTATAGCTTTGTCTTTATATAGTTTCTCTATTTTAAGAATCGATCTGATTCTTCAAATATAGTCATCCTTTACAGGGACATATATATTTCACATAATTTTTATTTTTCAAGTTAAAAGTAATTTTTCTTGAAATAATAAGTAGTAATGTGTAGTTGTCGAGGCTTCACTTCTATAGGTTATAACTGGTCTCAATATTGTTTTGTAGACTTATAGTTTTAACATATGTGATACACAAGATGATCTAAATATTTTTTGAACTGAGAAAAGAAATCTGATTTTTGCTGTAAATCTGGCCTTAATTTCAGTTTTAATGGATCGAAATATAATAATAAAAAAAGCAAATGAAGTATAAAATTTAAGCAAAATTGATGTTCGTTAGAAAAGCAAGGAAATTTTGATTAGACATCTACCTGATCTACTTATTCAATTTGCCATTCAAACTGATCGCTTATCTTACCACACAATAATTATTTAGAACAACACATAAACATTAGTACAATATAAAGAATAAAGTTTTATTAAGATTTGAAAATTTAAATTAAATTTTTCTTAGATATTCATTTATTATGTAAAATAAATCTACATATAAATGGAGACTTTTGACAATTAACTACAAACACTGAAATAAAAGTTGATATAATTGTTAATTAAAATTATGTAAAAACTCAATAACCTTTTAATTCTCTTTAATTAAAATAAAAGGAAATTTTTTAGTTTTGAAGAAAGGATATCAGAATATACAAGGGGAAAGAAAACCTTTCAAATTATCTTGTAATTATTTTAAGGTATTATGCAATTTCAGTAACAACCATTTCACAGGCATTGTAACATTTTTTAAAACATATTAGTTGTAAATTTGCAACTCAATTTTAGTTGAATTATTATTAAGTTCATACCAAAAAAATCTTGAAAATAGCAAACACAATTAGAAAACATTAATTTTTATAATTAAATAACAAAAGAAAAGTTTGCTGTCATAGGTAAACATTAAGGAAAACTATTCTGTACTAATTAATTACTAGAAGTGATACTAAGATAAATCCAGGATAAAGTATGTTAAGATTTTTTTAAATACATTTGTTAACTTTTTTTATTCAATTTATGCTACTTTTCTATAAAACAGTTTGTTGTCCTGCATTTGAAAGACTGCTCTGGCACTCTTTGGCGTTTCCTCAGTCAGAATCCAAATTAAATAGAGACCAATTCCTATGACAAATATATTTTTATACAAACTTACATATTTCAATAAAAACATAGACATTCAAAACAAAAGCATAGAAATTTTACAATATTTTATAGTTTAAATTATTGTACCAAATTTAATGAAGAAAACACAAAAAGTAAGAAAGAAAACTTTTCTGGTAAGTAAACAAAACTGATAATTTCAAATATTAATCTACCCAGACTTTAAATGATTTTTGGAGAACATTTCCATATTGCATTCTGTATACACAAAAGGAGAAAAAATATCACAACTTGGTCATAAATCTGTAGTAGCATGGTAAATTTATTAATTTTTTTTTTACTCATTACAAAAAGAGACAGAATTGAAGGTTATAACTCGTGAGCACCCTACCCCTGAACAGACATATTATTTTAAAAGTTTTTGCAAGAATAATCTTTTGACATCTTGGCAATGGAAGTTGAGGCTAATAGATACCAATAAGGGAATGTCTTTGATTTCTTACAGAGGATCTTTTATTTATCTAAAAAAACAACAAGGAACTAACAAAATAATTGTCATCTTTTTATTTATAAGTTAAAATTTTTATAAAATGCACCTACTATTGGTATATACCATAATTACAGAATTAACAATTGAAATTAAGTTACATTTTTAGAATTTAAGAGAAAGAATTAAAATATATGTGCTTTTTAAACCAACAAATTGAGCAGACAGATTGATTGACAGGAGATATTTCTACATGTGTGATTTGTAGGGACAACTACCAGTGCCAAGCGGATTTTGAGCTTTTATGTTGAATTTATACCCTTAAAAAAGATCACCTTTTGTGATTTTTTAGTTTGTCATGGGCTGCAGCCAGGAAGTTGCCAAGACTTGGTCTGCCGAAATTCGTGATGCAGAAATCTTCCAATTGAACCAAATAAGAATGACTTGAACATTATAAAATCAATTACATCTTATGCACTTAAGGAAGCTTATAATAATTTGGCATGCATATACATTACCAGAGTGAGTTTTATTTTGACACAGAATGTTCTGCTATAGAAGAAAGTTTGAATGAGCATAATTGTTGGCATGGTTAAAGTTTTAAGTATTTGATATGTTCCAACAGTATTAAATTGCAATGATAAATTTGTAAAAACAACGAAGCCACAAAAAGAAATGGCAAGTGGAACAATCTGTAGTAATGGCACTCGTTTAACTTGGAATATATTACATTTCTCGCATAATTTGATGCCTAACGATGTAATTACGAAATGTATGAATGTTAATGTAATATTTGGAAATTGAGTTCTCACATAAACTATCTTATTAATTAGTACAATTGACACTGACAAAATTAAATTTGCTGCAAGGCACAAAGGGACTTCGTGTTGAAAACACATCTTAATTTTTCTATGTATAACTGTCAAATATATTCACAAATTTACAAGAGTCCATTTAAGAAACAGAAGCCATCACACAAAAAAGATCCAGAAACATTCAGACGTATTGCAATGAATACAATGAAACTATTTATTTCTACATAACGATAATATGAATTTTAATAAAATAACAAAGCATGTTTTATGTCTTAACTCAGAGTACATTTATTTCCAGTCATGTTTACTAAATGAATCTATTAAGATGAGAATATTCTCTTATCGCCTATTGGTCGATTGACAGAAACGAAGTGAAAAGAATTATGTTTACTGCATTTTCATTCGCTTGTTCTGCGGTAAATATTCACTATCTGTAAATGTCTTTCGTTTGTTTGTTTTTTCTTCCGTGTTCTTTAATTATTTAATGGAGGTGTAGCTATTATTCTTTTTTTAAGAATTATTATAATAAGATCCAAAAATGTTGAATAATATTCGTGGCATATTAAATAGGCGAGGTGATCAATCAAGAGTAAGTATAAAACTCTTAGTAGCTTTACATCTATTAAATACTCATTAAAATCTTCATAATTAACATATGATATCACCTCAATTTAAATGTATGTTTTGAATCAACATTCTCACTATTAAATTTTAATTCCTTCTATAATTTAAAAACTTTTTATAGCATAGTATTTGTAGAACTCTTAATAAGAACTTGATATTAAATATATATATTTCTAACGATATCAAACGTCCTGCAGCAAATCGTATTAAATACTATTTATATAAGTATTTAGAGCAATGCTATTTAAGTAAGTATTGCTATCTACACGTCTTTTAGTTACTTTTATAATGTTGAATCGATTTTTGTACGTAATTTGTGTCACATTATAATTCTAATGAATGTCTCAGTCCCATTTTTGGAATTCATAAAAGATTCAGGGGATATTTCATCATGTTCTGCCACGCCAACTACAATGCGCCAAATTGATTTTAAGCATGAAAGATTTTAAAAAAGTAAAAACATGTAGTTGTTGTGGCAATGAGTTATACCCTTCCCTTTGGTCCCTTTCTGTGACTTTTTTCTAGTTTCTCTCAGACTGCTTCGCAGAAGTTACCAAGACTTGCCGATTATTCTGCCACTGATCACGTTAAGGAAATCTCCCCCGAGATTTTTCCTATTTGCATAAAAAGGGAAGATTTCAGTACCATATTATGTCAGCAAAAACTAAAAAAAACATCACAAAAAAGACCAATTCGAAGGGTATAACTTGTAGCCACTGCCGGGCAAGCCTCTATATGTTTTATTTTTATTAATTTTTCTTGTTTAAAGTCAATTTGGCGACTGTAGTTGCCATGGTAGATCACAGTACGGAAATATCTGCCATAAAAATATAAAATGTAAGGAAATATATTAGAAATTGAAATTGTTCTGACTGGTTAGTCTTTCGACATTTTTAAGTATAACTTTTGTACTAGCTTTAAAATGACCTTTTTAATAAATAGATCCTTTAAATTACATTTCATAAATTTGTTTAGCTGAGAAGATTTTCATTTGCGTATCTATGAAAACAATCGCCAAGTTTTAGTGACTAGAAAAATTTCAACTTTTTCCACCTTGATAAATTTTTGAAGCTGATATAATTTTTGCATTATCAATAGTATGATTATATTTTTATTTATTCATTATAATAGCTGTCTTTTTTTTATTTTAGACTGAATCACTATCATCTAGACCATCTGAAGAAAATGTTCAAACTGAGGTAGATTCTGCCAAAAATCTTTAATCTAAATTTAGTTGTTACTAAGTTTTTAAAAGAATAAAATTTTAAGATTAAAAATTCTTATTTTTATTATTCTCGTTGAATAAATTTGATTTTAAAAGTCACATTTGTGTCTAAATTATTAAAAATATGTTAATTAATGTTCAGATGATTTTCTCAAAACGTTAACTTTTACTTAAGACAATTAGAAAAATTTCCTTTCATAATTAACTTAATATTGATACTTTTTCCTTTAAAATATAATATAAGATATGCTTTTTCCATTTTTTCATTACCATTCCCTCATTTTAAACATTTTAAAAACACATGAAGAAAATTTTTAGTTTAATATAAATTACTTAAAAAGTTTAAAAGTATGTGACAGTAATGACATTTTACCTATATTTTAGTTTTCTTAAATATAATTTAAATAAATTTGTGTCTGATGTATATTTTTTCTCTTCCTTCTGATTATTTTAAGCAAAACATACCACTATATAATGAAAATAACTATTTTAAAAGGAAATATTGCTTATGGATGAAAAAGTTAGGATTTGAGAAAATAACTCTTACTTTAGTTAAAAAGAAATATTATTTTAGTATTTGCATTTTATACAAGTCAAGTTTATTAAATGATATAATGTTGTAAGTTCATCATAAGTTTTCATTTATAATCTTATATGTAGGGATGTAATGAACATTTGGCCTGTTTGTCAAATATTCTGTATTTTTTGGAAAAATATTTTTTGACAAAGTTTCTCTAGAATTTTAATAGATTTAATTAAGAATAAATCTAAAATAGTATTTTTATTGTACACTATCTGATATAGTTTTTATACATATTTTTCAAATTTTAAATTGCTTGCAAATTTATATTCTGGAAGACAAATGGAAAAAGGAGATTTCAGGAAATGAAACTAGATTACTTTATACTGAATCACATGTTTTTTACTGCTGATTTTATTAATAATATTCAGGCAAACAAATAACATATCATTTTCAACACTTTTTTTTTTCTTTCTTTTTTTTTTTGAAAAATAAATGTTTTATAAAGAAAGTTATTTTATAACTCTCTGAGCATTTATTCAAAGACTTTTATTCATCTACATTTAATCATTTAATTGGGTTTTTTTTAATAGTTTTTCTGTGTGTAATTATGTATTAAGTTGCTTAATACTATAATGGTTACATTTAAAATTAATAACTGGATAATACCTCTAAGTTATTAGTAAATTATTTAATGGTAAAAATTCTATGTCATAGTTTTTATTATTATAATGTGATAAACTCTCTCTGCGACAAAATTGGTCAAGATTAAACAATATTTTGGTCTTAGACAATTTTCTGCATAACATAAACACAATATTACTAGTTGAAAAATTTCATTAGATAAGTATTTTTTACACCATAAAAATATGTTTCTATGAAGTCTTGAAAAGGATAATCTTAGAAAGGAAATTATAATAACTCTGTTTTTAATAAGAATCCCTAAAATAATTTTTCAAAATTCTTACCTCTTATCCATTTCAATTTGAGAAAACATGCACGGGAATAAGGATTATTTATTTATCTTTAAATTTATTATGCTATATCTTGACCATTTGCCATGTTTTTGATCTTTTTATATGCAAATTAAAAAATTGTTTTTTTTAAAGAGTACCATGCATGCAACTACACACATATTTAGCATAAACCGTTGAAAATTACAAAACCACCAAAAAGCTTCCATCTCGTGAGAAATTTTTCTTTTGTTAGGGTCTCAAATACCTTTCTGTTTCCAGAGTTCTCTCTGGGAGTAAGAAAGGACAGGACGCTTTGTCACAGAAAAGTGCACTCGCTTAACACCGTAAAAATTAATCAAAATGTGTATTAATATCTAGTAACTGAATTTCACTTTCAACAATTATCATATTACCCTATTATACTATTTTATGTGTATATTTTGAAAAATAATTCTCACTCATTATCAAAATCTGAGAAAAAAAAATTTTGTGTATGAAAAATAATTTAAGGTATACTGAGAGACTATCACTGTGCCCAAATATTTTTCAGAAAAAAGTAAATTAAAAAAGAAATAATTTTTGATAAACAACTTGAAAGCTTCTTTTTTTTTATAATTTAAACTGGAAAGTATGAGAAAATACACTTTTAAAAATGCCAATTCTTTTTTTTTTTTTTTTTTTTTTTTTTTTTTTTTTTTTTTTTTTAAGAATATTAATAAATATTTTTTTTAAAATTTAAAGTTACTTAAAAAATTCTTTACTATACCTCCCAAAAAAAGAGAAACTTATAAAAATTTGTAGTAGTAATCAGAATTAAACCTATACACACAGATAATTTAACATAAATTATTATTTAAACACTGAATTATTTTTTTAAGAAATGGAATATGAATAAAAAGGCAGTGTTTTTTAGTGGTGGGAGCTTATTTTGATAAGGTACAGCAAAGAGGGTGCATCAGAGGGCACGCCGGATAGGCTGCCCTTCTAAAAACGCTTATGGGGGAACCCTGCTGTTTCTTTGGCTGATAAATTCCAACATTTGAATAAAATTAAAATAATATGAATGTACCATTTATCATTTAAGAAAAAACATTTTTTTTGTTTTTTTTTTTTTTTTGCACAGAGTGTGCTTTAAACAGAATTTACTCTATGTATAGATAAATGCATTTTTCATGATTTAATTCAGTTATGTTTTTATTTCAGTTGTTTTTTAATGTGGGTTCTAACTTAGTTATATATTCTAGGGGTTTGTCTGCCCTACTTGTTTCCTAGCTTTCCCAACAGCCGAAACACTTCAAAATCATTATGAGAGTTCACACTCAGAAAGCTTTAATGAAACTGCTGGTGATAGACCCTTCAACTGTCCTGCATGTAAAATGAAACTAGGTAGTGAAGTTGAATTACAATCACATTTTACAAGACATCATGCTGAAAAAAAAGAAGATGTAAGCTATTGCATTTTTTCTAATAGTTTGAAACTTTAAATTTTATACTTTCAAGGATTCAAATGTTGTGAGTGTATATATATATATTTTTTCTTTTTTCCCAATTACTTAAAGCTCTGAGGTGAACCAGGTTCGAATCCCAGCAATGGCTGGTCGATACCCGGCTCACACCGACCACAGTGTTGGTGTAAAATATCCTCAGTGGTAGACAGATCACGGGTTCCCCTTGCATATCAGGCTAACTATGGGAGGTTAGTTCAATCAAAAGATCTGTTACATATACAAATTTCTCCCAATACTTGATCCAGGAGTTCCCTTGTCTTCTAAATTAGGTTCAAAATTACAAGATTATGGAGCTGAACATTAGTACTCGTAAACCCTGGGTGGGCTGTTCAACGACTGTTATGAAATATTATAAAAAAATTACTTGAAGCTATATTTAAAGTTTTTTTGCATTTATTCTTTGGGTTATACTTGCATGAGATTTATTGTACTAGTTATCAAAAGAAAATATATTCCTACATCAATTATTAATTCCTGCACAATTATTAATTATCTATTAATATGAAATTATCCAGCTACTCTGACTTTCATGAGCTAATTTTCATTTTAATCTTATTATGTTTTGCACAGTATTAAAAAGAGAAAACTTCTTTAGTGAATTATTTGAATCAATATCATGTATGAGAATTGCTCCCATTTATTAAAAAAAAAATAAAACAGACTATGTATTTATGATTTTATATAATTTAAGCATGTTATATCTTTAATTTTCTCTTTTCAAATTAATTACTTTACAAAAAAACTTTCTTGTTTCTTAGATTGAGTTTGAAGCCATGTCTCTACAAGTTAAAGCTCTTGAGGAAGGAAAGACTCTTTGTGAGTTAATTTTTATGTCATGTTTCTTTCTAAAAACTCTTTACATTTTTACCCTAGATTACTAAATATTCATCAAACATACTCTCAACTCTTGCCAGTTTTGCAAACTAAATTATTTTTAAAGATTTCTCAAAGGTATTATTTACATTTTAATAAAAATTTTGATATTTTTTTTTCTTTATTTTTTAAAAAACATTGCTGACATGTTTATATAAATAAAAGGTTATAAAAAGTTCAGAGAATAGATAATGTAGGTGTTGATTAAAACAAATTGAAACAAGATCTCTTTTCAGTTTAATATTATTATTTATTTTTAAAGTTGAAACATTTATTTGCATTACAAAACTATGTAAATGACTTAAATATTACTGTAAAATGCATCAGAGGTGCACAACCTACAGTCCGCTAATTGTTGATGTGGATTCATAGAGTGACAGTCTCCGTAGAAACTGATCATTAACATTGACAATACAAAAAATTAGTTTGAAATTGCAAACTTTTGAATTAGTCATTTGCTCTAAAAGTGTAATGATTTTAAGAATCCCAACATTTTAAATTTATTATTATTTAATTTTTTTTTCTTTTACTACACTTGTTTGACATTTTTAGTTTTTAAGTAATGTTAATATGTAGAAAAACTATGTCATATGATTGGCAAAGTAAATATAATACTAATATAATTTATAAATAAATATAATAAAGAAATTCCAAAATATATCTTTATTGTTATATTATTTATTTTAGTGCAAACTGAATTACAAGCTGTCAGAGAAGAGTTGTTGAAGGAAAATATGAAAATCAGAGAAGAAAGAGATAGTTTTAAGTTAAAGGCTAATAAATTGGTAAATAGTATTTTAATAATGTTTTTACGTCTGTCACTGTATTTTTTATTTTATTTTTTTCATAATATTATTAGAAATAGAATATGGGTACAAAATGTGTAATCTCTTAATATACTTTTTACATTTTTGTAAATTATATTTTTTTAAATACAAATTTATATTATTATAACCTGCTGATTTTATTATAAACAAGTAGCTCAGATTTCAAAAAGAACACATAAATTAGAACATTTTATATTTATTTCATGAAACTTAGATATTTATTTCATGGAAAAGAAAAACGCTTTTCTAATTTCATCCAATGTTTTCACTACAGCGCGAGAACGCGAGAATCTTGCATATTTTTTTCTTTTCTCGCATTAAAAAATGATAACCATGCGAAATTCGCACACTCTATTAATCAATTTCAAAATGCTTGGAAAACCTTTCGTCTCGTACCATTTTGAATAAAATCGTTTCACTTTTCTACCTTGATCTTTCATTATTTTCAACATTTGTTTGCTGGCAGATGTAGAGGTTGGGAACGTGTGCACAATGCTGAAAATTTAATTAGTGATTACGAATAGTTCAGCATCTGTTGAAGTTCTTTTAGCGCCCAAAACTGAATTAAGACAAAATATCGTAACAGATTAACTGGAGCCGCGATGACTCAGGGGATAGAGCGTTCGCCTTCCAATGGGGCGAACCGGGTTCGAATCCCAGTCGATACGAATTCCGCATCCGGCTTGCACTGACCACAGTGCTGACGTGAAATATCCTCAGTGGTAGACGGATCATGGGTTAGAGTCCCCTTGCCGTCAGGCTAACCGTGGGAGGGTCTCGTGGTCTTCCTCTCCATGTAACGCAAATGCGGGTTAGCTCCATCAAAAAGTCCTCCACGAAGGCAAATTTCTTCAATACTCGATCCAGGAGTTCCCTTGTCTTCTGGATTGGGTTCAAAATTACAAGGCTACGGAGTTGAACATTAGTAGCCGTAAACCCATTAAGTTGGGTCGGCTGTTCAACGACGGTTATAAATAAATAAATAAACAGATTAACTGATAAGCATTAGAGCAACTTAGTAAGAATAGCTTATGGAAAAGTTGATATAGAATATTTTTCATATGATGATGCAGCAAAAATATTCAATGCTTAAAAAAATAGAAGACGTTAAATACAGTACGACCTCGAAAATCCTGCTCTTACGTCCAGTTCGTCAGGAAAAAATTTCAAAAAAAGAAGAAGAAAAAATATTGAAATAAAAATTTAATGTAAGAGTGCAAAACTGCAACTCTACTCCAACAAAGAAGCAGTAGGTGTGGGGAGTGAATGAAAGCTCATAGCTGATAAGGAAATTTCAGTCTTTCTTATCAGCTCTGTATAGATAACAAAGAATACAGAGGGGATTCCCCTCTATGTTCTTCAATCTAGAGGGGATTCCCCTCTTTATTCTTCAATATAGAGGGGATTCCCCTCTTTATTCTTCAATATAGAGGGGATTCCCCACTATATTTTTCCATAGATAAGACCTGCAGGAGGAAGAATTCTTCTACCACCTTGTTTTACCCCCTTGTGAAGAAAGAAAATTTGTTCTTTCTTAACCTTGAAACATAGGAGGGGGGGACAAGTTCTTTCATCCCCCAACAAAAAAAGGATTAGTATCAGCTGGTACAGTCTAGTCTAGAAGCATCTGTTTCAGTTATAAGTTGAAATTGAGCTTGCGTTTTAAGCCTATATTTTTAGTTTTAATTGCTAATATTATGTTATCTAAATGATCTATTAGGGGGGAAATGACGAAATTTTGATTTTTAATGTCTCTTATTTATTATTTAAAGTGTGTATTTATGTTAAGTTGTTAAAATTGACGTCGGAGGTCTACACACGCGCGTTTAATCGCGAAATCGGCCTGGCGAATTCGATAATTCTATCAATTTAAGTAAGGTATCTAAAATTCGGAAATCCGGACCTTCCAAGCCCCCCACCAGTCCGGATTTTCGAGGTTGCACTGTATTATAATTAAAAAAAAATTTTTTTCAGAGTCTATTTGTGTATTTTTAATTTTTAGAAATCTCACTTAACTTTTTGAAATTTCACCCTGTTTTTGGGGAAGGTTGAGAAATTCTGTCCCATTTTTTTTCTGTAATGAAAACACTGATTTCATCCATCCATTAATTTAGTTAACAGCTTATTTCTGACCTAAAAGGCAATTGTTTGTTGCTCTTCTAAAAAATGCAATGCTTAGGTATATTACTAGCTATTTTTTTTCTTTTTTTTTTTTTTGTACTGAAAAAGGTTTTAACAGTTTTGCTATTATTCAATCATCATTGTTATATTGAATATTGATGTATACATTCTTTTTTCGTGCTCTCAACAAGCAATAAAAAGAAAGTAACCACTCTACTTTTAATTTAAAGTGTAATGAATGTACAGTCCTCAAAAAAAAAATCACCCGGAATAACTTTTGTTCTAATGATCGGATTTTCACGAACTAAGTGTCAATCTTAATGGTTCCTGGAGGTGACCTCAAATATGCTAATTAATTAGTGCTAACTATTAATTAAGTTACAAAATCAGACACGAAAACGTACTTTCTCTAAATAAACATTTTTTTTTTTTTTTTTTTTACATATTTGGATTCTTAACCTTCAAAATATAGGGGGTAGCTGCAATCTGGGAAATATGGTCCCCATAGTTTGGTCAGGAGAGCAATCCAAAGTTCATACCCCTTAATGTTAATTTCACTTTTTACGTTTTTAGTCATATTTTTAAAACTAATAAAGCAATTCAAAAAAAATTGCACCCACTCATAAAACTTATTTACCCAAAGGTAATTTCATGAAAAAAATAATTTTTAATAATTATTAATTATTTTTTATTATTTAATTAAATTGAGGATGAAAAAATTTTGAATTATAAGGTATGAATTTGTTATACCATATTAATCTACATATTTTTCAATTGAAAAATCTAAAGTTTCAAATGTTTTTATTTATTAGAAGTTGAGAAAAATTAATATGAATTATTTTAAATAAAATAATTTGGCGACAATAAAGAAATAATTAAATGGGGTGATTAATATTAAAATTTGATAAACTTGCGAGGAACTTGACTTCGCACGTGTAGCGAAAAATTTCATTCATATTTTTTTCTCTAATAATCATTTGCTAATCTTTTTATTTTTATTTCTTTCAAACTATAAAATACGACGTTTCTTTTTTAGTTGTATAATAATTTATTTGCAATTTACTAAAGAAATTTGAATAAAACATTTTGAATAAAGAACACTTTATTTAACGAATGTCTAGTTTTATAAAAGCATGCTTCTGATAGAATATGATTATACACCAGATTGTGCTTATTTAATGTGATTATTTTTTAGTTTTTTTCTCAATAACTGATACAATTACAGTAATATACATACGCATGAATAGATTTGGAATAAAATATTTATCAGTTTGTTGAAAATATTTTTTATAAATATTAATAAAAATACGTAGTAAACAAATTTAAGCCTATCTCACATCATCGCAAATTTCTCAACATCTTATGTATCGTCTTAATCTTAAAAGTAATTTTAAATCACCTGTCCGGAAGTGTTTCGCAGAACTATTTTACCAACTATTTAATTTTATGTTAACATTTTTAAAAATCTTATTCTTTACCCTACTACGTTTATTATTTCTTCATTAATATACTAATAAATTTTTTTAGTACTTTAATTTAGGTTTTCTTTAAAGTAAAGTTCCTTTTTAAATTATAGTTCAGTTTTTTTTAAAGAATTATTGTCTGCTAGCTAAGAATAAAACCTTGTTAAGTAAATTAAAAACATTCCGCTGTTTAAAATTATTTAATGCAAAACAGCTGATGATTTACTAAGCATACTATTTTTTTCGAAAAAAGAATATAAATCACTGATTGTCTTTTTTTTTTTTTTTTTTTTTTTTTTTTTTTCGTTTCTTGCGACTTCAACATAGATTATCTAAAATAGTGTTGATGTTTTATAAGTCACTACAAAGAGTATAAAGATACCGAACACAAAAAGCTGTTGAATACGTAGCCAAACTTTTTAAGCGTCTTAAAATATCTCAGTATCTTAAATGTCGTCCTAACATCGTAGTTGTGAAATTAAATTTTTAATTATCTGACCACGTGTGATTCACTAATTATTTCATTATATCTTTTACTCTTTCTTTAAGATTTCATGTAGAATTTTTTCCAGATAATAAACTAAACTATTTTGTTTAATTTTTTACTTTAGCATGATTCCCAAGATGTTATTATAGTATAATTTGTTATCAGGAAAAATGCCTTATTTTGTTAAGCAAGAAATACTAAAAATTGAAATTTGTAAGAAGATTCCAAAGCCGTGCCAACTTTAGAATCATCTGATTTTTAAAAAAATGCATTAAAAAATACGCAATTTCCGATCTTATTTTGATTTTAAAAAAATAATAAATTAAAGTGGCGAGAAGGCTAACATACTTTTTACAGAAACTGTGAAAACCAATTTTTCCAATATTTCGTCAAAAGAGAATAAGAATGATATTGCTACAAGGGACCTACTCAATAATTTCGCTATTTCCAGAATGTAATCTGTTTGATCAAAACATATTTCCTTGAAAATTAAAACGAGGAAAATATTAGCTTTAATTATTTATCTAAGCTTATTCCATTTATTTAATAATAGCGGTATCAAGGTTAAGGATATGCAATGGATTATTATTGTAAATGCATTAAATCATATAGCTTGAATAATTTATTTTAAGCAAATAAGGGTGTAAAAATAAACTCGATCGAAATACTCCGAAAGTATACCCTAAAATATATGTAGAATAGACTTTGGAATCAATAGATAAAAAATACCTTTTCAAACAACTTCGAGTAGGGCGGAAACGCTAACTTGTTTGAAATAGCTGTCCTTGTAACTATTTAATTTTGACTCCTGGTGGTAAGGGACATTCTATTTTCACATTAGAGTTTTGAAATTTCAATTGTAAACGGAATTTTTTTATGTCCTTAAAAATGTAAAGGCCTGCAACAAAAAAATAATAATAATTGTACTGCATTGATTTTTTTACAAAGTAGTGAATTATTATTTTTTTCAATTTAAGAACTTGTGCCAGTAACTTATGTAAAACTTATTTTAATATCGAGTGGAATAATCTAATATGTTGTGTTACTACATGGATAATCCCAAGAAACTGAATCGAAAGTATAAAAACTTCATTGATTTAAACCTTTGTTGCGACCCAATTTACGATACAATTTTTTTTAAAAAAAATTTACCCCCCCCCCCCTATTTCAAGTGTCTGGATTCCAAGTATGTGAAACAAAATGTATGTTTATTCAGAGAAACTACGTTTTTGTGTCTGATTTCGTAACTTAATTAATATTTAGCACTAATTAATTAGCATATTTGAGGTCACCCCCAGGAACCATTAAGATTGACACTTAGTTCGTGAAAATCCGATCATTAGAACGAAAGTTATTCAGGATGATTCGTTTTGTTTTTTTTTTTTTTTTTTACGGGCTGCACACTATTGTGAAACAGAACAGTATTAAATATAAATGTAAATTTGTAATCTGATTTATATCCCGGTGTAAAGGTCAACTTTTCAACCCCCAAAATTTTATGAAAATCAGGATATTGACTTAGGTATGATATTTCATTCATTAATGAAGAAATATTAATGCATTACAAACAATGAGATGGGTATGAATAACCCTGTATCAATTTATCTCTTTTAAAATCTAATTTTAATATGTTATATACAATTTTGCATTTCCTCTTGTAATATTTTCTTGACGTATAAAAGTAAAGGATATTTTTAGAAGCAATACGTCAAAATACATTCAGAGAAAAAATTAAGAATAAGAAAAGTAATGATAATTTATTCAAAAGTATTTCAAACCCTATAAAAACTTTTAAAATATACCATAAAGTGATGTCACATGTGGTAAAATTTAACTAATTAACAGGTTGCCTAACAACATTTTAATGGATCTTTATTTGAGGGAGTGCCTCTTAGTATCTTTGAGGGCAAATCGTCATATGCAGAGAAAACAATGCGAAATATTTTTTGCTTAAGAAAATTTTGTAAACTTAATAATTTTTTATATTTTTTAGTTTTAGAAATTTTCATATTTGTTTCTTTTTTTCAGCAGTTGAGCTGACGTACCTATAATTTGCCATCTTGTAATCAAAAATAAGGGGTAGTTAGCACAGCTTTAAGCTGAATTTTTTATTTTTTAAATGTTAGAAGATTTATTTGATTTTGTAAATCTCAGAATTAAACAAAATAAAAAGGTAAGAACTTTGGGGGTCTTTTCATGGTTTGTCTGATGTATACGGAGTGTGGCCCTATAAATCTATTCAATATTATAAAACACTAGATCCATAATTTTTATGAATTTACATGTGTTAATACGTTTTTTCTTATTTTAGACCGATGATTTGGCAGCATTGAAACTTCAGTTTGATGATTTAAAAGCTAATAAAACTTCATTGGAAAATGCATTAAGATTATCAAAAGTAAATCATGTAGTTTTTATCCTGTTTCTTTAATTTATTTAAATAAATATAACAATTTTTTTGTTTCTTTATTTAATTAATTTTTGCTGAAAAATGTATCTTGAACTTGTAGGAAAAAATGAAAGATCTCGAAATTGAAGTACACCAAAGGTAAAAGCTGTTAAATAATTTATTAGAATCTTGCAAGTTATTATTCTTATTTTTAAAATAATTAATTTATATTCTGGTGATAATATCCATATTTTAGACCTGCTGCAGATGATGTAGCTGTATTGAAACAAGAAATAGTCACTGTACAAAAATTGATGAATGAAATGACTCGCCAAAGTGAAGCTCAGAAAGAAGATTTGCAGAAAAAGTGTAATGATTTGCAAGATAATTATTTAAAGTAAGGTTAATCTATAGTTAATTTGATTATTGATTTAAACTTTATTTTTATGTCCCCATTACTTTGAGTAATTATATCCAACATTTTTTTTTTTTTTTTAATTTTAAAATAATGTAGTTATTCTTGCTTTTGATAGAATCAAATCTAATAAAAATTTTTAACAGTTTTGGGGATTTATATAGTTTAAAAAAAGACTTTTGTGTGTCGAAAGTGAAATTGATTGTGTATATCTTAATAAAATTTGTTATTGCACTTCAGAAATTTTTAATCGATAAAATTGATATGCATTAAGTATTTTATTTACTATTCTTCAAAGTATTAAGACAGATGAGATTTTATGATTCCAATTTGAATTTTAAAGATCTGCTTTTTAGATCAATTTAAAAAAAAAGGAACTTCCTCTCAATTCGAGTTAATTTTGTTTATATGTTTTGCAAGTTTCAATTAAATACTGTATTTTTTCTTATTACAAAAGGAAAAAAAAATTTATTTGACAGTGTTTGTTGTACGCTAGATTTAAAAATGTTTGATTTAAAAATAAAGGAAAGATCAGTTCATAAAAAAGATTTCAAATGATCAGATTTAAATGACAGTCTTTAAGAATTAAAAAAAAATTATTACCTGATAGCATAAAATTTTTGTTTTGCCTTTTGTTCTTTCTTTTTGCAAATCATTGAATTATTTTTCATTCTCATCATTACAAATGTTCATCAGCCATTAATCAATAATAATCTTCTATTTCATCTACATCATTAAAGTTACTTTGAATAGAAAAGAATGTTCATTATGCAGCGAATATACCCAAATATTAAGAAGTTTTACTGATAGGACTAATTCTAGATGTATGTTATACATTATATGCCAGAAATCTATGTTTTATCTGTAATATGTACAGAATTATGGAAACGAAAAATAAAAGTGTAAGTAACTTATATGATAAGTTCAGATATTAAAATAATAAATAATACTCCTAAGATTTTGATATTTTTGAATTTTGTCTTTTAAGTTTAAATATTAAACTCTTTTCAAATTTTTCTTCTTTCTTACTTCTTCATTCAATATGGAAAAACGCTGCACTTTTAGAAAAGGTTCACTCAAATCTTTTAGCTTGATAGCGTAAAATATTTCTTGCTTCAGTTTTTTTTTTTTTTTTTTTTTTTTTAATTTGTTACATAAAGACTTAACAGTAAGATCTTAATGGTATCTGTAGATCTTTATTTACATTGCAGATTGCAAGCTGAAAAGTTAGAATTGGAAAATTTTATAAAAAATTGTCCTAAAAAAGAAGAATATTCAAGGTTAGTATTAACACTTGTCTATTAAAGTCATTATTATTTAGAAACTAACTCTTACAGCAAATTTGAGAACAAAAAATGTTGAAATAACAATAGATTTGACTGTTTTATATTATAATGTTTTTAAAAGGGAAATTTTTATTCATGTATAAAAGAAAACTGTCTATTTAAACTAATTTTCTTTGTTTGACATAATTACATTTGTTAATAAATTAATGTAAAAATTTTTTTAGACAAATTTATTGTACTTAAGCTATTTAAATATTAGTTTTTTAAGTACGAATTTATTATTTTAGTATATTGGTAATTTTTCATTTTTCTAACATTGATTAAACATCAGGATTACTTTTTTTTTTTATCTGGCTAATATATATTTGAAAGTTATAATAAAATTAAGAAACCTAGGGATGAATTAACAAGATTATAATTATCAAATATTATTGTGAATCAAATTGGGAGTTAAATCTTAAAACTGTTAAGTAATCAATGTAAAATTTGTTTCTGGGTTCAGCATTAAATTTAATAATTTATAGATTATAAATTCAAGATGTATTCCTGCTTTACCTAAATGTTAAGTAGATGCAAAATAAATTTTTTGTGTAAAAAAAAAAGAGTGGTTTTAATTTTTTTTATTATTTTTTTATATTTTTATTATAAAGGTTTCTGATTTAAAAGCCAAATATTTGATATGGTTATGTGTACAGATCGCAAAAAAAAATGGGCCACCATAAATAACTTTTGATCTGATCTGAACCTTCACATTCTAGAACTTAATCTTAGTAGTTTGAAGGGGTGACCTCACTAATTAATTAGTACAGGCGATATTTTAAGTTACAAAATCAAACTCAAAATGCTTTCTCTGAATAGACATACTTTTTTTTCAGCGGATTTGGATTTCTGATTCCGAAAATATATGGGATGGCCTTTATCTGGGAATTACGGTCCCAATACTTAGGTTTGAATAGCATTCCAACATTTGGTCCCCTTAATGTTAATTTTAATTTATTTGTATTTTGCCATAGCTCACAAAGTTTTCAAGCAAATCAACAACAAAAATTTGCTCAGAATTATAAAACTCGTTTATACAAGAATATTTTCACTCAAAAAATAACTTATAGTGAATATATATTATTTTTTATTATTTTATTTAATATTAGCCGAAAATATCTTGAATTGTAAGGTATACAAATTTTTGCATCATTTTAACGAATGCAATTCTAAATGGCAAAATAAAACATTTGAACAGAATCTTTCTAATAGTTCCTGGGAAATCTAATTTTAAAAATACGATTTTTTCAAAGTTTGATTTTTCAGAAATTCGACCGATTATGCTCTAATTTTGTATTTTTCCATTTTTTAAAATGGAAAAATACAAAATACATTTTTGTATTTTTCTATTCTTTAAAATTATGTTAAAAACTGTCTGCCTTAAAATTCCAAATTTTGTCGACCATTATGAAGTAAAATAATTCAAAATAATAAATCTTTTCTAAAACTTATATTTTGCGTGAAATTCTCTTTGGATAAACAAATTTTATAATTGTGTGCAAAAGAATTTTTTATTCATTCTATAAGTTTTCAAGATATGGTGAAGTATGCCAAAAGTAAAATTAACATTAAAGGGTCCAAACTTTGGACCGCTCTCCTGACTAAACTATTGGGACAGTGTTTCTTGCATAGCAGCTTCCCCCTATATTATGGGGGTTAAAAATCTGAATCCGCCAAAAAAGCAATGTTTATTTAGATAAAGTACGTTTTTGGGTCAGATTTCGCCACTTAAATTAGCGTCTGCTCTTATTAGCATATTTGAGGTCACACCCTTAAGCAGTTATGATTGAATTCTAGGACGTGAAGATCCAATCATTAGATGAAATGTTCAGGGTGGTCCTTTTTTTTATTTTGCACAGTGTATATTAAAAAATTCTGTTAGAAATCTCTTTTGAAAAAAAAAGTTTTTTAAATAATAGATTTGTTTCAAAATGTTTGTGAAAGAGATTATAAGTTTTTTTTTTTTTTTTTTTTTTGTCTTTATTTTTTTTTTATAGGACACTTATACCTATTATTTTTTTCCTATTTTTAGACAGAAAGAGTATTATTCTATCACTTTCTAAGTTGATACGAGATGTAGTATTCTTACATTTCCCAACCAATCATAAGTAAACTGACTTGACCCATTGACCTGCAGTATAATCATTTCCGATTGTGTTCTTATATTTTTGCAATGATTGGCAGAATTTATAACTCAGTTGTGTTTGATTACCTTAAACTTTTCCCTATAGCTTATTACTTATGCTTCATTTGATTTCCCCAAATAAATTTGACTTTTTTTTTCTAGCCTTCAAAAGAAGTGGAGTGAGATGTCCAGCAATGTATCAAATCTTCAGCGAGAGCTAAATGCTAAAGAAATTGAGAAAAACAAGCTGCAAACCAATCTAGATAAAGTATGTAAAAATATAAAGTAATTAAAAAATTCTTTTAAATAGAATGTTTATGAACTTGGTTTTTCCAAATATTGTGCAACTGAAACATTTACTCAAATTTGTTGTATTATAGAAAGATTTAATTTTAAGCACTTCTTTTGTGCTAAGTATCAGCTTATTTCTGTTGGTTTTAAAATATTCAGATTTCTTATTATTTCTCGTTTTATTTATTTATTTTATTTTTTTTGTATATTCCTAATGATGTATTTAAATTATTTAGTAAAGGTCTCTAATGCTTAAAAGGTTTCAAAAATATATATTCCTCATTTTTTTTCCATAGTAAAATTGTTTTATGAGAAAAAAAAATTATTTCACTTTTTTATTATTCATTGAACCGTTTTATCTTTTTCATTATGTAAACTTTATCAGTTTGTGTTAACTATTTCCTTTTTTTTTTTTTTTTTACTTTATAGTATGTGTGGGAAATGTTCCTTTTTTAATTTTTCCGTAATTTGTTCAATAGGTTAGTGACTATGAGCAAATCAAGGCTTCTTTACTTGAAAAAAATAGTTCTTTGGAAGAAAATCAAAGGATATCTGCTGAAAAGTATGTAAATATTTTTTCTTATAAGTTGTTAGATATTAGCCATCATTGCTTAACATTTTTGGTGGCATTCCTTTTGCCATGAAAATGTACTTACGACCTTTTCTATATACGATACATTAATTCAAATGTCGGGGCCAATTTCAAAGAAAATAAATAAGTACTGTTTTGCATTTTTTTTTCCTTTAAAGTTTGTTTAAATGCATCTTGTAATTTGAAAGGAAAAAAATGAAGTTCCATTCAGTTTTTTTAAATATTATAAACATTCACAGTGTTCTCCCTAAGCATATTTAGAAGGTCGGCTTGCCCTTTGATCCCTATAAAAACGTCCTCTTTGCCCTTTTTGTAAAAACAAGCTGCCATCCCTTAAAAACAGTGCTTCATATTCCATTTTAAAAAAAATTTATTCACTGTTTAAATAATAATTTCACGCTGGTAAAATTATGTGTTTATAGGTTTAATTCTGATTACTATTACAAATATTTACTTTGTTTGGATTATTCTCAATTCATAAAATTTTTTATAGTGTCTTTTTTTTGGGGGGGAGGGGGTAAATAAATACTTTTTTTAAATATTTATTTCTTACAATTTTCAGTTTAAATTATTGAAAAAGCTTTCAAGTTGTGTTTTGATTAATAATTTTTTTTTAGTTTACTTTTTTTGAAAAAAAAAATTATGGACAGAGATTTTAACATGGCTTTAATTATTTTTATGAACTACAGATTTTTTTCCTATTTTGATAATTAGAGATAATTATTTTTTGAAATATACAGATAAAATAGTTTAAGAGCGTAATTTAAAAACTGTTGGGATTAAATTCAGTTATTAAGTAATATTATTCATTTTCATGCATTTTTACAGTGTTAATTTTGTGCCTTTTCAAAACTCAAAGTGCACTTTTCTGAATGACAGCGCTCTACCGTTTTTTTATTCCTAGGAAAAACTGCATTCATAATTTATTTATGTAAATAAATATAAATGCAGCAAAAATAAATGAAGTCTTCTGGAGAAATACAGTTAGTACAAGCAAATATAAATTGTACAAATTAAATGTTTCTACAGATAACTTACAACTGCTTTTTCAATAACTTTGCTTACTTACCTTTGTAATTTCCTATTTATTTTCCATTAGAGAAACAGTAATTTCACAATTGAAAGAAGAAATCAAAGTGATGAAAGAAAAAATTGAAGACATGAAAAAAGATAGAGAAAATCTTTTTTCTAAAGTGAGTTTTTTTTTTTTAATATTATTTTTAAAATTATGTGTTTTTATTTTATATTAAGTCTCTTATTTTATCATTTTTGTCATGTGTCTATATTTTAATGTTCTATTATTTTTTTTAGTTGCATTAAGTTTTAAATTTGGGTAAAAAAATTTAAATTGTGTATCTTTGTAATTTTTAATAAGATTCCTAACCATCAAAATACATTTTGAGAATCACATAGTTTTTTATGGAAAAATTGGTGTTTCTGCCAATCGTTAATTTTTTAAGAAAATCTGGGGAGGAAAAAAGAACAGAAATTTTGATTGACTAAACATTTAAGAAGTAAAAAATCGGGAAATGTAAGTTTTTATCTAAAACCTAGAACTTTTATCGAATTTTGTGTGGGAATTCCTAAAAATTTGGTGCCTTTTCTGAAGTTTTTAGTTTTGATTTGGCTATTACATATTATTTTGCTGTTATTGTAAATTATGGTTTAAATTGGCATTTAAATTAATTTTGGAGAAATAGAAGTAAAAACTTCACAAATTATTTTATTACAGATTAAGACAAAGAAAACAAAAACATTTTATTAGTTAATTTATTATTATAATTATTTATTCATTTAATTAATTTTACACTCAAAATTTCAATTAAAAAAATGCTGAAATTTTATTAAATGTTCTCATAAATTACTGAAAGGAGATATTAAGATAAATAATAAAACATAATAATAATAATTTTTCTCTCTATTTTTACCAATTTTTTAAATTCAAAGCAAACTAAAAAAAAATAGATTGGTATAATAATGATTATATACATATTTATTATACATATTGTTTAAACAAAATGTAGTCAAGAAACTGACCAGAAAACTACTTAAATATTTCAAAGTTAAAAGCTATAATATACAACTGCATTTATGTTATTCTGTTAAAATTAATATTTTTTTTCCACTTCAGATACAAGATGGGGAGGGCGCCAGTGCTGCAATGCATCAGTTAAAAGAAGAAAATGTATGTATTTAATTATATACATCATAGAATAAAATATTTTTTTACTATATCTAAGGTGCTAAATAGTACAAATTATCCATAGTTATTTTTAAGAATTTTGGTTAGATTAAAATAATTTTTTTCCCCTAACTATCAAGAGTTATGTAATTTTGTTGTTTGCAACTAATCTAATGATATTCCTTTTTCTACTCCTTAAATAATTCTAAAAACAACAAATAAAAAGCAAATTTGATAGAAATCATTCCCCACCTTCCATCGAGCTATTCTGAAATTTAATCATCTCTCCTTACTAAAAGGCAAAAGAACATAAAATGCAATGAGCATAAATTTTTAATCAAGAGGAAATAGTACAATCTTTGCCATTGTGGGGAAATTAAAATGCAGTCAATCTTGCAAAACAGACATCTCCCTTAGACCCTCCCAATTCTCTTGCTAACTTGAGCTATGTTAAACTGCTTATAAAACAAAATTATTTATTTTCAGTTACCAATTACTGTCAATTACCATTTATAGCAACTTTTTACTGGGAACAAGTTTTTGGGAGAACCTCTTACATAATGCATCCAATGAAACCTTCCTAGGGCTACTGACTGGGCATGACTTTCTAATGTCACATTTACATCATATTGGACTTGATGACTCTCCTAACTGCATTTTGTGGGAGGAACATATTGGCGTGAAAGGCGAGCATCTCTGAAACTGTTCTGCCTTCCAAGAGACTTGCACTTCTTCATATTTTATGACTCTTTCCATAACCTTGGAGATACCTCTTTTTTGTACTGGACTGCAAGACTTATTATGCGCCATAAGACAAATATAAAGGCAAAAAATAATAAATTTTTAGTGGTTCCATATGCTGGGTGATAAAATAGCAATAAAATTTATCTAAAAACTAGAACATTGATTTTAAGTAATCAATTTGATTTTATAATTGAGTATAAAATTTCAGTGTTATTTAGTTTTTAATTTACTGCTTTTATGTTACGTTTTTACTTAATGCTATTTTTTGTTTAATATTAAATTCGTTTATTAATATTATATACTTGCGCTAAATTGAATTCTGTAAATGCTAACTGTATAAATTTCTCTGATATTGTATAGCTAGTGTGCGAATTTGGCACCTCTGCAGTATGATAAATAGTCTGTTATTTGTTGAATATGCTTGAATGTATTGATTTGGTTGTTAACATCTCACTAGAGCTACACTACTAGACTATTCATAGTAAAGATTTATTCTTAATGACGATCCATACACAATGCTAGTGCATACAACCACTAGAGAGCGGATGGTGCTATTAATCAGATGACCTCCATACCACACTCTCCCAACAGTATGTGGACTTTTTTAGCTTTGAAATGGCTAGAAACATTACATTACAATCAATTCTGAACACAGTTGAAGAAAGTGCAATCTCATCAAACATTCAGTCTATTTATATAGTAAATCGAGTCATATCGGTAAGCTACCCAACACACCCACTGGATAGCCTAAATATATTGCTATTGAGGTATACTTTAATTATTTTGATATTGCTATTTCATTTTTCAGTGCACTAATTGCTGCCAAAAGAGCTTCCATTGCTGGAACTCCACTTTCAAAATTCTCTTTAATTTTTATCACTATCCACTCTGGATTATTCATAAGTGTTAAAGTTGAATTGGTTGTAAGGAAATATGAAAATAAACAGTAAAATATTAGTTATTCAAATAGCAAACATAAGCTTCCACTGGTTAAAAATAAGCAAATTTTGCCTATGCAAATTTTACTAATGCTTTACTTGGAGTTGCAAATGATTTTCTACAAGTAAAATACTTCTGTTTGTTTAAAAACAAAAATGTCATGTATGTCTTCTTTATGAATACCAATTTTTTATAAAAAAAAATTTGTATAACTTTAATTGCATTTATACTATCTCTAAAATAAATAAAAAAATGAATGCATACATAATTGTTATATCTGTTATTTAATTATTTTAGTTCTTTTTCTTTGTATTGTATTTATTAATATTATACTTATGTATTTCCTTTAAAGCTCTTAAACTTCAGCAAATTATTTTTGTTTCTTAATTTTAAAGACTCGTCTTCAAGAGCAGCTAATGCAACAACAAAATATTGAAGGACAGAATGCTACAAAAAGTGAAGAAAAACTGGAAGAAATGCGAGCCTTGTTAAAAAGGGTAAGAAATTCTATTAAAGTTTAATGTTAGATAAAATTATTTTTATTGTAGATGTTTATCCCTACACTACACTATTTTACCATATGGATAAAATAATATTTATTTAAGTTTATTTCTCAAAAATTTGTAACTAAAATTTTTTGATAAATGAAAATAGGAAAACTGGCAAGAGAAAAGAAAGGCTTGTGTCCGGCCAGGACTGTAAATTCCTGGTGTATCTCTCCACTCGTTTTGCGTTTACTAGGTAATCTGTAAACAAACACAATTTATTATTCTAGGAAGTTATGTTAATGGAATTTGGATTTAAGTATGTTTCTAATGTTTTCTTTTATATATTTATTCAGGTCATAAAGTATGAATTGGATTAAAAATATTTGAAACAATCAATAAATGAAATAAACGGGTTATTAGAATATTATTGTCTATTTTGGATATTTATTTGAACATAAATTTATTTCTATAAGACTATTTTGTTTTTTGCTCATTGCCATTCTAAATATTAAAAAAGTTTAAAAATCAATAGGTGGTTAATAAATTAACACAAAAATAAATACAACTCTGTTCTAAAATTTTTTTATACTTTTTATTTTCTAAAAATTCAGTTACCATTGTAGAAATATAAACATCTTTAAACACCTTTTTTTTTTTTTGCTTAAAAAAATGTTAAATAGTGTGATAATTCCAGGCCAATCAAGACCTTCAAGAGACAAACAAGAAATGTAATCAACTTCAAACTAGTCTAGATGACATTCAGTGCCAAATCAAAATTCTCGAGAATGATAAAGAATCATTGTTAAAAGAAATAGAAAATCAAGTTAGTATTTTTAATTTTATTTTAAAACATTTATGTGCTCAGTAAAATTATTTGTATCCTATTGAAAGTTTATTATTTATTAAGCATTTTGAATCTAATTGATGTAAAATCAGACAATTGAGAAGCTTCATTTTAAATGTGATAATTTTTGATTTTTCAATTTAAGGTAATCACTTTAAGAATATGATGACATTTTAATAAATTTCATTTGTTTATTTAGTTTATCTTAGCAGGATATTCTTACTTTAAATTTTATGTGTTCTTGGCAGAAAGAAGCAACAGCAGCTGATAAAGCAGAAATTAGAACATTGAAACAAGAGTTGGAAAAGAAAGATAAAACTTTAGAAATGAAAACTCACCAAATGGAAAATCTCTCTCAACAGCTAAAAGATGTAAGTCATTATTTATTTTTTTCTTTTGTTAATATTGTTCTTCTGTTAATATTGTTGATTGCTCTGCAAGTTTTCTTACTTGCATTTCCTTTTATTTATCCTTTCCTTTTATTTTTATAAACCTATATTTTTCTTTTAAAGATGACTGGCTGTTATGTTTCTAAACCTATATTTTTCTTTTAAAGATGGCTGGCTGTTATATTTCTAAACCTATATTTTTCTTTCAAAGATGGCTGGCCATCTTTGTTTCTAAATCTATACTTTTACTTTTAAAGATGGCTGGCTGTTATATATTTTTCTCTTATGTTTTTCCATTCTAACCACTTTTCCCTTAACAACACCATTTGTTACATGATATGTACTTCTTCTCGTGGCGTGAAAGCTCGTTGGTTTAGTCCTTTTGGTTTCCCCATTAGTGCAGTGTTGGAATTTTTCCTCTTGTTCCTAATTCTGACACAGTTTCAAAGATATAAATTGTAATTTGCTGGATTTAATTTCAGAAAAAGTCAAGCAAATTTTATGTTCAAGATATAAGTTTATCTCAGTCTAAAAAGAAACATGAAGTAAGTTAATTTTGCATTCAAAAACATGTAGATTTGTGTTTTTATCATGTTTTGTCCAGAAATAAACAATGTAAGAGAAGTAAATTTTTTTTAATTTTCCTTGTATTAATAGTTGCCAGCCCGAATGAAATCTGAGTGATAATACTCTTCCCTGTGTCATTGCCCTCTGTAAATTTTGCAGTCATGGAAAATTTGTGGCTTCCTTATTTACTATTGTCTTTAATAGTTTTTGCCCATAATCTCTAGCAACAAAAATCCCTTCCACAAAAATACAAAAATTTAGATCCCCTAATAAACATATTCTTAGCAAAATTACTACTTTAACCATTGGTTATTTGAATTATTATTTTAAATTATTATCACATCTTCTACATTCAGATCAATGAAACTTTACACAAATTTTATGGAATTTCATGCTCCATGAAAACAGGGGTGAAACAGGTTTTTTAAACATAAAAGCAAGTAAATCATGAATAATAATAATGTGTATACAAAAACAGACATTTAGGAGTTTTTTGTACACCAAAGTTTATAAAATAGAAACTGGTCTAAAAGCATTAAAAGTGATAGGCCAAAAAAAAATTTCTCATTTTCTTATTCTACTATTATTTAAGCATGGTGTTAAATTATGCTTAAAACAATATGTCTTTTAAAAATTTAACCAGTTATGGAATTAAGAAAAATTTGATTATGTGTGATAAAAAATATTACTGGATTGTTTTTATTTGCCATAATTTTTACCTTTTCTTTCAGATTAAGGAATCAACAGCTAAATTCATGGAACAACTGAAGTTAGAAAAACAAAATTTAGAAAATAAGTTAACACAGTCCAACCAAACTTTAACTCAGATCCAAACAAGTCTAGCAGAAAAGGAAAAAGAATATTCTCAGATTGGAAAGTTGCTTCAAGAAAAAGCTGATCAATTAAATGTTTTGGTTGAAGAAAAGCAAATGAAAGAGCATGAACTTGACCAAATGAAAGAATCTTATGAAGTAAGTAATTCTACTTAACTATTAAGGTATAAAAAAATAATTTGATAAATAATATAGCTTTTGTAATTTAACTGTTTTCGTGTTTTGATCCTTTTTTTAAAATTTTCAGCTTCTTTAATATTTTGGTTTCTAATAGTGAATTCTGGAAATATGGTGATACCTGTTAAAGGAGTTCCCTTTAAAGTAATTTATAAGTAATTCAGTAGTACTCAGTAATTTATACACTCCCATTTTGAAAAATGGTAATGAGGAAATGTCTAATTGTTAACTAAACTAACCTTTAAACAAATTAACCCTTTATGGAAAGTATTTATACGATTTAAGAAAATGAAACATGATGTGGAAATGCACGGAAAAACACATGAAAAAACACACATCGTAGAAAAGAGAAAAAAGACGCTAGGGTAAAAGTATTCTTTACGCTCAGCTCCCCCCAAAAGAAAACAGCGACCTTACCCTACAACCTTGCCAGTTGCATAATTAGAAGTAGCAAGTAGAAGCTTTTTCATATGTTGAATGTAATGTACAGTGTGCTTAAAAGTAAGCGGTTTAACCTGAATGACTTTTGATATAAAGATCAGATCTTCATATAGTAGGACTCAATCTTAAATGATTCATGAGGATGACCCTAAGTATGCTAACTAATTAGTGCACATATTTTAATTTTCAAAATCAGACACAAAAACGTACTTTCTTTGAATAAATAAACCTGTTTTTATGGCAAATTCCTTTTTCTGACCCCTAAATCCTAGGAGGGTAGCTGCAACCTGGGAAATATAGTCCCAATAGTTTGGTAAGGAGAGCAATCCAAACGTTGGACCCTTAAATGCTAATTTACTAACTTTATTATTTTTTAACTAAATTTTTAAGAGAATTGTAAAATTTTGCACACAATTATAAAAGTCATTTATTCAAAGATAATAATGCATTTATTCAATAATGTAATTATACATGGCAAAATACAAAATTTGAGCAAAATCAGACAAAAAGTTCCATAGGATGTTTTAATGTTTAGTATTTTGTTTGTTTTTTTAGCTTAAATATTTTTAAAAAGTTAATAATATTAAGATCTTTTCCTATTACAAGTATTTAAAAAGATTGTTAAAAACATGCATTAGCTTTTTGTCACTTACACCAAAGTAATTAATTGAATGAATTTCATGAAACACTCAAATAATTCTTTATTGTAATTTAATTTTCATGTAGGCTGCATTGGCAAAAGTAAACTCCCTGGAAACAGTAGCCTCAGAATTTGAAGCATCTAAGGAAGAATTCTGCACTAAAATTTCATCTTTAAATGAAGAATTAGTTACATGTCGTCTAGCTGAGGCTGACCTGAATGCAGCATTAGAGAACATGAGTAACGTAGGTATCTTACATTTGTTTTCCTCATACGAGGAAATCTCAGTTATCTGTAGAATTATCCACTTTACGATAGAACTGTGATTTAGTTTTAAAATAATATCTTGCATGTTATGGATATTACCTATAATTACTAGAATTGTTTTGATCAGGAGTATTCTTTTCTGTGATTCCACTATACATAATCTGTGCAAGTTTGACTGACACTATTTTGTCTAAATTAGAATCTATCTGTCTTGCAATATTTTGATGGAATATACAAGCTATAGCTCCTGGGTTCTATCCTCAGGCCGCAGCCTTTTATTCCTACAGTTGGGCGATAAAATAAGTACCAAGCATGCTTGGTGACTAAACATTGGGGTTTTTGCGTTCTGCTGGCCATCCAACCGCAAACATCTGCTCCTACACCCCAGATCTTGAAGTCAAGAAAACTGAGATAGGCACAGAGGGCCTTGACTAGTAGGCTATGGGCTGTCGTAACACTGAGTTCTGAATATACAATTATTTAAAATTTTACATTTACCTAATTTAGAATTTTTAATTCTTAAAATAGTATTGTTTAAACTATATTGTGTGGAAGTGTTTGAAATATTTTATTAAATAGTGAAAGTTTTTTAATTAATATTTGAGGTTTCATGTCGCATGTCCATAATGGTTGCTCTAGCTTCAATTTTTTTTTCTTCTATCTAGGAATATAACTCTGTTTACTTATATTTCTTTTAAGTTTAAATTAACTGCCGCTGTAAAAAAAATTTCTTTTTCAACAAATATTTTTCTTACTTATAGCTGAAGAATGACATAACTGAAAAATGCCAATCTCTGGAAGATGAAAATAAAAACTTGAGACAATCCATTACTACTCTACAAAATGAAAAGGTAAAGTTCTTTTAAAAAATTTTATTTTGTTGTTTTGAATGTAATAAAAATTAGTTTGGCTAATTATTTTAACTTAATTTGTATGTGCTACCAAATTATTATTTCCTGGTACATTTTTAAAAATTTAAAATACATTTTATTTAATCTTACTAATTTACTTATGTATAAACAATAACTTGATATTTATGTTTTACCACTGCGAAGCTTCTGTTTTCAACTTCTTCCTTTATGTTAACTATGTATAAAATTTTATATTCACTGTAAATAGATATTTAAAAAAATATATTCAAACTTAAATTTCTCATATAAATTTGCAATTGTTATCTTACTAATAATTTGACAAAGTTTATAGGCTTGAAAATCTAAACAGGAATGATTGTATTCGGCGTGTACCTTGGAGTTCCAGGTTTTTCATGTTGTCCTTCCGCATTTTAAAACTAAAAGCAAGGCATGTAATTTTCCAGATAATTCACTCCTAATCTCAAGACCGTTGATTCCCAGACTTCCATGTACCAAAAGCTTATATTCTGGTTAAATTTTCAGACAGTTCTGTAAATTAAAATTTTAAGACTTTCACAAAACCATGTGTTACGTAAATTCAAATTTTGAGACTTTCACAAAGCAAGATGTTTATTACTTCTCTTACCCTTATCCCCAGTTATTTTATTTTTTTTTCTAATGAGTTCTTGTTCACATGCTATAGTAACTTTTTTTACTCAGATTAGTATAAATATTAATTCTGAAATTGTACATTTCTGAGAAAAAATTTTGCTCCAAAAGTAATTAACTGCCAGAACATCGTCTGTTATATTTTATTACGATTAAAGTTTTCAAAAGTGTTTCTGTAGTTTACTAATTTTTTGTTTTATAAATACATAATTTTTTTTTGAAAGGTGTTAAAAATATTATAACTATTAACTTGGAATTACCTGTGTCATTTGCAGAAAAAAAAATTCTTCCTGGTATACATTCTTACTTAGACTAATAATTATAAGTTTTTTCTGAAATAATTATGTATAACAATGAGAAATATTAACCATAGATAAGAAATTAAAATAGAAATCTTAGTTCAAAAAATTATATTTACCGTGTAGTTTGTAGAACTATTTGTGTATTAATTATGGTGTATAAATTAATGTCTTGATATCAAGTTTTTGCTTATAATATTTTCTGGGATTTTCACTTAGTCGCAATCATTCCTGATAAAAAAAAAAAAAATCTTGATTTCTTATGCATTTGATAAATGAGAAAGAGCCACTTTTAGTCAATTGCCTTAGATTTTGATGATGGCCTTAGATTTTAAAAAATGTTTTTGATCTCAAAAAAAAAATAAATAAATAATAATAATCCCTTTATTTCGAAGAATTCTTGCTCTGTAATTTTTAAAGTGTTGTTTCGAAATAAAAATATTTTAGTGCATGGATAAAAAATCCACCCACAAAATTGGAAAGAACTTCCTAATTTATTGAATTTAAAAGAAACCCATACTTATGATAGAAAATTGACAAACAAATTGTTAAACAAAGCATAAATTCAAATAAAGAAGTAAAGATTGTGACATTGTTTTTAATAACTGTTATTTAAGGTAAATACATGCTATTTACTTTTAAAATACCAACTTATATTATTTTGACTAATATTAAATATATTGTAAATATTTGATATCCCAAATTTTCAATATCCTAAAACTTTTATGGTCCCCATTTACATTTGTGATTTCAATTAGTAAGTCATAGTAATTTTTATTTTGTGTGTGAATCATTATAACTTATTTGGCCAAGAATGCTTACATTTAAAAAAATTTTTTACCCAAACTCTTTGTTAGAACTCCTTGTTGAATGAAATTGAAGAAGGTAAAAAATCTCTATCAGACATGAAAGAAACATGCAATGAGTTGTCTACGAAAGTAATGGATATCACTGAAACGTGTGAAAAAGAGAAGAGTAATTGCACAAAGGTAATTTTAAATTCTTGATTTTTTTTTTTTAATTTGATAGTTATTTATTTAAATGAAATAGTATTTATCCAAGATTTAATCAAATTTACGCAATGATGAAATATTTAAATACAAATTTAAAATTTGTGTAATTTTATTTGTTTTTTTTCTCTTTGTTTCTATTTTTTAATCTAATTTTGTTTTACCTTATGTGCTGCTGTAGATTCGGAATGAAGCTAATCTGGAAAAAGATCACTATATTAAAGATAAATTGAACCTGCAAAAACAGATTGAAAGCTTAGAAAATGACTGTGCTAAGGTGAGATAGTACTGGTAAGCACTTATAAATGAGTAGTACATTGCTGTGCTGTATTTCTGTAAGAATCTTAATATGCCTGATTTTTTTAACTGAACTTTTTGCCTAGAGGTATGATTATATCCTGGATCTTCTCCGGAATTCCAGGATTTTTGTATCATTCTTCCAGTTCTAAAAACTAGAAGCAGGGCATGTGATTTTTTTTGTGGAATTCCACGTATCTTGAAACTATTTTGACTCTTAGAAACTGTGCCAAAATCTGCGAAAATGTATGAATTTATATTCATACATTCCAAAAATCATACATCACAATTTGTATTCACTCGTCTTTAAAATCCATTGTTGTGATTCCTATTCACATGTTTTACAATCTAATAATGCGCTTTTGTAATATTAAGCTTTGATTTTTGTACTTATATCTCATTAAAAAGTTACACATTGCGATTCATATTCGTGTGACCATACATCATGATTCGTATTCACAGACTTTAAATTCCCTATATTGGAAGTTTTTTTCCATGTTTTTAAAATCTTATATTGCTATTCAGATTCACTCGATTTTAAAATCCAATATCGCGTTTCTTGTAAGTTCTCGTTCTTGATTTTTCTTAAATTAGTTACTATATGTGATATTCATCCTTGGTAGGTAATTTAATTATAAATCTTACTTCAAAAAATCATATTAAACAAGTTTGGTATATAAATTGATATTTTGATATTGAAATTTTGCACATAAAATTTTTAGGGCTTTTCTGTATGTGTCAAAATATTATTATTCTTCCTAACCTGCCATCAAATATCATTTGTTCACTGAAGTACCAAATACTTTAAAATAACTTTTTACTCGTGCTTCTTTAGTTTTTAATCTTTGATATTTAAATTCATACTTTTAACTTTATGTAGCAATTGAAACTGATTTTTAAAAAAAATTTATTAATTATGTTATAATTCCAAAATGATATAACATTGTATTTAATTTGATACTTGCACTTTTTTAAACAAAAATATTCTTAATTCACAAATTTTCTGTACTCAATATAGTTTTGATTATTATTTTTAAAGAACTTTATTTAATTAATCATTTTTATTTATTATTATTTCATGTGCATTTTCTCTTTTTTTCTTCAAAACATTTCCCATAAACAGTAGTTTCCATTATAGCACAAGTCAATTGTTTCATCTCTTTGTTAAATTACTTATATATTTTTTATTATTTTCCAACATATTAATTTGACAATAGCACCAAAAGTAAAAACCTAAGATAGTTATAACCTGAGTTTAAAAATACAGTAAACTTATTAAATAAATTTTAAAATGTTGAACTACATCTACAGCTTTCATAATGTGTACTATCTCTATAATTATCTAGTGTACTTGTATTTGATTAGTATTTGTTAAATCTTTATCGATGAGTCGAGCATTAACATTCCCTTGTTGTATATTGTGCTATAAAATAAATACATTAGAAATAAGATAATTTCAGCTAACATTTTTTTATTATAAATTGGGAACAGTCTAAATATTTATCAATTCATCTTGCATGTAGAATATATTTTTACAAAAAATTTTCCCTCCTTAGCAATTATCACAAAATCAAGAAACCATAAAGAAGCTAGAAAATCAAATTGAAGAACTGGAAGAAAAAAGTGCAATATTATTATCATCTCTAGTATGTATAGCTAATCATTTAATTTTTTTACTTCAAACTTTTCATTTCCTATATTAATAAATATTATTTTGCATGTTTTGCTACATAATTTTTTTATAAATTCGAAACTGCTTAAAATATTTCATATTGTTAACTTGGTTTAAAAAAACAATTTCAAAAGAATTTTTTTTTTTTTAGATTAGTATTTTCTAGACTGAAAATATTATAACCATTGTCTAGTGATTTTTTAATCTGTTAACTCAAGATTATTTTATATATCAAGTTGCAATTGCAACCACATATAAATGAATTCCAAATTGTCTACTGAAAGATTAACAGAAAATCAATGTTTTTATATATTTATTTATTTCAGTTTTACAAACATCTCACATGATTATTTAGAAGAGAATGTGAATATTTATTATTTTAATATTTCTTTAGTATATTTTGATGTTACCTTTAAGTTTTTTTTTATAATGTTGGATGTGGTATAAGTATATTTTATAATAAGTAAATATTTATTGGATGTACGCAACAAAATTTTGAATATAGAAAAGAAAAAACTAAGATTAAAAGGATTCAAATATAGTATGTCCCAAATAAAATGCAACCTTTGAAAAACAAGGAAATAGCATCATACAAAGAAGAATGAAGAGCAATTGCTTTTGCAATATTTTTGTGCTCACATAAGTAATGTTATTTTCATACGGAAAGCCACTGCCCATGCATCTTAGTCAATCTTAAAGTGATAACTATTTTAGGGATAACCTGATTTCCTATATGCTGTGACCTCCCCAAAGTCTACACTTGTCACCTCCAAGCTATTTTCTATGAAAATATTTTTTAAAAAAATATTCGGTAACACTTTCCTGAAATAAAGACAAAAGTTCAACAAAAAATCTGGAATATTGATTCATGTTTTTAATATTTATTTTAAGCCTGCTAAATTTTTAAATTAACAAATTACAAAAATTCAACATATTTGAAAAATTCTTTTTCAAATATGTTGTTCAAATATGTTGTTTCAAATATGTTTCAAAACTTTTTGGGTTGTGATTTATTTTAAAACTACTGTCTGAATATTTTGTTGGCTATCTACATTTTTCCAGTAGTACAGAAAATTCTCAGTACCTAATATTCCCCCAGATAATAGTTTTTTTTATTATTATTATTATTATTTTTAAATTTCCCTCAAAATTTTAAAGTTACAATAGTTTTTTTTTAAATATTTTTAGAAAGTTTATGAATTGTTGAAATGTTTTGATAATAATTTTTTATTTAACATTGAAAAAAATATCATTTGAATTTACACAATTCTTGGATAAACTGATATATATATATATATATATAATAACAGAGCAAAACCCTGTTATTAATATGGGAATAATTAGTCCAAATATCAGATGAATAATGAGTCCAGATTCTGCATAGCTGTTTATTAATTAAAAGATGGTGAAGCAAGTCTCAACAGACACAGATTTCCCGTCACACATTTCCCGTTTAGGAGAGAGACAGATTTCCCGTCAAAACAGACGGAGTTTATTTAGACAACATAAAACACAAAAAGCCACGCAAAAACCATCAGTCTCGCGTTTTATACATGGGTAAAAGGGCAGTCATATTGCATTCCTTGTATTCCTACGCCTCATCACAAATCATTTAATACTCATAGAAAATCGTTTAATCTTTCCTTATATGGAAGTGAAAGATCTTAAAATAACTTCTCTTTTGAAACATAAATCTAATTATTATTCATTGGTATATTTTTAACCTTGGAGTCCCAAAATAGAATATCTGCATTTTATGAAAATGAAAGAGTTGCAATGTTTTATTAATACAAAAATATTTTTATAATTTTTGTATTACATATATATATATTAAAATCTAAGTTTAAGGTCCACCTCATAAACTTTAGGAATTTAAACTATTAAATAAACAAATTGTGATATAAAGATATTTATATTATTTTTAACATTTTTTTATCTAGCATAACCAAAATTATTCTTTCACTTCTGTCTATTAAAGCAAAACTCATTCTTCTTTTTTGTAAGATTTTTTTCAGGGTTAATTTTTCTTTCAATTCTTTTTTAAAGGAAAATTTTGAAGCAATATTTTTTTAATTAAACCAAAAATTCTCCCAATAGTACCTGAATTATTCCTAAACCACATTTGTATGATCCAACATGTTCTGCACACCTGCATTTTTCAAATTCTTGAATTCCTAGACAATAAGCTATATAATCATGTGTGATAGCGTTATCTTATATGCTTATAATATAAATTAATTAATTTTTTTCCTATTAAAATAAACATTTTTTTATTGTTTCTATTCTAAGTAAAATGATATATATTTATAATTTTTGAATAAAAGCATTGTAAGTTGTTTTTTTTTTTTTTTTTTTTTTTATTTATTTATTTATTTTTTTTTTTAAATAAGGATGAAACAAAACAAACACTTCAACAACGAGAATCTGATATTAAGGAAAAAGAAGCTCAACATGTTGCAAAAGTAGACGTTTTCACACAAAATATTAAAATACTAAGGGAGGACCTATCAGCGGAACAAAAGAAAAGAGAAAGTCTTGAACAAAAATATGATGAAATTTGTGGCACAAAATATGGTAACTAAATAAAATTTCTACTAACCTTTAAGTAAAATAATGTGAAGGTAAAAGTTTTAATATTGTCAGTGTTTAATTTGATTACAATGCATAAACATTATAGACAACAGTACTCTAATCTAGTACTTTTTAAGGTATACGTTCAATTTGCTCCGATTTCGTTGTGAATTCACATGCTTTTTCGGCCCCATGGATTTTGATCCATTTAAAATCACAATATTTTTACAGACTTAAGAAACTGTCAATTTTTAGAGTTTTCTGGGCAGCAATTGGTTCAAATTTTACAATGAAAAATAATTAAATATCTTTCATGCAATATATTTTTGGCCAGGCCTGTAAAATAAGCAATCTCGATATTTTTGTTTCAATTCGGAAACAGGAAATTAAAAAATTTTGGCATTTTTCTTGCACTTGTTTTTGTTCAAAGTTTTGAAATAACAAATAACTATTTATAAAAGTTTTATATTGGAGTTTAAAAAAAAATCGAAAGGTGAAAATTACATTTATTTAAAATTGCTGTAAAGAGTGTCTTCACTTCCGACATTTTCATTTTGTTGCTTACAAAACATGCATTTATATATTTTTTATTTGCTTCTTCTCAGAATATTGAATTAAGTAAATTAAACAATTTTAAATAAAAAAAATTACTTGTGGGTGTACAGAATTATTAAATATTATCTTGTTTGTTAAATAAAATTTTTTAAAAAATAAGGTTTTTTCTGTATACATCAAATGTTAATTCACATAAATTTTTTGAAAATTTGTACTTGCTTTTAGAAGCGAATGGAAAATACTATACACAAAATTTGAGAAGTATAAAATTGATTGCATTAAAATTAGCACTCATTAATATCAATTTTTGTCCTTAATTAATGTGTGCTTTTTAATGAATTAGTATAAAACTTTTTTTTAAATTTGAGATTTAAAAAATACCACTTTTGAATTAGCCCAAGTGTTCTTGTATTTCTTTGGATGTATTAGGCAGTGGGCACTAATATTAAACATAAGCTATTGTTTTCCTTTTTCTTTAAATAAATATTTGTTTCATAAAATCTTTCTTAGATAAAGTTTTATTTATTTTTTAGAACTTGATGCAAAACTTGAGAATGCTATTAGTGAACGAAATACACTGTTAGAAAGGTAAGTCTTATCTTCAAAAGTGTGAACATAAAGTTTAATTTCATCATGCTCATTAAATGTAATTAGGATGAACTAAAATATTTACTCTATCAATATCCGATGCTTATTGAATTTTCAGTAAATTAAATTTTAATTGAATTTCATAAAATTTATTCTTTAAACTAAATTAAAATGGATTACATTAAATTAAAAAAATTAAAAATAAATAATTTTAATGTTATTGTACTTAAAAAATATTTTTGTACTTTAAATCTTTGCTTACATACTAATGTCTTTGCTTACATACTAATGAATTTCATTGTTAAAAAAATTTTTCTGAAACACATCAATATGTTCTCAAAACAAAAGCTAATTTAGATTTTTCAGTTTTAAGGCTTAAAAGAGCGTGCTAAAAGTTTAAATTAACTATTTCATTTATTACAACTGTAATTAAAACATCTGATATAAGGATTAAAAAAATTATAAAAAATTTTAAAAGGTGTATCTATTGTTAAACAAATTAAGTTAATCGTAATGCAATAAAAAATGAACTGCTACTAATACTCATTTGGTTTATAAACTGCAAAGAATTTTATTGACTTTTATCCATGTTTAATAAAAAAAAAAATATTTGTGTATATATATATATATATAAATCTGCTATTATTTAACAGATTGGACAGCTTTATAAAATACCAACTGCATAAAACCTACTTAGGTTTCTTATGCTGTTTGGCCTTTAAGGCAATTTAGCCTACTTCTCCATAGACTACCTCAGGAACCAAAAAAATAGAAAGGGGCATTCATTTTTTACTTGGCATCTAGCGTACACCTTCTCTTATTGATTTCTTTTTGTATTGTAGTTAGGTTATATACTTTCAGTTTTTGCTGTTAAAAGAAGTTTTACGAGAAAGGGTGACTAGCCCTTGCCTCAACCCTCTTCATTTTATTGGGCTTTGGACCTTCTAGGCAAAAACCTAGGTCTCCTTTAGTTTTTTTTAAAATTAATCTTATTTATTTTGGAGTAGCTTAAATATTGTTTATATTTATTAAATAGATATCAAACATAATTCCTGATAGCTTACTAATGTATTTAATTTTGAATTTTAAGATGTGTAAAAAGTGAAAAAGAGTGTGAAAAACTGCAAAAGAATTCTGTTGATATACAAAGAAAATACAATGACTGTGTTGCAGCTCTGCAAGAACTAGGCCGTGAAAACCAAACACTGCAGGTAAGTATTTCTTTGCTAAGTAAGAAAAACAGTGCTATTTTGAAACAATTCAAAAATATATTTATTTATTACTCATTTTAATGCATTTCTACTGTTACATTTTATCTGAGTGTTTCTAAATTCCTACTTTACATAAAGTTTAAAAATTAAACTTTTGTTTCGTTTCTTTGTCATAAATAATGATGATATATTGTAAAAACAAAAATTATTGATTCATTTCTGATTGTCATTCTCTGGCAACCAAATGTCAGATTTGTTATACTAGATAGTCAGGTAACAACATCTGTTGTATTGATGAAGCGTTTTTAACATCTTTGGAAGGGGATCATACAACGGAAGTGTTATATAAACAGTTGTAGTTCAATAGCAATTGTAATGTTTAACTAGAAGTTGGCTAAGTATAAACATATCTAGGAATTATGAACCTATATATATAATTTTAGTTTCAAATGCTTAAGTTGGAATTCAAATCTTATAGTGTGGTTTACTAGTGATATTTCCTTTTTTTTTTTTTTTTTTTTTTTTTTTTGTACATAATATTTTGTAGATTTTTATTAGTAGATTATGTAAATTTTGTAGATTTTTATTAGTAAAAGTATGGTTTCTTTAAAAATGAGCCTGTATTATTTGTTCTCAACGTTGAACTTTTTATTAAATCCCTCACAACATTCTACTGTGAATTATGTTACTTAGTTTTATAATAAAAAAAATTTTATTCTCTCGAATTTTCATTTCTCACAAGTTACTAAAAAATATATAAAAACACAACTTTCAAAAAAATATGTATTTTTTTATATATATATATATTCGTGTATACAATTTTAACATGTAATTTTTTTTTTCTTTCTCAGGTTGAAAACATGAAGCACATTACTCGTAAATGGGCTGATGATTCTGAAGTTACACATTGCACAGCTTGCGGTAAACTATTTACAGTTACAATACGAAAAGTAAATATTAAAAATTAGATGTTATTAAGATTTTCTTTAGTAACGAACACTTTTTCGATTTTGTTACTTGTATTTAAAATTGTTTTTTTTTATTATTATATATTTTCATAAGCAAAAGAAATAATTAATCTGTCAAAACTGGTTTGCCCTATAACAACATAATAAAAATACTTATATTTGCAGAATGAGTAGTTTGGTTGAATGAAGATGAGAAAAAAAATCTGCAAAGCATTGTTTGCTCCTTACCCATGGAATAAACTTGATTTAGATGTATTCTATATTATTAAAATATTGGTCTGAAAATAACAGTTTTAATTATAATAAGCTCTTCTCAAAATAGGCAGAGTACTAAAAAGCGTGGTGTTGATGATTTGAATTGACTGATTAAAATTAGCAGCTTAAATCGCATTTTTTATCATTTGATGGTTAATGCTGGATTTCAAAAAACATTTGCAGCCACTATGAATTCTGTAAAAAAGTTAATTGTTTTTCTTGATCTTTACTAAAGCAAATAACAGATCACATAATTTTTCTCTGAATAATATTATACTTTCCGAAACAAACATTGTTTAACTAACATTGGTTAACTAAATTTGTTAACAAACATTGCTTAACAAACATTGTTTTTGTGTTGTTTAGCAACTTTTATGTGTCTTTAAGACATGATGAGTTTGTACTATTGATTGTGAAATCAAATCACACAGAAAAAAAATTTTTTGGTAGATGTTAAAATGCATTGTCAGTATGACAAATTTTCATTGTTAAAAAGCAATTTTTCTTAAGTCACTTAAAATTCACTTTTGTGGTATTTAACTATAGTTTTTTACTGTGCTTTTTGCTTCTAATACTTATTTAAATATTTCCTTTTAGCATCATTGTAGGAACTGTGGAAACATTTTTTGTAATGAATGTTCTGCTAAAAGTGCCACTGTTGCAGCGTCCAAAAAACCTGTCCGAGTGTGTGATGTCTGTTTTGTTGAAGTTACTAAGTGATAAAAATCTTTCATGTGAGAGCTTTCATTTTTTTTTTTTTTTTAGTTTATATTAAGCTTTAAATTGGTTATTATTGAGTTACATATGTAAAATCCTTCATAATACAATTGAATAATTTCAGGAATGCCAACTGCTTCCCTTTATGCAAACGTTTTAAGAAATTGGTAACAAATTAGTTAGTAAAAGTTGTAAAATAAAAAAAAATTACTTAAAAGTGTCACCTCGAGATAATTACAACAAAGTTACATTTCATGTAATACTTTGAAATTTTGATATGTAGTGGTAGAAAAATTGCTCAAAATGAAAAATGCTAAACTTAAAATAACTTATCGTCAATTATTTTTTTACTAAGCAGATTAAGTTGGCATCTCTGTAATTTTCTAATATAAAGACAAAAAAAATTCTACCAGTGTTTAAAAACTATAAAAATGCTGGGATAATGTAATATGAATGTAAAAAAAGGTTTTAGTTATCCATGTTATTTTTCTTCATCGTAAAATTTTGTAAACTATATATATCAATTTTGTTTTATTGACTGAATATTTTAACCTCAGATATCTTTATAATTTTTTCAAAAATATGATTTTTAGCTAGCAAGTTCTCAAAGCCTAGCAATTGAGTGAACATTTGTATACTGTTTTAGTCAGGAACTTAAATTATTGTTTTATTAAAGACTGAACTTTCAGCTTGATCACAAGCTTTTGTCCATCAGCTGAACTATAGTGCCCATTTCTTGCATCACTCGGGACATTGTTCTAGTGCTGCTGTCATTGTAACAGGTCTTTAAAATTTGTCATTTTCTTTGTTACAACCACAACAACAAAAAATTATAATAATAATTGAAAATTTGTTTAAAATTGTAATATTTGTTACAGTAACCTGTAAAACTCTGCCAATTTACTAGAATATGATTTTGGCTCCTGTATAAATTTTTTAACCAAACAGTAAAGAAAACAATTTTTGGCTTTATTGTTTTATTCGTATCTTTTGGTAGAAAAATCACATTTTAACAATTAGTCTAAATTTGACATGATTTGTGATATGCACTTTTTATTTTTCACTTTTAGTCTTTTATATGAACTTCTCTTTAAAAATAAAGGCAAGTTCTTGAAAATTATTTTATTTCATTTAACAATCAAGTTGTGTTCAATTTTATATATCTTGACAAATAACTGATATTTTTATATTTTTCAGATAGTATGCTACAGAAAGTTTGTATGTGTGGATGCTAAAGAGGTTACACAATGTGGGTTGTTTCCAATATTGTTTCAAAAAGAATTGTATATTCAAGTTCGTAAAAAAAAAAAATTATTAGATGTATGCAGTTCATAGAATTATTCAGTTATGAAGTTTTGTATCTGACTCCAAAATTTTACAAAATCAATTATATGTTCATTTAGAAACATACAATTTTATTAGCTGTAATTTGTAAAAAAAAAGCTTTTTTTGTTGATATAAAGAACAAATAATAGACTTGCCTTGCCAAATTTTATGTGCTTCCCTCACCCTTATTTTATTTATTTATTTTTTTCCAGTTATTTATTCATTTGAAGCATTTGGTTTTAAAAGCTGTTTATCAGTTTTATAAATCAGTTTAATTCATGTTAAATTGTTCCCTTCAACAATTCTATCCCTTTTTGGAAAAAAAATGATTACCAGAATTAGATATTTTACTGTTTTTATATAGAAAACTAAAGTAAAGAAAAAAAATATTTGAATTGCGAAATCAGAGAGATACTGTTTTTTGCTAGCATCAGATACATAATAATAAGCTAAAACAGTTTAATAAAAGGTATTTTTAATCATGAACTTATTTTAGATTACTCTTCTATTTATATATATATATATATATATATATATATACATATATATATATACATATATATATATAGAGAGAGAGAGAAATGAGAAATGTCTTTTGTATCTCTTACAAAATTTTTGAAAAGCTATTGAACTGATTTTGAAACCAGAAGCCATATTTTGTTTATTATATTCTTAATTTTCTTGCATTAACATGTATGTTAAATTCTCTTACATTAACATTTCTAAACTAATTTTGCAGACAGTTGGAAAAGAAATAAAGTTAAAAAATCTCATTTTTACTACTTTATCTATGTATAAGTATGAGCTTATACAAATATTAAAATATAAAATTTTACTCCATGTTTTTTTATAAACCATACAAATAAATTATTGTATAAGCAATTGGTTCAAACATTATAGTCTTTAAAAAAAAAAAAAAAATTCATATAACCATCATAATTTACAAGATGTCCTAAAAAGTGACAAAGAATGAATGTTATATGACATTAAAAAGTTAATTTGAACCAATAAAAAACCAAAAGTTTTTTTAACCAAAAGTTAAATTACTTCATATTCTATTGAAGATAATGTGTTATTACACATTTACTAACTTTTATGAATAGCTATCATTTGTTAATTTATTTTAGTTTATCTTTAAATATTAATAATGATATTTACTGTTCTTCATCAATATTTTTAACTACTCACTCTTTTGAATTGTTTAAACAATTTTATTGATTGTTTTAATAAAAATTACTTTATATAAGATTTTTTTTTTCGTTTATTTGTGATTAGTGCATTATTTTAAAAATCTAAATTTACAGTCAGATATTCAATAAAATGTAGATTTGAATAGCTAATAGAAATAGTTAATTAAGGTTTATGTTACATTTAAGTTACACTGTCTTATAAACTTAGGATAATTAAAATATCCATTTGTGTTTGACTTCTTTATCTCTTTTTACCATATGGTATGCACTTTTGTTTTTATACTTTTGTTCTGCTTTTTGTTATTGTTTAGTATAACAATTTTATAACTACTTACTGTTTTTGTTTTTATGCAAAATATTTACCACTCCTGCTTTGGTGAAAATGCTTGCCAGTATTTTTGTTTAGTTTCACACTGTTAAGTTTGGCAGCTGTTAAAAGACACTGTATTTTAACCTCCTATTTTTCTTGAAAATGTTTTTTATTATTATTTTTTGCCATTAAAAATATGTTTTATTACTTTTAATACATCAATATCAATAGTCTTTTAAATAAACTATTAAATTGCTGTGAAATTACATATTGTTTTGTGTAAGTCTGGTTCATTTTATTTTTGTAAATGTTTGTAAGAATAATATAGATTAAAGCAGCTTAGTGTTTATGTATCATAACTTATAGTACTTTTAAAGTATATTATTTTTCATAAAATATTTTGTAACTGTTTGGATCTTAGAACACTCTATCTAGTCAGAGATAACCATTCCAGTTTGACTATTGTATTATAAATGCAGTTTCTTTTTCTTACAAAGAACAAAAAGGCTTTCAATTTGCTTAGTACTTTTCTCTTAATATTAAGAAAATCTTTATAAGTTTTTTTTTTATAATATGTGCTAAATTTTTTAAACAAGTAAAATTTAATAATAAAAAATAGATTCAATTACGAAAAAAATAGTAAAAATTTGATTTTAAAATATTGAATTTTAAAAAAAACATATATTACTAAATTTTAACTTATATATTATGCATCTTTAGCATGAAACTTCCTGCTAATATTTTTAAATATGTGTAAAAAGACGTCTACTTCATATTTATTTCTTTTACTGTAATAAATCAAAAAAATTTCATAAATTTACTTTGTCATTTTCTATAATTTTTAGCGTACAGTTTTAAAAAATATATTTATTGCCGATTCATGACAGTTTTATCATTTTATTGTAAATTATAAAGTTGTTTCTTATACCTTTGGTTGTATAAAGCTAAAAACTTGCTTCTTATGTTTTTCATAGAGAGTCTTTCAACGTTTTTAGCATAAGTATTAAATTTATCATTATAGGTCTTTAAGCCCTATAATGAGATGCCACATTTTTCAAATCATTCAAGTGAGTGTTGAGGATCAAAAATATCACGATTTCCACTTTAAAAAAATGTTCCCACATATTGTGTGTTGTAATTTAGTAAAAACATACAAGGTACCTATCTGGGTACAATACTAAAGAACAATTGAGTTTAAAAAGTGTCTCCTTCCAGAAAAATGTCATTCCTCAATGTATTGCCCCAAACTCTTCAAGATATTTGTAACTAACTGATACCTTAAAAAAAATTTTATCAGCTATTATTCTCTTATTTACTATATGTAGCATTTTTTTCGTGTTTTATTATGGTGCTCTTTTTTTTATATATTTTTTCATTGAAAAAACTTTTATGATTGTTGCGTTTTGTAAATTTTTATGGAAGATGTGTAAAATAAGCTATGTTTATTATTTAAACTATGAAGTAATAACTTTTCCACTTTTGAACATTATTGTAAATAAAATAAAATTTATAATACCTCTTTTGTTTCCATACTGTTCTTATTTCTTAAAAAAAATGTTGTAAAGAAAAAAATGTGCATTAGGCTTCACAGTTGAGGAATATATTGTAAAAAATAAAAAAGATGACATTTTGAAAACACAAAATTTTGTATGCTTTGAAACATCTTAGGCGGGTATGTTTTTTTTAACATGTTGAGTAGGTAAGCATTTAAGTTTTTCACCCTCTAACTGTTTGTATCAAACTAAATTTTGAGAAATTAACTGCTTCCTTACCTGATTAAGCAGTTATACCCAATGCTAATCCTTGACGAAAGAGTTCTTGGCTATGAAATAAATGCGGAAAATTCAACACATGCTGTAAAAATGTGTAGGTCTTCACAAACTTCAGACTGCATGCTCTCTTAAACATTTTTTTTTTTTTATGCAGAGCTCAAAACTTCCTTCAGATATGCTTAAAAATCTAATATTTTGGAATTACTGCTGTGCAATTATTAAAATCCAATTTTGTATTATTGATGCGTAATTGAGCTTCCCTTTTTTTCTCTTTTAATTGTGTTTATAGATTTTTTTTTTAAATTATAGATAGTCACTGATAACTGCGAAAAATGGAAGATGCATTGAAATATTGTTCAATTTTTTTTTTTTTTTTTTATTTTGTTTATAATTATATAAATTTTTAATGTAAACTTTGTTGTTTAGAGTTGTTAGTTTTTTCTATTTGGAATTTTATAACAAACTTAAAAAGTTCTTTCACACGTAAATTGACCGCTTTCGGAGAAAAGAAGTTCGCAGATGCACTTATCAAACTGGTCGTCTGCAATTCAATGAAAGGCGTTTAGTAATCTATGCCTTAAATAAATCAGAACACGTCTAATTTATGTGTTAATTATCTAAGTCTACAGTACGTCATTGTTGATTTTATGACCGAACCAACTTAAAGTGCATGACACATTTTTTTCTTGAAAAAATTGTTAAAGATTTCAAAAAGTGAAGTTAATCGATAAGGTGATATTAAAAAAGTGGGATTTGATAATCAATTATCCTTGTAATTTTTTTATTAGTTTTATGTTATAAAAAATGTACTGTTTGTGCAATTCTAAGGTAAAATTAAGTTATGGAAAATAAGTTAAAATAACTACGTGCACATGAAAGATATGCCATGCATGTCAAGATGCTTTAGTCACAAAATCGCCAATGACCTGCTGTACTCATCAACAGGCAGTTGTCATAAAATTAAGAAGACGTCCTCATTTCTATAAGGCACTGAAGGCTAGCAGTAAATGACAGTCAACTGTTTTGATAAACCTGGGAATTTCTACTCACGCCAAGTCTTTTTTTTAAAAAAAAGGCAGCATAAGAGGAATACCTTTTGACTTCTTGATTTTAATAGTATGTTGCCAAGAAGGCAAATAATGAAGCATGATGGATATGTGATCAGTAAATTACACGTCCTTTTGAATACGTGGCTAGATTTCTGAAATTAGTGGAAGTATTTATGATGGAATAATTTGTTGATTGAAGTAGTTGGAGGAAGGCTACTGAGGAAGCGAATTCTATGAAGTTAGGAAGTAGATATACTTTAGCCAATGGACATCCGCACATTGCGTTTTAAAAAAACGGAGTGAGTACCGTCTTTACGCAGGGGGACACCCAGGCAGTGCCCGTGGACCCTTGAGAATCTTACTTTTTATAAATTGTATAAAATAAACAACATTGTATTATATATTTTGTAAAACAAATATATTCTCTTATAAGTGTGCATTTAGTTGTCCTTTCTACAAATAGTGATTGAATATTATGCAAACACAAATAATTTGAATAGTTTATCACCAGGAAAACTTAAAAAGTCAACGGAATCTATTTTTCTACCTTACAATTGAAGATTTTAGGTACTCAACTCTCACTTCTTATTCAAATTTGCTCCTGCTGGAATTATATGCATCGGGAAAAAATTACAAAGTGGTAGTAATGTTAATATAATTTTTTTTATGATACCAGTTTTTAGTTTTTTCGAAGTTATGTACTCTGCTCTGTCTTGTCTTACTTCTTTTGTTCTCGTTTTCAAAAACATCAGGAAATCCTAGGAACCTTTTTGCCAAGTAATCAAAGGAATACAGCCATTTAATTTTTAGGGCACAAGTTTGAATTCTTGATTGCCGTTGTCGTTTTGAGAGATTCAAACTATTCGGTCTATTCGAATAAAAGTTTGTTTTTTTGTTTCGGTTCTAAACGTCCATAAGGCACAAATATTTTGTTAATACTAATTTATCTTTAAGATAATGTAAGCATTATAAGCCAGAGAGCTTAATACCAAATACTTAATATACATTAAAATTTAAAAAGAAAAAAAATGCGTCTTTTTTTTTTTTTTTTTTTTTTGTTAAAGAAAAAAATTTTGATATCCCTCAATTAGTGTTGTTGTTTTAATGTTAGTGTTATACAATAATTATTTTATGTAAGTACAGTATTAAGAAAACAGACAAGTATTTCGCGAAAAAAAAAATTCTTCCTGTCTCATGATTCTCAGTACATGATTTTAATAAAGAGTTATAAAAATCATAACACTTACCTGATTTATAAGTCCGGAGAATTCCAAAATGATATGTTCTTTGTTGGAAAACTTTATTCTCAAATAATATATACATAGTTTATCCCTTCATTACTTTTAGGTAATCATTACTTTTAGGTACACATCAAAATTTTATAATTGTAAGATCTCGATATGAATTTTAATATGTAGCTAAAAAACAGAATAGCTGAATTCTAGTTGAAATTCTTTCAAAACTAAAAAACACTTACCAAGAGAACGATAAAAAATTTATTTATAATCAGCACAAAAGATACTTTTTCAAGTAATTCGGATTATTCTTTATTGTTGTTTTCTGAATTATGTACATACAGAAATATATACTATTCTAAGAAGAATATTCTATAACTATTACAGTTCTGTATGGAATTCATTGGAACACATTTATTCATTGGAATGACGAAAGCAATGTTGACTTCATTTTAACTTGTAATGAATTGAAGACAGAAAAATTATTTTACCGCAATACACACATCTGTAACAGCAAGTGATCATGTTATGTTGTTGGTAATAGAAAGGTAAAAATTATTGAGAAGTTGTTCTTCAAATGCTTGGCGTGTTCTGCTTCAATGTTTGGCATGTTCTGATTAGTTTTTTCAAGAAGTTTTACCTTTTCTTTAGGGAAATTTTGCTTCTTTTTTGACGCTAAGAAAATGGCGTCCGTCATTGCCAATGGTTATGTGGGAACTAATGCACAATATTTACAGTCTCTCGCTAGATGGCGTACTCGAGTGCTGCGATCGCGAATTCAAAATTAGTGAAATAAAGTAACAATTGAAAGAGTTCAGAATTACGCAGCGTTATGGGACAGCAACTTTTTAACTGTGTTTGATATGCATCGAAAGATATTTTAATAACTGCTAAATTCAATGAAATAATTCATATCTTTTGAATTTATTTATTTATTTTTTTTGATTTGTAATACCTTTTTCTTTTAAATTTATTTATTTTATTTAGCTTCCATGGTTTTTAAAATTATTTTATTATTTGAGGATTGTACCTAATAGGTTAGAATTTTTTTTTCTTCTTTATTTTATAAATGTGAAGTTTTTTCGTTCTATTTTAAACAGAATAACGTTTTATAAGGTGCCAAAACATTTTTGTGCCCTGAAAAGACCCCTGTAAGGGTTTAAACTTGTCAGAAGGAAACGATGTCTGTTTTCTGTATTGAAGTCAGAAGTAAATAAAAAATATCTTGCATGAACATTTTTCGTATAATATTGCTCATTTAAATTGTAGAAAAATGTAATTTCTCCATTTTCATGAAGCTTTATTTAATTTTTTTTTTTTAAATTTTGACATTTTAAAACTAATAATTACAAAATGCAAAATGATTAATATTTAATGCTTCGACGCCTTCATTTTAAATAATTCTTTTAAGTAGAATAAAACTTTTTTAGAAACTTAAATTGTTGCAAAAAAGTAAAGGTAAAATGTTTTTTGAATGTATAATGAGCAAAATAATAATAAAATGCAAATTATTCTGAAGCCACTAAATTATTTTCCGATTCTTTGCGTAATAAAATGCATACATTAAATACCTTGCACAAATTAAACGCAAACGTTCACCGTTAAAAAAAAAATAAACATAAATTTTAACTAATTCGAATTTTTGTTTAATTATTACTTAATTTAATAATTATATATATATATATTACTTTATAAAGTAGGAACATTTTACCCACGTTGTTAACCTATAAATTTTTACGCGTCATAGTTTGAAATCAATTAAACGAAAAGTTCAACAGCAAAAAAATTAAAAACGACCTGACAAAGCAATAAACTTTGTTAAACAGCGATTTGTCGATAAATTAGAAGGAAAAAAAAAAAAAAATAGCGGGAATAAAATTAAAAAAATTTCTATTAAATAATTAAAAAAATAATAAATTTTTTGTTACTAAAAATAAAATATGAATGTATTTTCAAAATGTAAATTTTTTCGATTGAGATTTCTTTGAGAGAAACAGCATCCACCCAAAAGGGAAAAAAATGAACAAAGAAAAGAAGTCAGATTATGTTAATGACTATATGGAAGCGCAGAGAATGCTTTTTAGAATGTACTAGTTTGAACATTAATCCTGTTTCTTATTATATTTTATATAAGTAATAAATATATCTTGATCACATATAAGGTAAAACACCCTATAGTTACAAAACTTTAAATCTACACATCTTCCTTGAGATTATGTCGGTGCTTAAATATATATATCACGAATAGCTAATTTCAAAACTTAACTTGTGCAGCTGTTAAGTTTATAAAATTCAGCACCGTCATGAACCACGTATTTTGTCAAACGTAGAGACGAAAGCAATTCTGGAAAAAAAGGTAAGACACAAAGCTAAATTTACCATTAGTAAATTATTTTTTGTGAGCTCATGGACAAAGTCATTGTTATATTATTAAAATATGCATATTTTATCTGATTTAAAAAAAGGAGTTCTATAGTTTTATTTTATTTATTTATTTATTATTATTATTATTATTATTTATTTATTTTTTTTTTTTTTGTAGCGATTCCTATAAATATTTTAATATCGATTTATTCAGTTGATAAAAATTAAATCTTTTTACTACCAAAAAAAATAAGTATTATATTTGATATATATTTGATTCTATATTTATATATTTGATTTTATCACAAATCCAAAAATGTAATAAAAAAATCAATAGGCGTTTTTTTTTTTATTCATTATATGTAGCAGGCCGCGTGTGCTGTAGACGTAAAACATTAAACACAAAAAAAAAAAAAAAAATGAAAGCTAGCAAAATATTGAAAATTAAGTTCTTTGTATAAAATTAATAAAAAATTTAATAATAAGAACTAATGACGTTTTTTTCACCCTTTTTTTTTTTTTTCAAAAATCGAATGTTTTAAGTGAATAAAATATGAATTTTGATTTATTGGTGCAAAGTGAAAGAACCATGAATTTCGTTTTATTTGCAAATTGAAAAGAATTAATTTTGATACAAGCTTTTAATTAAAAATTTACATAGTTTCGTTTCATTACCAAACAGGTTCATTAGATTATTATTTTTTTTTAATGGATAACGTATCTGGTTAGTAATAATTCATCAGCAGCACAGAAATTTTTCAAATTTTAATATGGGAAAAGAACACATAAAAAATGTAGGCTAATAATGGTGAATGAAAAATAAAAAATAGAATTATATATATATATATATTTAAAAAAAAGATATTTTTACATAATTTTAGAGTAGTTGCGTTCGAAATCACGAAAACAAGATGAATCTCTATGTCTAAGAAACAAAGACACGGGACACGCAAGTCATAAACGCAAATTATTTGTACAATAAAAGCTGGATATTACGAGTACTGCATTAAGAGAAGTCCAATATTACTACACATTTTCATGTCCACTTAATGGTACCAAAACTGCATGCTTATAACGAAGTTAAAAATTACTAGTTTCCGCTATGAAAACAAAAATTAAGAAAAATTTCAAAAAATGTATTATTTTTTAGTATTAAATGCCCTTTTATGTAACTTTATAAGTTTTATTATTTCCTCTTTTGCACTTTCTTCAGACATTCAATGGGATATAAGTTTTTAATGAAATTAAGTAGCATAAGAACTCAAAGAATGAACGAAGTATTTAACTCTCAGATAACATGCATCGGCGGTACATGTTTATGGTAAATTTTACTAATTTTTTATATGCATATAAAATTAGCAATTTATGTTGTTGTTGTTGTAGTTGTGGTTAATTTACGTCGCACTAGAGCTGCACAATGGGCTATTGGCGACGGTCTGGGAAACATCCCTGAGGATGATCCGAAGACATGCCATCACAATTTTGATCCTCTGCAGAGGGGATGGCACCCCTGCTTCGGTAGCCCAACGACCTGCTCGCGAAGTCGAGCACTTTACGGTAGAACAGTTTAACGAGGACCAATACCGCACACCCTCGGTCCCTACGCAGACTGATCCAAGTGGTCACCCACCCGCACACTGACCGCAGCCAGTGATGCTTGACTTCGGTGAGCAATTTATGTATAGATATATATCCTCTATGTTGGGGATGGCTTCCCCTGTTTGATAACTCAATAACCTGCGCGTGAAGTCGAGTACTTTACTGTTTAATAGTTTAATGAGGACCGAAATCGCACCTCTCGGTCCCATAGCTTGATCAAAGTGACTGACCATCGACTGTCAGGTTGTTCAAGTGGGAACCGTGTCTTACCACCTGTCCACTGTGGGTCTACATTAAAATAATTATTTTAATTAATTTAAGTTAATGAGGATTCCTATGTCATTCTCTATTCACTAGGTGTTACGTTTTTGGTGTGTAAGGTCCCGAATTCAAGTGTGTGGACTGTGAGGACATTTTATAAAGTTTTGATATCGTGGAAATATTTTTTTAAAGCTATCCGTGATATATTTTAATGCCGTTTAATCAGCACTTCCTATTTACTTGCAAAAATTCCGAATGGATGCTTTTTTTGTGTAATGGTGGAACGAAAAAAAAGATCATTAGTTAAAATAAAAAATCTTTAAATTTTTTATATTTTTTTATTATTACTTATTAAATTTCTGCCCCACAGTGGGTTGATCGCCAAGAAACGGTTCCCAGAAGAACACCTAAGTCAAGCATCACTGGATGCGATCAGTAAGCAGGTGGGTGACCGCTTTGACCAGTCAACGTAGGGATTAAGAGTGCACGGTATCGGTCCTCGTTTAACCATTCCATTGTGACGTGCTCGTCTTCAAGAGGTAGTCGGGCTACCAAAGCGGATGAGCCATTCCTGCTACAGAGGTTCCAATTGTGAGAGGATCAACCTTAGGGATGTTTCCCAGACCGTCACTGATAGCTCATTTTGCAACTCTAGTGCGACGTAAATTGTGTACCAACCTACTTACTTTATAAAAAATTGTCATTGGCGATCGCAACACTCGAATACGCCATCTGGGGAGCGACCGGTTTCATGCCTTTAGCCCTTCTTCCTTCCCTCTCCTCCTCTTTTCAGTTGTATAGGAATGTACTACGATATTTTCCCTTTTTATTTAACAAAAATATTTTTTTGAATTTCGCGATACTTTTCTTTAGAACTATGTTTAATGTAGTTTTCAGATCCATATAGTTTTCCAACTTAAAAGATTTTAATTTATATGAAAATCAAGAGAGAAATTAACGTACTTCCTTCCTCTATGACTTTCCACACGCTAAGGGGGAAAGCATGTAAAGCGTTGCCATAGGCTGCTCTATGCCACCTACAGCCCATTTCGATCGTCAATAGATTTATTCACCTGTAAATCAAACACTTCACAGTGACACAGAAGCAAACTAGATTATAGCTTACACAGTTTGTAGTTTGACTTAAGAAGCCGATGATATCTCAACTCCGCTCAATAAAATTTTTGCTCATTCGTAAATATTTTTGTTAATTTTATTTCTATTTAATGTTGGCCGTCGTGTTTTGCAGAGTGATTATGACGGAGAGATGATGAGAGATTAATTATTGAAACTTAGGGTAAAAATTATGCTAAAATTCAATGGATAATATGCCAAATGGTGATCAAATTGTGTTAAGATGGCCTTTCCCACCATCCAACAAAATACAAAATTTTTCTCTATGGCAATTGGGAAGTGCTCTAGTGATGCCCGCAGTGGGAATACTCAGCAAGATTATGGCTGGTGATTAACATTTTTATGTCTAATGATGCATTGCAGTTTTATTTTAATAAATGTGTTACAATTAATTTGGTTTCTTTTCCCTGAAATTTACCGATCTCTCTATTTTACTTTTCGAGTTTCTGTTAGTAATTACTCGTTCTTTGCAAAACAAGTATTATAATTATTCTACATGAACATACACTGAGAATTTATTAAAGATACATTTACTATTTTTGTTTCTAATGTTTATGCCATTCCTAAAGTATAAAAATGTAACTAATCTACATGAATATATACTATAATTTATCAAAGATCCATTACTATTTGAATTTCTGTTATGTTAATGTCCATTCCTGAAATATTCAAATATCAGAACTTTTCCGCATGAACATATCCTTATAATATTTGATATGATGTTTTGTTTTATATTATAAATATCATACTTTTTATTAGGTTGTGTCAAACTGATATTGCATATTTTATTTTATGCATAGAATGAAGGTACAATTACAGTAGACTATTCTAAACTCATCCTTTTTTTTTTTGTAAAAATCTCCTAGTTCTTGTTTAAATGCTGAAGCTACATATTATTTAATCTTTATTTAATATTTTAGTTTAGTAATTATTTAATACTTCAGTGAGCTAAGTGGTATTGATATTTTGTTAAAATTTTTGTATCAAGATCACTTGTATCAAGAAGTCTTGAACTTCTGGCCAGTAATGCCAGCAAGAAATTTAAAAAAAAAATGTGCATTATAGGACCAACGCAAGGGGGGGGGGGAATATTTTCGTATCAAGATATGTTGTGCCATTTACAATCGCCAAGGTGTCAAATAGGTTTTAAACTTTCAATTTTTTTTAAAAAAAGAAAAAAACATGTAGATCTTTGATCAGGGGTGGCTACAAATTATATCTTTAGAGTTTGTCCTATTCTGTGTTTTTTTTATTTGTATCTTTTTTCCGGCCACTTCCTGGAAGTTGCCTAGACTTGGCGATTATTCTGCCACAGATCACGATGTGGAAATCTTCCCTACAATGAGTATAACTCATCACCACGCCAAGCCGCTGCATTACTGATTGCCAAACCTCTATCTGTTTTTTTTAATAAAAAATTGAGAGTTATTAATCCATTTGGTGATTGTTTGTGCAGCACATCTCAATATGGAAATATCCCAGATAGTTATCCCAACACCTATCAAAAATTCAAATAATTATAAAATTTTTTTTTTAGTAGACTAGGTAGCTTTAGTTTGCTAAATTTGGGCTTTTATAATATAGGAACTATTTAAGTTTGATGTCCCATGACAGGGGTCTTTCCAGACCAAATTTACTACCGTTTAGCGGTACCTTCAGGAAAAACGGTAGTTTCACAAAATACTTTTTCTTAAAAGAAATGATAAAGCGATATTTTTACCTTATTTTTGTGTTGATTTTTAAATTTTTCACAAATTATGTCTAAAGTTTCACAAAATAGGTACCTCTCAGAAAAACCTAGACAGACCCCTGCATAAGCATTTGCAGAATAGTTTCTTTTGTGAAATAAAACAATTGTGAATTCTTTTAAGGCCAAGAATTTTAAGGGACCGAAATGAGCTACCTCAGTGATCCCTCATTTTTCACGGTTAATGGGGACCAGAACCTTCCGCGAAAGCTGAAAAAACGCAAAGTAGGATTTGCCAATAGGAACTTCCGTGTATGCGGGTACATGAATGATTTAAATATGTAAACAGTATTTATACTTTACACATTTAAGACAAAAATTACAACAGTATACGTATTTACTTAAACATGTCAATGCTAATTAATAAAGTTAATTACAAAACCGAGTGTAGAGTGCTTTAAAGGCATGAATGACACCTTGATCCATTGGCTGAATTTGAGGTGTACTGTTTGGAGGCAGAAACTATCTGCTCACTATCATATTGCAGGTCCCTTGCATGGCCTCCTGCACGGTCCATCAGGAGGAGGACCTTAAAGGGTCAGATACAGCTTCACCTGGGGAATGAAGCAATGGAGGAACCATTTAAGGGTGAGAGCTTTCGTTATCCAGGCCTTGGAGTTATGCATTCAGAACACAAGCAACAGAGCCGTATTTTTGCTTTTTATTGCCCGTGGATATGTGGCTTTATAAATAAGGCCTGGCTTAAGCATAAAACCTGCAGCATTGCCAGCCCTGATGACAGTCACACGGTCCTTGTGAGCCTTGAAGCCTGGCCTTTATGAGAGCCTGTAGTATATCTACCCTGTATCAACTCATCTCTTTGTTTGCCATGCAGGGATCCTTCTCTCTCGCGCATCAACATGAAACAATGATCCTTTCTGCAATGTGGCTGCCAACATGGTTGTATTTTTTCATTTTTATTTTTTGATGAATATTTTGCAAAAACCCGCGTAGCACTGAAGCCACAAAGCATGAAGTGGCGAGGGAACACTGTACTACATTTTATTGAAGTGGAACAGGGTTCGAAACTTTATTAAATGTATTACTAATTTTCACTAAAGAATCTTAATTTTTTATTATTTATATATTTTTGTTATTATTTATATATATTTTTTATTATTTATATATTTTTTTTTTATTTATATATTTTTGTAATATTTTATTTCAAAACAGTTTCAATAAAATCCTCTTAATACTAGCAAATTTAAAGTTAATTTTGCTTATGTTCTACATTAGAAAGCAGTTCCGCTAAATTGAGACATTTAGTCGTGAAATTAGCCATCCATTATAATGCTTCATTTCTATTTTTAAACTGCAATTATGATATTGTATTTCCTTATTGTTGTTTTTAAGAATGGAGGTAGTTAAAAAGAAAATTACCTGTGATAATAACTGATAATGATAATTCAGTATGGAATTTTAAATTGTTTAAAGTAATTTGATGTGCAAGTTTTTTTATAAATAATTCATAAATCTGCTCCTATATATTATAAATTGATTTTAAAGAAAATAAAATTATATTTAAAATTGTTTTTTAATAAATAAAGAGTAAATTATTGAGGCTACTTAAGTAAAAACTTTAGATAATTTAAAAATTATTGATCAAAAATTATCTTTTATTAGTTTAGATTACATCCTTCCTTTCCAAAGTGTGGTGAATTGCATTCCAGTAAAAAAAATTTTGCATTGCAACTCTGCTCATGGCATCTATTTTCTTCACACTTGTAAACTTTTCTTTTGTTAAATAAGTTTGCATCATTTTTATTTTTGTTACCTTAAACAAGGGTAAAAATTAGAAAAATTTTGTCACTGGTCTATGGACCAGTGACTAAAAGTTATTGCTAGTCTGTACATATTTTTATTAGTCTGTTTTACAAAATGTCTCTATTAGTTTTTTTTTTTTTTTTTTTTTTTTTATGCTGTTAATAAGGTGAATTTAAATGAAAAATTGTCATACAAAGAATGTGTAATGTTCACAATTTTGATGAAGTATGCTATTTTGTTTGTGACAGAAACCAAAACTGTGGTCTGAGTTAAATTTTAGTGGTGTCTGATCATCAAACCACTATTAGTTTTGAACTTTTTCATATACAACCAATGAAGTTATTATCTATAGGAATGAATAGGTGATTAGTTAACAAGAGAGGAATGTTTTTAAAATCTGCACCAATTGTAGGGTTGCTCAGGCATTGCCTTGTCAGCTTGTACAAAATTTCTTAGAGGTTTATAGACTTTATCTAATTTATGTAGACCATTTCAGTACAGTTGCTTAATTTATTTTGAGTTTGGACTTTTTTTTAAAATTAATTTTAAAAATGCACAATAAAAGTGTGTGTTGAATGATTAAATTTTATACATTTATTTTTCATTTGTTACTTAATTAGTAAATTTTTGTTTTACTTTAATTTTTAAATCAATCGGTATATTAGAAATTAGTGATTTTCTCAGATAAAGATCAAGTAAAATAGTAAAAAGCAATGTTACACATTACTTTTTTTGAAACAGTTATTTAATTAGATTTGTAACATAATTTGCATATATAAAAATATATAGATTTGAAAATTTTGAATTTTATTAGAAAAAAAAATGCAGGTAAATAAATTTAGAAACATGCAAACCTAGGGTTATAATTATTTATTATTCCCTATTGTAACCTCAAGCATTAATATAGGCGACAATAGTTTTTTAAAAAAAATAGTTCACCAAATTCAATAGTAGTTATTATTTTTTGGTGATCTGGAGTCCAGACTTTGTTTATTTAATTATTACTTATTTAAATTATTTTTTTAAGAATCTACTTATCAGTTTTTTTTAGCAATATTGTTTAAAAATTATGAAAGAAAAAATAAGTAAAAAAAGGTTAACTTAGTAACTAATTTCAGAAGTTGAATTAAAAATTTTGTTAAAGAATTATTAAAGATGAATAGAATTTTTTTTGTTTCTACTTTCACTGTGATAAAAATTTTTTTTTATAAAATTTAACTGTGAAACAAAAAAATAAAAAAATTCTTTTAGTTAAAAACAAATTTCAGAATAATGTAGTTTAAGGGAGGGATACAAAATGTATTGAAAAATTATCAAAATTAAGCCGTAAAGTAAAAAAAAAAAAAAAAAAGCAAGAATAATTTGGAATGATCCTTAGAGAAAGTAAAATTGTGTGTATTAAACATTGTGATAATTCTGTATAAAGCAAGTTTGCCTATTTGCTATTTCCCTTATCAGTTGTTGAATTAAAATCTAAATTTATTTGCGACAGTCTGGCTCATCATACTTAAAAATAATCAAATTTGATAAGATTATTATTTTTACATCATACATCTTGTAATCTCTCTTATGGCATCATCAAGCATCATCTCTTATGAGTGTTGCTTACAAAGTGATATAATATATTTATCTTATGAAGTTTTTATTCTTTATTTTATTTTATAGTCATTCTTCAATAAATAATATAATTTTAAAATTTTTTTTTCTAAAGAATTTTATGTTAAGTAGAGAAAAACTTTTATGTTATTTGCACAGGGGTAGAATAAAATATAATTTAAATCCACATTACATTTTTTTTTAAAGTTTCATTGGATTATTTTATTTTTTAGTTTAAGAATTTTTTTTTTTTTTTTTTTTTTTTTTTACAATCAGCAAAATGTTGCTTTATTTTATAATTGAAGACATGAATTAATGACCTGGTATTAAATTTTATTATTGTCAACAGTGAGTATTTTTTTTAAAATTTCTTAATTTTCATTTGTTTGTTTTAGATAAAAGAATTTTTTTTAAAAAAATTTTAAATAAAATGTAATTAGGCAACAAGAATATAATTAAAATAGTACATTGTTTAATTTTTTTTAAATAAAATTCAGAAAACAACCCATGACATGGAGCACAGTCTTTTCATTAAGCAAAAAATGTTTTATTTTATAAAGTATTAGGTAAAGAAAATAATAATCATTGATTTATTGGGGCAACTCAAGATCCAACTTATATTATTTGCACAGGGGTAGAATAAAATATCATTTAAATCCACATTACATTTCTTTTAAAGTTTCATGGATTATTTTATTTTTTAGTTAAAGACATTTTTTTATTTTTTTTACAATCAGCAAAATGTTGCTTTATTTTATAATTGCAGACATGAATTAATGACCTGGTATTAAATTTTATTATTGTCAACAGTGAGTATTTTTTTTTAATTTCTTAATTTTCATTTGTCTGTTTTAGATAAAAGAACTTTTTAAAAAAAAATCTAAATAAAATATAATTAGGCAACAAGAATATTATTAAAATAGTACATTGTTTAATTTTTTTAAATAAAATTCAGAAAACAACCCATGACATAGAGCACAGTCTTTTCATTAAGCAAAAAATGTTTTATTTTATAAATAGTAATTAGATAAAGAAAGTAATAATCATTGATTTATTGGTGCAACTCAAGTTAAGATCCAACTAAATCCGTGTCCTCTTGCAGCGTTACCTTATTCTTGTTACTGCGTATAAAGCACTCTGGAGCTGAGTTTTTCCTGGAGTCGCAGCTCTATATTTTCTCACGCTCAAAGGCTCCAGCAATTTTATTGTATCCTATAGACATTCAAGAGGCCTGCCACATTTAAATGGCATTGCTTATTAGCCAGGTAGCTTGAGGAAAACTATTCTCGGCATTAAAATACATTTATAATGAATTTAATATGAAGGAGAATTTATTAAATTAAGTTCTTTTTATTTTAAGAATGAACAAATAACTCAACTATGAATTAAATTTTTATTTTCTGTTTGCACTGATTATGTTATGAGTAAAGTAAAATATCAATCTTGCAAAGGTAGTAATTTTGCTTATTCTAATCACTGTCTTCAAAACAGATTTGTTGAATGGAAACAACATTTTTGGTAACCTATAATAGCTTGGTATGGTGTATGTTCCCTGAGGTGTAATTAAAATAGACATATCATTCAATATATTGAATCTGTATGAAATTTAAATTTTTAATATTTTTTCTTAATGTTTTGTTATTTTCTAGAATGGTTGAATACAGTGAATGTACATAACAGAGATATTTTGATAGATGCTTTAGATAATAGACCTAAAGGAACTCCACTCATTACTGTAGCTAATCATCACTCCTGTCTTGATGATCCTATGCTATGGGGTAAGTAATTATAGATTTTTTATTTTTTTCTGTTTTAAATTTTTTCAGATTTACTGTGTGTTATGTAGAGGTAATTTTATCAGCTGTAAGCCTGTCAACTCTCAGTATATATTTCAGTAAATAACAGTATGAATAGAAGTACCTGAGCACACTGCATACAGCCCCAAAATTCTTTCTCGAATTAAGCCATTTTGTAGTTTGAGTGTGTTTAGCTTATCGTTAATTCTTTTTTAGAACCCTTTTCTTTTATAAAAAAGAAATTTTTTTTTTTGATAAACCTAAAAAAAGTATCACATTGTTTTTAGCTAAGTGTGTATGGATAATTAATCTTTTAAGAGTAGTATTTTAATTCATGCTTAAATAGCTGAGAATAAAATAGTTTCTGAATTTTTTCATTCTTTTGATGAGATAGCACAAAAAATAATGTAAACTTAGTTGCAAGAAAAGTATTGCCTGTAGTTGTTGGCCAAGCTAATGTTGGTGGTATTAAGACAGCAATAACTAAAATCCAAATTTATATTTGTTCTCCCTTTTGTTCTCTAAAGAAAAAAATTGGATAGTTTGTTAGCTAGGAAATCAAAGAAATAAGTTTTTAAAAAATGCTATATCAGTCATTCAGTCTGAGTCACTAATCTTTAAGGGTTAAAGAATGACTTAATTTAATTTTTATTGTTTTGCTTGTTCTACATTAATTAACATTATTAAAAGCCTGAGACTTGTGGTCACCGAAAGTCTCAGGCTTTATAAATTTCTGAAGTACATTCTTGTTGAGTAACCATTCTTGTAGTGTCCATTCTTGTTGACAGATCTGAATAAACTACGACATTATATGAGCCCAAATTTGACCAATAGATAGTGTTTTTCATGTGTGAGAAAGAAGGTTAATTCATTTTGGAGAGGGTGAAAAAGGAATAAGCCATTATAAGTAATTCAGCATCTTTCGAATGCAGAAGAAGGAAATAAAAAAGATGACAACTGATAATGATTAATAGAAGATGACTCATAGAAAGATGGATATTCTATTAGTCTGTTATAACTATCCCAACTAATGGATGATAATTTTGTCGTTAAACTTAACTCAAAGGACCCCGGAAACTCTTGGATCAAGCATTGGGACAAACTAGCCTTTGTGGAGGACTTTTTGATAGAACTAGAAACATTCGTGCTACATACAGAGGGAAACTATGAAAACTTTCTATATTCAGCCTGATATGGGGATTCTTACCCATGATCCCTCTACCACTAAGAATATTTTACATGAGCCAGGTGATATGTCTGAGATGGGGGCAGAATCTGAACCAACCTGCTATTGCTAGGATTCATAACTGGATCTTTGCATTCAAAAAAGAGTGTTCTATCTCTTGATCTACTGTGACTTCTGAATATGTGTTTGACAAAAGTAGAATGCATGCTGTAATTACATAAAGCTTAGTGTGCTAGATTTGTGTTTTTTGTTCTTAAGGAGCTCCCTTATCGGTATACAACCAAGTTTTATCGACATCCATCAACACGATTAGACTTTAATTGTTGATCTTAGCTCAGTAATTTAAATTATAACCACCTTGTATTCTGACTTAGATAAAAAGATTAACTTTCTGCAAACACAAAATCTCAATTGAAAAAACTTTCTGTGAGTAGTTTATTGACTCTAGTAACTACTTTTAATCCTTTCATTACCATCTAATTTTGACAACATTTGTTCAAAATCCCTTTCTAAGTTGTTTTATTTATTTATTTTTTTAAGAAAAAACCAAGTGGATTATTATACCTTTATAGATTATTATATATATATTTTTATAGATACATGAATATGAACTGAGTCATTGATTTACTTTGTTTTTCTTTATGCTTGTTTTTCTTTGTATTTTTCGCATACATAAATTTAGAATGCTTAGAAATATTTCAATGGAAATATTTAATAAATGTATTTATAAGTGTCACTTTTGAATTCTTCTACATTTAAATAATATTGTTAAACATTATTTAAGGGTTGTCTACGCTTAAATAATTTAATAAACACCTTAGTTTCTTAAATTTTTTTCTTCCAGTAATGAGTTTTACCAATAAATTTTCTGCGATGGTGGTAAATATTCTTTGAATGACATTCTAACATTTGTGTACAGGGGTCTGTCTAGGCTGAATTTACTACCGTTTGGCGTTACCTTCACAAATTCAACTTTAGGAAAAATGGTAGTTTCACAAATTCAACTTTAGGGAAAACGGTAGTTTCACAAAATACTTTTTCTTAAAATTTTATTTTCGTATCCCTTAAGAAACGATAAATCCATATTTTTACCGTATTTTTGTGTTGATTTTTTATTATAATTTTTAATTTTACAAATTATGTCTAAATTTTCACAAAATAGGTACCTCTCAGAAAAACCTAGATAGACCCCTGGTGTATATTATGCATATCTGCTTATATTAGACTCTTTTTTTCCCCTCACCATTTCATCCTTTTTATTATATAGGTATGTTAGATTGGAGACACATCTTGAATCATAGAATTATGAGATGGACTGCAGCTGCTCATGATATCTGCTTCACAAACGATTGGCATTCACGGTTTTTCGCTCTGGGAAAAACTTTTCCTGTTATTCGAGGAGCTGGAGTCTATCAAAAGGGAATGGATTTTTGTTTAGAACAATTAAATGCTGGTGCTTGGGTTCACTTTTTTCCAGAAGGGAAGGTTAATATGGCAAAAAATGAATTCATTCGCTTAAAATGGGGTAAGTATTTTTGAATGGATTGTAAACTTATAAGTCCGAAATAAAAATGATAAAAAGTAATGGAAATTCTGCAGTTATTTATTACTACGCATAATCATTTTTAACTTACAAATCTGTACCAGTAACAAGTTTAGGAAAATTCTGTAGTTATTGCTATCCGTAATCATTCATAACTTTCAAATCTGTTGCAGTAATAAAATTATGAAAATTATGCAGTTAATTATTACTACCCGTAATCATTCATAACTTTCAAATCTGTCGCAATAACATGTTTATGAAAGAATTATAATGTAATTTGATTCTTCACAAATCAATCTAGGTAAGCATGATACAGTACCTTCTTATGTATTTAATTTAAAACACAGTGTAAAATAATACTCAGATTAAATGAGTGAACAAAGCATGCTCATTGCTATCTGCTGCATTTTTAGGAGTTGGTGAATGTATTCAAAAATAAAGCAGAGACCCTTTTGTGCAATAAAAGAAGCTCAGAGATAATCCTTAAATGGTTTCATAAAGTGTCACAGTAGTATAGAATATGTTGATGAAATTAGTTTTATGAATGTATGCCAATTTAAATTTAGGGGGCATTATAAGTATCAGTCTCTTGCATGAAATGTTTTATCATTAAAGTTTTAGCAAGTTTTGAACTAAATTATAGCTGTGAGTGTTAACAAATTAACACACATACATTAATAATAAAACATACATTAATATAAATAATTATTATCATCTCATTATTTATGAATAGTATTTTTAATCTTTTTTAAAATTATCAGGGGAGAAGTAATGAGGGTATGCAGATATAAGTTTTTTTTTTTTTGTTGATAAAATCTGAATTTTTTTAATTATTCTGAAGTTTTACATTTCTGAAGTTTTTTAACTATTAAAAATTTTCTATTTATTGTAATTTAAAAAAAAAATAAATTTATACTTAATTTTTTTAAAAAAGTTGTTTAAAAAGTTAAAAGTTCTGCATGCAATATCATTTCTCCCTGCTGTGACAGGCAAACTTATGTAACATGTCACAAATTCATGTAAGAAAAACCTTATTTTATAATGGCTATAAAGCACGAAACAAAGTACTTACGTAGCCCGTCGACTATTTTTAAAAACACTAAACCATTTTGGTATCTTCCAAATTTATTTTTACATAGTAATTGATTATTAAGAAACAGGCAAAATGCAATGATAACTTAATGTGTGCAATAAATGGAAAAATATTTAAATTTGAACTACTTTTAAATTTATTTTAAGATTTGTCAAAAATGATCAATGGTATAATACATAACTATCTTAAATAGTTTTAACATTGTTATTATTTTTTCTATAAAAAACTGCGCATAAAATGTTAGAATTTTTAACCAATCCACCGCTGAAAAATTTTCCACTAAAGCATTGAAAATAAATAAAGTTGAGCATATCCTATTTATTTTTTTCTTTAGGAATTGAAGTTGGCACTTCATTACATTTTCAAAGATATTTAAGATATGATATCTCGTATGTTTGACTTTTTTTATTCCGTTGTTTTAGGAATAGGACGTTTGATTTCTGAATGTAAAATATGTCCCATTGTTATTCCATTTTGGCATTTAGGTAAATATTTTTTTAGCTATGCCTGTATTTTTTTTATTATTTTACTTCCTTTAATATTAAAACTGCATTGATTTTTCAGGCATGGATAGTGTTCTACCTAATGTGGAGCCTTATCGACCAAAGTTTGGAAAGGTATTTACTATTACTTCTAAAAAAATAAAAAATTGTAGTCTGCATATTAGCACATGAAAATATAAACTATCTTTTCTATATTGTCATTTTTTAAAAAATTAGATGAACCACTGCTCTGTTGGTCTGTATTTTTGAAGATTTTACATGAATAGAGTAGATAGTATTGAGTATATGGATTAAAATATATTATAATTCTTTTTTATAATTCTTTCTCTAATTAGAAATTCTAATTTCAATTATTTCATTTAAAAAAAAAAAACTAGTGTTCTATTTATTAAAAAGCATTTAATGAATAAGTGTTGCATATTTTTCCTTTGAGCTAGTTTTTAAATTCATTCTCCTCAGATTTTTTTTCATTTAATATATTTATTATCGTAAAGTTTATCAAAGCATAAAAATTCACTTGGATTGCATAACGTTTTAAAAAAGTACTAAAAGGTGCTTATTTTCTTTTTTTTTAAAAAGCCTGTTTTTTTTCCAGCAACTAATTATAATTTTGAATTAAAATGATTCTTTTTTGCATAATCAAATAAAAAATAGAATGTGTGACTCAATATTGAATATATTTAAAATTCTGCATAAATTGATTTTTTGGTGGCTAATATAATCAAGAAAAAGAGTTCTTTGTCAGAAATTAGTTTTTTTATCCTGATCATGTAAAGTTTTTGATAATGTTTAATACTATATATATATATACACAGGGTTTTTCTATACAGGGTCTAGGTTTTTCTGAGAGGTACCTATTTTGTTAAAATTTATACATAATTCGAGAAAAATTAAAATTTTATTTTTATTTTTGTTTTATTTGTTGTTCCTTCCGATGACTTAATATTATTAGATCAGATGTAACATATTTTTAAAAACTCATAAAAAATATATATATACACAAGTTAATTTAAAAAAGTGACTCAACTAATTCAGAACAAAAATGATGCTGTTGATTACAGCCAACAGCTGCAATTAAGCTTATGATAACAAATCCCAACAGCATAACTCTAAACAAATTAAATATATAATTTCCAATGACTTCAAAATACTTAATAGGTAACATTGCATCTACTTACCATCTAGGTTGATTTTGCTTTTACAATATACTGAATCAAGGATGAATAATTATTAGAGAATGTGCAATTAACTCAGTGAAACTTGTTTTTGCTTAAAAGAGCTATAAGTTAGCAAATGTGAATATTTTAAATAGTTGTATATTTTAAATAGTTGAAAAGATATAGCCTCTGCAGTTTAAAATGTAATAAAGTATTATGATTGGTTGCAGAATGCATTGGTTATTCACTTATCCATTGTGATCAAATAAATAAAAAGCTTTTAACAATATTTTAGGATTGGAAATTAGAATTGTGTCTTGCACACATTGTGCGAACTGTTGGATCTTAGTTCAAACAGTTCTGGAGCCAAAAGTGATAAATTCAGACGCATAAATAGTACTTTTGTACTATAGCTAATTTTATGTGCTTAACATCTTGTGTGTCGGTTGATAGACTTAGTTCCCTGAGCAACAGGAAATACAAATGTATGGTGTAACTTACTTTATGTAATATATGCTTATTTTGTTAAGATATTACCATTTCACCAAAAAAGCTTGTATTTAATCCATCAATTACCCTTGGCAGCCATTAAAAATAACTGTTCTTAAAGGTTTGAACTTTTTAACTTATTTAAACTGAGTTTTTTTGTAGTCCTAAAATACTTATCTTTTTGATGAAAAATAATAATAATTGTTATTATTTTTTTGACAGAAAGTGACTATTCTAATTGGAAATCCAATGGACCTAAATCCTATGAGAGAAAAATTAAACAATGATCATAGAAGTGCTGTAAGTATTACAAATTTTTTCTTTAATTCACCACAAAATTGCTTATGATTGTCTTCAAATTACAGTTGGTATCCAATTTAAAGTATCACTTTTTAACAATTTGCTTAGTCCCTGATTAATAAAAACCCCAATGAAACGAATTATATCCTCCAAATGTAGGAGTTATTTCAACTACCAAATAAAAAAAATGGCTTTATAATTAAACGAATCTGTTACAAAATCATTTTCAGACTTTTTGCCACCATTAGACAAGTCATTGAAGTTACAAAAGAGAAGAATTCTATTATTTATTTGGTACTACTTGATTTCCATGGCGACCACTAATAACGCCAAGCCAGAGTTATTTGTGGCATCCATATCTCCACAATTGTTTTCAATATTAAATCAAAAGGCTTGTCTTTCCCATAGGAATTTCCCCACATGAATTCCGTAGATAATACTCTAGAAGATGATGAGTCATGCCTTTTTGTCTTTGTTCCTAACATAAAAAAGGTTATTTTTTTGTTGACAACTTTTTGCATTGCACCTCCTCAAACTTTCCTATACATAAAGTTTCATTTTGTGTCCAGTTACGCATAATGTCGAGGTAGTACCTCTTTTTTCTTCAAAAATGAAACTGTTTATTCCTCACTCTTCAGTACATTAAAAATTGTCCATACTTTCTTTTCAGTGTTTAAATTGGAGAAAAATTATTTACTATATCATGTAGGTTGAATTCAAACATTAAATGGAACCCAAAGTGAAAGTGTGTATGGTTACTCTTAGTTTCGCTACTTATTGCTGGTTTTTTAAAACATAATTTAGCGTTTTATCGCGGTAGCCATTAAAATCAAGTAGCATACCATCTATGATCCTTGCATTCTCTAATTTTCAGTCAAAAAATGTCAAACCAAACTATTTTTTCTTTGCTAGTTGTGTTTCAGCTACTAGATCTTGGTATAATTTGCTTTGTAAAAACCCTTATGGCAGTATCGCAGACACGTGGCGAAATTGTCGCAGAATGTTACAGAGTTCTTGCAGAAAGATTTTTCTTTTTGGAAGTAAAGAATTTAGGTTTTTTTTCTGCAAAAATATACACATATTTTGAATGGAATTTTTTATACTGTCTTTTTGACATGCTTAATTTATGCCGTGCCAATATTATTGTAAATCCATGAAGTGTTTCAATTGTGTTTTCAGCTGTAATCGATATTGATTTTCACGTAATTTTTAATTATTCTCATATATTTCAGACGATGTGGGAAATTCAATTCCTACTTTTTATTCCAGGTATTTACTTTTTAAGGCAATGATTCTATAGATTTTTTTTTGCAGTTACTGCTCTTGATTTCCACATGGTTTTTAAAATCCGATGTTTTTTATACAATATTTATTACAACAATCAAATTTTGAAACGAAATAGTATTTGAGTAACCCCTTTCTGAAGAGTGCAATTCGGGTGATTTCGCTGTCGATCGATTTTTCGGTAGCTACTGCTGTGGATTTCATGATTTTTAATTATATTTTATTAATAAGAGGATTTTACAAAATGCAATAAAGGAAATAATTGGTGCATCCCCCCCCCCCAACAAAATGCTAGAATATCACCCATAACATTAGAATAAAAAAAGATATTACATATTCAACTAAAAAAGTGATATTTTGTTTTTTTAAACACACCATTTTTTTTACTTTAAATTAGTTACATACATCTTTGTTATTATTGAAAGTATCTTGCAGAAAGATATTAGTGCTGGAGAGTTTTGTCGCAAAGCCCGAAAAAATTCTACCACAGGGGTAAAACTAATTGTTGAAAATTACTTTTGAGAAATTTTTTAGAATGATAAACAAAATACAGAGAAAAAAACAAAGCTAATATTTTGGATGTTCTTTGTATTTTATGAGTTTTGTGTAAGTGGATTGCTAGACATACAAGTGAATTTGGAGTTTGTAAATTCGTATATTTTTATTAAATTAAAAATGTACAATTTCCTAATATGGAAGTTTTTGTGTAGTTCCTTAATGCTGTTTCATCTGATCAGTACAGAAATTTGTTCTACACTGGTATTGCAAGTAACCCCTAATTTCATGAATAAAATTTTGTGACCCTTTGAATTTATTAAATCAGGATCCAACTGCACGAATAATAATTATTGAATTTTGATGGCAAATATTTTTTTTAAAGTACTTGTTAATGGAGAGTTACAATATTTAAAAATTGCTTTATTGCTTTGAATAATGCTGAAAGCTAATGCAGGCATATTTTTGCTCTTCTCTTTTGTGAAATATTTCTCAAAAATATATGATCCATTGGGGAAATTGCTCATAGTTTTGCTTGTGTATTGTCCATAAATTTATAATTTCTTTACATGTATAATATTTCTTTATTAGAGGTTAAGTTGTTTTGATTTTGTCGGTATATCTCTTAAAAGTAAGAAAATATTCACATCATACACTTGAATGTTTTTTAATTAATCTCTCCAATATAGGTTATTTCAATTAAATTTTAGTCAGTGCAAAATGTGCTACTATTTTAAATTTTTTTTTTTTTTGTTTTTTTTTTTGTATGTGTCTAATTGATAAACATTTAAATAAAATTGGATAGCTAATTAAATTGCTTTTTATTTTCTGATTCCTGACTTTGGAGTTGAGACTTAATTTATATTTTTAAATTACAAATTGAATTTCATAAATGTAATTGTTAGTCAAATTAAACTTGCATTTTCCTGTTTTAAAAGTTTAAATGAACAAAAATTATTACGTAATTTTTTTATAGGTCTAAGTTTTAGAAAGGTTGAAACAGAAAACCAATAGTGTCTATTACTTTCCTTGCTTTTGTATTTTTAATATGAAATTAGAAATTAATGAAATTAGAATTTTCTCTAACAATATTTTAGAATACTTATTCAATAGCTGTTTAAAGACAAGGTCTAATTTTTTATTAACATTTTTGCAAAAAAATAATCTTAGCAGTTTTATAAAGGAGAACAAGTTATACAATTTATAATTAATAATTATAAATTATAATTAATAATTATAATACAATTTATAATCAATAACAGTGCTTCAATATATATATATATATATATATATATATATATAAAAGTTAATGTGTTTTTGTCTTACTAAAATTCTTAAGACTTACTATATACTCATTCTGTTGCAATAATCATAAGCTGACTACAAAAAAATGTATGTCTGTTAACTTTGTCTTTTTTTCTGTCTTTAAAATATGCTTCCATTTACAAAGCAACTTGCAAATTTCTTTGCATTTTTTTTAATTTTCAATTTAAAATTGATAAGAATTGTCAAAATAGACAAAATTTATTTAAAAATAACACAAAGTCTGGATTATTTTAATTGCACATTATTTGATTTTTAAGAAAAATTCTTATATTCTCTGAAAGATATTTATTTGATAATGTTATCATCAAAAAATTTGGATTATTATCATAATTAAATCAAAGTATGTCACTAATTGGTTTACTAATAATTTTATTCTGTTTTAAAGTTTTTTTAATGAAACATTTACTTAAACCCTCTATCAGTCCTGCATGAAAAAGAAAAATATTTTTTGACCTGCATGCTTTCTCCTAGGAAAAAAAAAAAAAAAAACCCACTTGTTCTCCAAACAATTCTCATTAAAAAAAAAAATTTTTTTTAACATGAAAAAAATTAAAACAAGAAATATTCTAATTTTATTGTATAGCAAAATATATTCTCATAAATTTGATGTGTGGCTAAAATATTCCCATCAATTTGATTTGTTGATTAAAAATAATCTCACAAATTTGATATATTGTTACCTTGTTCTCATAAATTTGATGTGTAGTGAATAAATATTCCCATAAATTTGTCTATCTATAAAAAAATCAGAGGGTTAAAATAATTTTGTAATTCACACTGTTTAATACATCACATTTCGTAAAGTGACAATTCTGAGAATTTTTTACACCCTTATTCCAACGCAGTCAATCGTTAATTATAATCAAATAACACATTTTAGATAATCATTAATTTTTACTTTGAATGAGTTAGTTGATGTATGTTTTCTGTATTTTTGTTGTTCCTAAAAGTATTTCATTCTACTGTTATTAATATTTTATTGTTTATTGTGTCTGAAATGTTTTTAGTTGATTTATTCTTTTTCAATTGCTTGAGTTTGATGTTTATTTCTTAAAGCCAGCTCTGGAAGTTGGTGATGGAAAAATTCTTGCGGAATATTACAAGGCATGTTTTCTCTTCTATAAATAAAGCTACTAACATCATTAATCTCTGTCAAAAAAAAAAGTTGCATCATTCTGTTTCTAGCATGTGTTGTTATACATCCTTTCTAATCTTATTAATCAATTTTGAATCATGCATGCTTGTTTATTTATTGTATTTGTGTTAGTGTATGTGAAATGGTTAACTAATAATTAGAAGCATTAATTATTTATATTTTAAATATTTATACTTAATTTAATAGTTTTCTGTTTTAGTTGTTTCTGCATGCAAATTAATTAGGTAGCATTTTCATAGATTATTATTTTATATACATTTACTACAAGTTAATTTCAATAAATAAATTTATTTATATTTTGTGCACAATTAAGTGACAAACTTTTATTTTGGCAAGAGTTCTAGAATAGATTCTATTATTTATCCTCTTATTATAGTCTTTGTAAATAAAATAGGCATTTCCAAGTTACATGATTTCCCCTTTTTTCTCCTTCTGCGTTACCATGGTATCCTCAATTGTCGCTTTTTCCCTTGCCAGTATGTTGTTATTATTATAATAATAAACAGATATAGATACCCCTTAATTGCAGTGTCTGTTAATAGATTAGTGTTGCTACCTGTGACATTGTAACCAAATCGACGAAGGTGGAAAATATAACCTTGTGACGACAATTTTAATTGCAAGGAGTATACAATAAGAATTATATATGCCCTTTTATTTGTGAGCATTACATTAAGCAAAAACCCCATTTTGAATATGCGATTAAATTAGTGATTAGTTATTCACTACGAATTAAGTTTTGGTATCTCCCTAAAAAGAAACCAACATTGACTTAAGGAGAAAAAAAAACATGTATTCTGTCATGAATGACGCCCTTCATCTTGACACCCTACATCACTAAGCATGAAGGGTACAGCAATCCAATATTTTTTTAAGTAGAGGTGTCAAATTTTTGGCCCTTTAAATTTAGTTTTTCCCTTATTCTTCTTCTACAACATACCTGAAAATAATTGAATTCAAAAAAGTGTGTTTAAATAAATATGTTTATTTGCATAATGATAATTTTATTTGCCAAAGTGAAAAGTATGAAATAAAATGCTCAAATTTTTCTTGAAAAATTAGTGTCAAGAACATTTTACTTAAACTAAATAGTCTTTTTTATGTTTTGATTTTTTATTTGTCATTCAGCATTTTTTTTTATTTGCATTTAAGTAATTCAGTTACCAAAATGTAAAGATGTTTATATCCTATACTACAAAATGTTTAAATTATTAATAAAGTAATAAATAGTTATTAATTTTTTTTCTCAACTTTAAAATTTCAGTTGTAAAACATTTCTTGATTTTGCATTTATACCCATTTATATATAAGAAAAATTTTCAACTTTTATAAAGGGGCTTAAGCTATTCACACTTTTTTTTCCCCAATTGAAATAATAGTTTTATAAATTGTTACCTCAAATTGCAAACATACAAAAATCTCAGTAGCAGTCAGGGTCAGATTAAAAGGGTTTTTGAGGCCCCTAAAACCTCTGAAATTTATGGGGGTAAAATTAATTTTGTAATTTTCTAAACATTTATGAGACATTTTCAAGCGTAATATTTTACAATCTTTTAGAATAATTTAATATGTATTATGTATTTCGAGTGTAAATTTCAGAAAGTAAAAACAAATATTTGGTCCTTGGTATTTACTATCTTCAATCAAATATTTACCTTCTATTTTACACATTCCTAATTTTATTTCCTATCTTCTTTTACTTCAACAACCATAAAAATTCCTGGTTTGGTTGATAAAAATATAATATGTTTATTAAAAAAGGAAAATTAAAATTCATTTCTCCTGATTTTTAAAACTCATATGTTGGATAGTTCCTACTATTGCTTAAAATTAATACTTTTAGTCAGCATGTTTTTGCTGACAAACTTCATTGTATTTTAATGTAATTAGATTTGTAAAATATTAAAAAGTTTCAAAAAAGTTTTTTCTTTAAAATTTTTCTAAAAAATACTTTACTGGAATTGAATTTCATAAAAAGTTTCAATATTTCTGAATAAAGCAAAAAAGACTAATTTGGTATAGTTTGGTTTGGCTATCAATACCTCGCTATTTAATGAAATTGTTTCCTTTCTCACAGTGATTTTACCAAATCAAAACAAGTATACGCGATTTCAAAGTTTATTATCTTTTTGCTTGGTGTTTAAAAAATGAAATTGTCTAAATTTGCTGATTGTCAGACAAATTTTTCCAAGTCCTCTAAAACTGAAAACGTTTGCTAGGTCACTTTGATTCTCATCCAGGTTCCCCTAAGGTTGACCTTATAACCTTTCTTCTCCCCTTTTTTTATATTTATTACTTCATTATTTTTCTCATACACAATTGGATTGCACCTTAAATACCTATTGCTGTATATTCTTTTTATTTTGCGTTTGGTGCAGCGTTCTTCAATCCAGATCTTGTGCCATAAAATCTGTGCATTCGATTTATCTTTTAAAATTTTGCTTTAGTGCTTCAGCTCTGGAATCTTTTCTATTATGATAAAACACATGCTAATAGCTGCTTCTTTTTATACTTATTTTCTTTTAAATTTTTTTTGATACATCACATAATTGCTTACTTAATTTTAATTGCAAGTGATTACAATAGATGAACATCTGCATGATTGTAGTCTAAATCTTTTATTTTAGTTTTGTATTCTCATTTTAGCTTAAATAATTTAAGTTTCAAAATTAACTATTTTTTTTTCTTTGGAGTTTTATACATGATAGTTTTATATGTTTTTGTTTAGTTTAAATCATAATTTTTCTTTAAAACATATTAATCTTTGAATAATTTTATATGTTAAATTTTATTTTGCAGTTAATAGTAAAACATGTTCTTCATATGTCGGCTGCAAACACTTAAAATTATATGAAATCAAGTGTGGTAAATGTGATTAGGTGTAAATTGTTTAGATTTTAAGTTTGTTTCGTTAAGAAATTTTTTTTAAAAAATATTTCAGCGCAAAAAATTTACAGAAAATTATTTAATTTGAATTTTAATAAAATGATTTAATATACTTTACACTTTTTAACTTGAAATTTCCTTAATTATTAAATTAAAGTATTACTTAGTAAAATTGTATTTAAAAATATTAGTGATTCAAGATTGAAATGTTTTTTCCTCAAAAACTGTCTTGAAAAAAATAAGTTATCAGTTGGAATAAATTTCTTTTCTCTATAATTTTTTTTTTAAATTGAATGGAGTAATTAAAAAATAAACATTCTTTAAATTTTTTTATTGTAATTGAAAATTATTCTTTTATTTTTATTTTTAAATGTTCTTGAACAATTAGCTTTGATAGGGAATTTTACCGTTTTTTTAAGGACACATTCAATTATGTTAGATACATTAGTTCATATGAGGAAAAAAACATTTCACTTTTTATATATAATTTTTTCTCTAATCTTCCATTTAACAGATTACAATGATTCCAAATTCAATTTTATTTTTACTTATTAATCGTTAATTTCTCATCTGAATGTTAAATATTTTCACCCTTGAGAACTAAACTTAAATTAGTGTTCTGTAATTATACTAATGAGCTATGAATTATATATCTGGATACTTTTATATTTCCTTAATTTATATTTAACAAATAAGCATAACTAAAGGAAACAACTGATAAATTTTTATTCAGGAATTTTAAAGTTAGTAATGTTTGAAGTTGTTAACGTAACTTCGCAAAATTGAAAAAAATCTATATTTTATTTGATGAATGTTTAGCTATCTAGAGTTAAGAAAAAAACGCAAAATTTAAACATATTTATTTATCATTGTTATTATTATTTTATCTTAAATTTTTTATTGGATAAATTTACCTGCTGTTTTTCAAGAGTTATATTTAAACCTGAATTCTTTTCAATAATTATTCTTGCAATGCATTGTTTCTAGCGAGAAAAACGAAAAATAATTACGGATGCGATTCAAGAGGATTTATTCAAGTTAAGGCCTGAAACTGAACGACTTCATCTAGAATCAACTCTATAACAGCATCAACTCCATTTCAAAATTACTAGTTTTATTGGAGTGTAAAGAGAAAGATAAGTTATATTTCTCAGCTGCTATTTTATGAAATTTACCAATTTTTCAAAATAATCATTTTGGAGCATTTTCTTTTATTCTACAGAACTTAAAGATATTGTAAATTATAATCTGAATAATTAGAATTACAAATTGTAAGCTACATATTGTATATTTAACCTGTAATTGATATGCTATTTTTTGCAATATTTTTATTTTTGAACTGATTCTATAGATTAGGCTATTTTTGCTGATGATCATGAGCTAAAACATTGCAAGTTCATTGAACTGTTTAACATTTGCTATCTTTCATAAAAATAATAACTTTGTCATCGATTGCATTATATTTTGTCCTATCTTAAATTCAGTGCAGATTTTCTCATTTTACACAATTTTATTTTGTATGGTACTTTCTAGTTAGTCCAGCAATTTATTATTATGTAAAGTAACTCATTTAATAAGTTATTTATAAATGCAGCTATATAAAATAAAAATTCATGAAGAAAATGTTCAATTTTAGTTTACACACGACATTAATTATAAAGTGTATATTCATGAAATTTTATGTGAAATATTGTTTAATGGTATTTCTTTTTTTTCTTTCTTAAATCCTTTAATTCTAGAATTTTGTTTCCATTCATTTTTATTGAATTAATTAAATGTCAAGCTTTTTTCTAAAACAGATTATTTGATGAAATCTTCTTTATTTTATAGAGAATAATCAATTTTAATTTTTTCTTACTTTTTTTGTGCCTGTGTTGGTATGTATGAATTGGTACAAAATGTCTATATGATTATGTGTGTGTAAAACTAATTTAAATAATTTTAATATATGTATGTATTAAATAAGTAATATCCCCATTTTTAGCAATAAGAACTTAATAAAATTATTTATTTCCCCTCCCCTCCCCCCGTTACGGTTTAAGTCTACTGTTGATTTTATTTTTGTGTCAAAAACATATCTGATTTTACTATATAATTTTTCATGTTCACCAAATCTGTGCTAGTAAAAATGGAATTGGTATTTATTTGTTTTAAATTTGTCTTTTATTTGTAGTTTTTACATTGTTATTTCTTACTTTAATAGTTCATTCATATATTATTTATTGAAACTTTCTTTCCTTCTGCAATTTAGTGCCAATTATACACAATTGTAGCTTTTCATTCTGTTTTGCTCAATGAAAAGGAATTTTAGTAGGTTCTGAGGATTTTTGGTTTTTAACTTTGTAGAATATTTTTATTTTCAATCCAGGTATGAATACAATGTATTTTCTGAAATATTAATGGATTTGATTCCACCTCGAAAATTATATAAAGTGTTTGAAAACTGCAAATGCTATTTCCGAACTTTTTCAATATGCTTTAAAATTTTATTTTCATATTTTATAGAATTAAATATGTTTATTCTTTTTATTAAAAAAAATTTATTTTGAACTACAAAAACAACACTGAGTATTACAGCATATGATCTGTATTGTTGCAGAACAATAGCTTTATGAATATTTTAGTTGGCATCCACATTGCTTTAATGTTTATCCTTATTTTCTCAACATATTTGACTTTTCATTAAAATATTCCTCATTCTTTAATTCTTAGTTGGATTTAATATCAAATTTCCTTGTTTTTTTTAATATTATTTGTATGTTTCAATTATTCATGTAATTTTTTTAACTTGTTTCATGTCACATGTTCTGTTTTCAACTCATGCTAAACATTCCGTTCATTCTACACTGATAAAAAGCAGTTTGTTAAGCGCGTATTCTTTAGTTGGGAATAAACAGTTTAGCCTTGAGTCGTTCACTTTCCATGTAGTGAAATAATGCACATCACGATATTTTAGTTAGTCCCCTCGCAGAACACATGAAATTGCTTAAAACAGGTTTAACCAAAAATTAATTTCCTCAAATTGAAAATTTCTTTGTTTTCTGAGAGAAACAACCCCTCACAGAACATATTAGATGAAAATTAAAAAAATCATCTAATTTAAGATTTTTTGTTGTATAAGAATTAGACCTCTGACAGAGCATATAAGCTTGCTTAGGTCTTCTGAAGTTAAAATGAGAGATTATATGAATGAAAGAATCTACTTTGAAAAATTGATTTAAAAATCCTGATTTTGATCTTTGCTCAAAAAGAGATATTTTTAAATGGTTGTTATATTAAAACTTTTATTTTTTATCTCGTTTCAAGAATTGTAATTTTCTGTTTACTCATATCTTTGATTCTTATAATTACTAAGGTAAATTTATCTTAGTGATTTGTAACATGGGAGAGAATAACATTGGAGAGATGTATTTTACTATCAAAGTTATATATTTTATTCATATTTTCTTTGAATAATCTATTTGAACTATTTTTATGGTACTTTTTATGATTAATTATGTTAAGCATTTTTATAATTAAAAAAGTGTTTAGTATTAATTGTGTAGTATGGATTTATAAGAATTATATTCAAAGCACTTAATAATATATATATTTTGTTTTCAGTTTTAGTAAATTTTTTGAATTTAGCACCAAGGGTGAAGCTCACCCTTGTAATGTAATCTTTAAGTGTAGTTTGTAATAATGCCAAAAATGTATGTATCAGTACTTAATTTTATTTATTTTGAGAACTCGTAATTTATCATTAATTCCTAAGTATATGAAATCTTTGCCTTTAATAACTTTTTTTATAAAAATTAAGCTGATATTTATTTATATCTTTATCTTAAATTTAGTTATTGACTATTTTTATATAATCTTAAACCAATTAATTGTAAAAGTGATACAAGTCAAGCTTTTTCTAGGTTCTAATTAATTTTGTACATGTTTTGGTTTTAAAAAGTTCCAAATTTTTTTTAAACGTGTTCAAAAATGAAGTAATTGTGCAATTTCTACCTAATACCTAATTTACTTATACTTTTGCATACAATGGTAAATATGATTTCTATGCTTAACTTTAAATGATTTTTATATTTAGATATGAGTTATTCTGAAATTTAGTTCAAAGTGGAAGTGTGATAAATTAGTTTTACCCATTATATTTAAAATGCTGAATGAATTCTAAATGTAATAATTTAGTAACATGTTTTTTAATTATTCAGCATATTGCCACGATCTTTCAAGAAATTTCAAACCCTTGTCTTCCAGCTTCTAATTTTAGTTTTGTTGTGGTCTCTTTAAGTTAAACATAGGCTTAAAAGTTTTTTGTTTGTTAAATTTAAAACTTTTTTACCATATTGATGAACAAATGTTAAAATAAACCATAAATGTATTGTTGCTATCCCGGTAAATAGCATTTACCATGTGTGTGATAAACTTTGCCTGTGAAATTATTAGTTTTATTTTAAAACCATGTCTTTTCAGAATATGTTGTTTCATAATAATTTTGTGAGTTATATTACTAACCTTAGTGTGCTGTTCTATGTTTCATTATTTGTTTCACTCAAGATGTTTCCTTCATAATTGATATTGTTTTTTTTATACTTCTGCACGCTTATACTTAAATAATATTTTCTTTTTATACTAATCATTGCATTGTTAAAAGATCTGGTGTTTGTTTTTCATAATGTAATAACTGGACTGTTGTGAAGAAAATGTGTGGCTAATTTTTGTGGAAAACTTTTACAAAAATCACTACTTATTTGAAAATTAAGTTTCAGTCTTAAAATGCCAAATTAATGCTGCATCATAAAAAGGGAAATTTTGTTTTGATTTAAATAGGGCTCTCCTAGGGCAGGAAGATGCTGGAATTGTCAGGGAATTTTATTTTAACTGTAAAAAACAGGAAAAGTTTTTTTTTATTACAAAAACCCTGGAAAATAACCAATCTTAGAATTGTTAGTAACAGTTATTGATATTAGAGTTAAATTCTAACATCTTTTATAATTAGTTGTAAAAATTTCAAATTTTAGTCAAACTGACATTTTCCCATCCTCATTCAATGATATTTTTTTGCTCACCAAATCTAATATTTGGCATTACAAGCAAAACAAAAAAATAAAAGTTTTCAGTTGAAAAATTTCTATGGTTTAGATTAAATATGGTATGGAGTTTCATGAAATTTACCTGATATTCCTGTCTGAGAATTTTCTTTCTGAAATTGAGTAGCAGCCCTGTTGAAATACATACCTGGAACTAAATGAGTGCTTGGTCTACGATTACTCTTAAGACACCAATTGGTATAAAATAGTATAAATTTAGGGATAACAGGACGTTTTAATTTAAAAATTAAAGAAATAATAATAAAGTAAATCAAATTACAGATTTATAATTTTACTATATTTATGTAAATAATATGCAATTTATGTTGCATTAATATAAATTTCTAAAATTTGAATAAATTTTTTTCTGTCAATCTTGAGTGATTACCCAGTTTAAAACATCCAAGCAAGGACCTGATCTTGTATGTATTATGTTTAATCTTAATGATTGTTTATTTATAACATGGTGACTAATTATGAACTGATTTTAATCAAAATGTAATTTTAGTTTCATAATATGGGTTATATAAAATATATTTATTTTGAATCTTTAAGAATTGTGATGGTTTTAGTGGTCAATCAAAATTTTCTGAAATAAAAGCTTTTTAAAAATATAATGCTGTCTTTTAAATTTTTTCTATCAATGGAAAGCTGAGTGGATGAAGATTTGAGTAAATGAGCTTTAAAGTAAAGATTATGGTTTGAATTAATTTCTTATTTGAGAGCCTACCAATTGTCAAAATATGTAAACCCCTAATGCAAATTTAAACTGCTCAGGTCAAAAGCATTCTTTTTCTTTATATTTGAAGTGGCTGCCAAAATGGTGTTTTCTAAGTTACTGTTAGTTATCAAAAGCACAGGGTGAAAAATTAGGCAGTTTAATTAAAATATCCCAAAAGTCAGGAAAAAGTAAATAAATTTACTTAAGTTTATGCAAATTTGATTTTGTAATAATTTTTTAAAAAAATATTCCTTTTCAACTCTAACAGCAAGTTTAAGTGTTATGTAGTATATTTTAAGTAAGAGAATAAGTCATAATTAAGAAATAAATAATAAAATTTATGCCATAAGTTATATAAAATCAGGAAAATTTGATTAAATCAGTGTGATAAAAGTCGATCTTTTTTTATGAATGTTTGCAGCCATTCTCTCTTGGAACTTTCTTCCAGTTTGAAAATCAGACAAAAATTGTCATTAAGTGTTTTTATTCTCTAAGATTTAAAATGCTGTAAAGCAGCAAAGAAAGTGTTTACTTGATTAAAAACTTCATTCGCTTCAAAAATACACAAATTGGAAGTACAAAACATAAAGTTAGCTACGAAAAATGGAAAAAATAAAGTATTAAAGAAAAGGACGAAAATTGAAAAATAAAACTATTTCACCCTTTTTTGTTGGCAACTTTCCGTTTTATAATTCAAGTCACTTTTGTTTCTTCTCATTCATATCTGGGAAGTCTTAAAAATGGGTGTCTATTTTTAAGCACTTGAAACACGCCGACTTATTTCCTATTTGTATATTTTTGAAGCGAATGAAGTTTTGAATCAAGTAATGTCTTACCTCTTTAGTTTTTTAGGATTATTTATTCAAGTGTTGTATAAAATCTTCCTTAAAGTTTTCTCCAAAAAATGTCATTTTAAACCTTTGTCTGTCGACCGGCCTGTGTAGGAGTCAAGGAACTGGCCTTGCATCTGAAAGGTTCTAGATTCGAATCCCATGCAAGGCATAGATGTTCTTTCATTCTCTGGACTATCTGTCCTTACTATGGGAACCTAATATGGTGCCCCTGGAAAAGTGGCCAACAAATCTGCCCTTCAGATGCCTGTATGACATATGTCATTCCCCAGGCTGCCATTGGGGGAAAAAAAAAAAAAACTTTGTCTACTAAATTCTTCCTTATATTTGTCCAATTTTTTACATGCAAATGAAGACAATGCTAGTAATAACCAACTCTTTACTGGAATGATTTTTATTAACCATACTTTAGAAAGCTCAATCATCACTACAATTCACAACCACACAGATGCAGTAATTAACCGACATTTATGGGTTAAGACTCAAATACATGCACAGTTACATTCTTCTGTTGCTGGCCAATTTGTAAGTTCCTAATTATGTATTGTTTTAGCCAACTAGTGGGAAGAGACATGGTGTGTTGCATTCTTTCGTCCATGAATTAACAGTCTTTTTCTTTTGATCTTCATGACAAGTAATATGGTGCACCTTACAATTTTCTAATTTTATTTATACATATGTGCAGGGGTATGACAGAAATATATGTACAGAACTTTTTTTTTTTCTTTATTTTGTAACTTTAATGGATGACAATAAGCTATATGCAGTTATTTTAACACAAACACTTAAGTTTTTCTAACATTGTTTTCTACCATATGAAAATGGTGTAGAAAATCATTTAGATTTTTAATACTCTTACACTTTTACATGTTCATTTTCATTTATGTGTAACCAGTCAATTTCTTAGGATCTTTTATATAATGTCAAAATATTTTTTTAATAAATAATTTAAAAAAAAATGTATTTAAAGCATAGCTCAGTTTAATTTGAGTATCAAAAAATTTTACAATAGAGAAGAAGTAGAATTATCTGTCAATTACATTTTTTTTTAATAGTGCAGCAATGGTAGAACTAAGTTGATGTGAAGAGAAAAAAATGCAATTTTATTGGTTTGGAAAATTTAATGACCTGTTTCAATTGGTTCATCATAGAAGAATTGAAGGTAATTAATATATAAATTTGAAAAGTGAATATAAGCAAGCATGTGTTGTAATTTCATTGTTTTAAATTATTTTATACTTTTCAAAATTTTGTTTTTGATTATAAAATTCACAAATTTTAACAATTTAAAAAAATGAAAATCATATCAATAAAAAATTTCTTAATGTATGTTTAATAAAATATTTCAGGTTTTAAATTAAGATTAAAATGTTTAAAAAAATTGTTGCGTACACAAATATATGTTTCACATTAGTTTAGATTTATTTTTTGATTAAAGCATATTTTCCTTAATTTGAAAAACAAATATATGATAAAAATCTGATTTAATAAGCACTGTATAACACAAAATTTCAGTGTTGATTGAGTTTTCTAAAAATAATTATGACTTATTTTTAATGTTACATTAATTATAAATAAATGATTTTAATATACATTACTTCCTCAAATGAATTTCAGAAATTTAAAATTTCTTAAAGCTGTATATTTTTTAATCTTGTGAAATGGTTTGAATAAAATTAATAAATCAAACATATATACTTAAAGTCAAAACTATGCTTTTTAGATTTCTAAAAAGGACCAATAATTTTGATATTAAAGCAGAAGTTTCGTAACATAATTAAACTGTGATTGTCTGAGTAGTTTTCGTGGCGCATGAATAGTCAAGCATATTAGATACAGATTTAACAAAGTAATTTATTTATTTTTTAACAAAAATATTTTTATTTTGATGTTTAGTCTATAAGCAAGAAGAAATATCTCAAAAACGTTAAAATTTTCCTAAATATATAATTTATGCGTATTTGATACTTTTTCTAAAGATGAGATAGTTCGGGGAAGTGAAAACTTAGTCTCAACCATTGCTACAGCTTACCAATAGCCTAAAAGCTAGAACTTCTTGAAAATCTATAAATCTATACAAATATTATATAAGGGTCAAATTGAGTGACCCATAATTTGGGCAAAGCGAAACGAAGGCAGTGTAATATGATACGATGACCCAGAATCTCTCAATTCTATGAATTATTGTTTGGTGACTCTCGGTCAGTACGGATGTTAACTGTCTCACTACCCGCAGGGGTGGCACCAGGATTTATCAGACAGGTGAAGATTTATAAAATCTGTTAATTTCAAGATAAAAATGTACACTTATGCAATAAAATCTGCCATCTTTACCTGAATACTGAGTTCATTTTTTGACCAGAAGGTCTTACTATTCACCAACTGGTACCACCTCTGTAAACCCGACATTGAACGAACCTGCGTTTTAAAACAATTCGGATAAAAGTAATACTTTTTGGCTAATTTTAGTAGCTACAGTAAAATCAATAGAAAAAAAATGAGCGAAAGGGATAGTTTCAATTTTTAAATGGTATGCTTTGGTACATTACAACTCCCAGGGTGTTTTAGAATGTTTGTTGGATTTAGGCTTCATTTTGTAGTCTTAACTGAGCTCAAAGCAAGAGCGTAAAGTTAATGATATCTCCAGTATTGCTATTGGTTAATTTGAAGAACTTAGTTCAACTGTGGTACTAAGGTGAATTTTTCATTAGAAGAAATTGCTGCTTTTAAGGGATTCGTAATAATTTTTGTTTCCCTTGCTATGGGGAACAATTGCGCAGTTTATTTTTTTAAAATTTTTATCGATTTAAAACATGGACAAAATAAAAAATAAATTTTTTAAGTCAAATTTTCCAAAAGTTACTAAAAGCCCCAAACTATTTTTTAGTTATAAATAATAATGAAGCCATGACATAAGACTTTTGAGATATTTATTACTGAACGATGAAATATTTACTGGAAAGAAACTCTAGAACATAATTGGAAGAAAAAGCATTTTTTAAACACCCTGCTTATTTTAGAAACTTGAATTAGGTACTAGTGAACATTTTATACATTGATAATAAATCCCACAGTAATTAATAACAATGAGAATAAAATTATTTTAAATAAAAGCACAATTATATTTATCTTTCAAAATAATTAAAGCAAAAATGTTTGTTTGTAGTTTATTTCGTCGTCTCAATGTGTTAGAATTAATGGTAGACCTAGTTTTTTAAATAGAAGCTCAAGGTAGTATTCATTTATCTAAAATTTTAATTATACATATATTTTAAACAAACCAATTTGAGCAATACATTTTACTAACCTAATACTAAAATAGCACCTTCTAAATAAAACCAATTTATCTGATATGTTACTATCGGATAAATTTTACAGATTTTTTTTATGTTTATTACAATTTGATTAGGACTGCTTAAATTTAATTTCTATATACCTTTTACTAATATCACCAACTTTCAAATTTATTTAATATTGCAAGCATAGACATTGCAATGATATGATTTAGTATCTATAAATAAACTGTTAAAGATGCTTAAATCCACTAGTTAAGTAATAATTGATTTAAATATCATTTCGTTGCTTAGTAATTTTTAGAGGATCACTTAGTTTTACAATGGCTATAAGCTTAATAAGTAGAAAATAAATAATACAACTTATAAATATGTCACAAAAATATTAGGAGCAATTAGGAACCACTTTTCAAGCACAGCAAAATGTTCATTTTTTAACCCCTTGTACACTACACAGAAAACATAGCATGACTACTCCTGACTATTTACATTATTTACACATATAACTATAAACTTGGAGATGGACATACAATTTATGTTTTAAAATAAATATTAGCTCATATTATTGTAAAATAACTGAAAAATTTTATATTGTATTTTTTATTTCACACATATGTAAAATAGAAATTTCATATTTTAAATTTATCAAATTAGTGTTAAATAACAGGTTGATAGTTATATTGTAAAATGTAGTTATTGTTTATTTATTTATTTATACACCAAGAACACTTGAATATTAAATTTATTTATAAATTGTTCAAAATATCACAACATACAACACTTTTATAACTTTTGTGAGCTGGTACTTTTTAAAATAATTGTAGGAAAATTTCTATAAGAAGATATAATTTATATTTAATCTTACTATACTATATTTTAGTTCAACTAAAACGCTTAAACTATGTTTAAAGCACTAAGTTGAACTAATAAAATATGTAAATTATTATTTGTAAAAAACAATGTAAATGCATCATTGTAAATTCATCTCCAACATAAATAAATGGATGAGACAATTAGACAATTCTTGAATCTTATTGAATGAGTACATGCATTTAAATTTTCGTCATTATGTATTAGTTTATCACGATTTGTAAATACTATTCGATTTGCGGTCTATATCATTTTCATCTTCATGCTTAAATTCTAAACCATCAATTTATTTAATAGTCGCTAACTTTACATTAGTAGAGGTAACCAAATGAATTACTAAATCAGTATTGCATGCCAATATTGAGTTAATTTAGCTTTAATACTAGCCGAAAATTCTAATTTTCAGAAATGAAGAGCAATATAAAAATAAATAATTTTATGATTTAAATTTAAAATATTTATAAAAAATATATGCTTCAATTTTTGGTGGACATATTCTCCAAAAATGTTTACAAAAATAAAATGCAGAATAAGCAGGAAGGATTTTGCAAATTGTTTTCCATTAATTAAATTACGCGAGTTATTAGCATAATTTCTGTTCAGTTTGAATTCAAGTTCTATTTTAATCAATTAAGCTATAATTTAGATGAACTTTCAGATTCTAAACAGATGAATAGGGTTAAGGTAGTTTGGATCCCATCTAAAATTCTGAAATTTCGATTCTAAACAGATGAGTAGGGTTAAGGTAGTTAGGATCTTTTCATCCATCTAAAAATCTGAAATTTCGATTCTAAACAGATGAGTATGGTTACGTTAGTTTGGATCTCTTAATCCATCTTGAAATCTGAACTTCCTCACTTCATATGAGTTTTCTAAATTTGTTCTACTCATTCAAACGAACAAGAATCATCTGCAGGACAGAAAGACGATAATTAAATATATATTATGCAGTTTAAACGCAGGTCAAATTGAAGGGACTCGTTTGTCATTTTTTATTTTATTTAGTTCTTTGTCATCCAGACCTCGGCGAGTGATAGCTGTGGTCAGTGAAATTTGGCGAAAGGGCTAATAAGCAGATAAATTATAGATCAACACTTTCTCCCGTAGCTTCACTACCTATTAAGGAAAAAAAATAAAATATTTCAAACATCATACACTTGAACTTAAATTTTTTTAAAATCAAACTGGAATTACCAGTTACCATTAGAAAATTATTTTTGTAGAGGAAACATCATAGTGGAAAACAGAAGAAAATGTTTGAATATTAAAAGAATATAGAAACACCAGCTAGCTGTTTACCAAAATTTCCATTAGAAAACAATTCCACTTTCTTAATTTTCATAAAAGTAATATTCACAGTCGAAGATAGAAGACGATGCTCAGTAAAATTGAAGGCGAGTGATGAAAAAGTTTTACAACATTGACAGGGCCCGACTTAGCCTATCTGGGACACCCCTCTGCTTCATGAGTTCAGTAATGAAGAACCGAATTTATGGAGGTATTTAAATTTTTCACCTCATTATAGATAGCAAGAAAAATAACTAGAAACTAAAATATCTATTAACCCCCACCTCCAACGGCCAGAGGAAATATCGTTCTGTCCATTTTATTGATTTTCTGATAATTCTATGTTCATCATCTAGCTGCGAAAAATTCATATCCTTGCTGACATTAGGGCGGATTCTGGAAAGAAGAATTTCACGATTACGATAGCTCAATGAAGCCAATCAGAAGCCTGTATTTTTGTAAACACCAGCGGGTTACCGAGCTCGGCTCGGAGAAAACAGGTATCGAAGCTAACTCGAAGATTTAAATTTTCAATTGTGATTTATCAAAACAATACATGCCATAAGAAAATTTGTGAAACCATTGGTGAAAAGATAACCGGTTAAAGTGCACCATTGTAAACTATCTAAACAAAGTTAGAGTTTGGAAAGGGAACTATTCTATACAAAGGTTAAGTTTGAAAAGTCATAGGAAATAAAATGTAATTGATAACAAAAAATTATACAATTAAAGAAATGGTACAAAGTGAGCAGTGTAAAGATTGAAGTGTGTTTCTTCGATCACTTCTCTCATCATCATAAACAATTGGGCGAACGGGTTGTTAAAGCGCATGATCTCCTCGAGTAGTTGCAATAGTTCTTGGCTTAACTCTCGGTTGAGCTCAGATCGCGCAGCTGTAGCCTCGTCCGGGTCCATGAAGTACATTTGGGCAAACTTCGGCTGTTCAAATCCACCTTGCGGGTCTTGAGTCGGGCGCGTTGCCAGGTTGATCTTGTGATGAACTTGACCGCCGGCGATAAACGCGTAGATTCCATGTTGATTGACGGTTCTGTCGTCGTCGACTTTGAATGAGGCAAGTGCAAAGCAGGCGTCGATGTTGCGGATCCTTCTGTGGAATTCTTCCGATAGGCGGTGTTGTCGTGCAAATAGAAGCGCTAATTCGTTTGGAAATTCGGGCATTGGTAGTTTGATTCTTCCATGTAAGCAGCAGTCGCCAAATGAATCTACGTGTATTTTGTTCTTCACTCTTTCTTCTGGGAAATGCAAAGCGCCATCGTGGATGCAAGCGACGTTAAATGGACCAAGACTTTGATATTCCACGTCGGAAGTTGCAGCATTTTTGTAGGTTGACGCAGGCCGAGATTTCGCAGCTCTACGTAGTCTTTCATTACGGCGGCGTTGTTCCTCTATGCGAATGTTGCGGCCCCTCGTTGTTTCGTTTTTTCGTCTGCGTCTTTCATAATCTCGGTATTTTTCTCGTTGAGATGCATTAAGTTCCATCAATATATCCGAGATTCGTTCCTTGCTACGCTGCTTGACTGCTCTTGTCGGGCGCAACGGCGTTATCATCGGGTCTTGGATATTCAAAGCGTGCATATTGGTCGAAGATGTGAAAGATGAGGTTACAGATGGTCCCGACATGTTCAATTGGTCACTGTTCACAACGAATTCGTAAATTTGCTTCCGTTCATCCGCTTCTTGAAAATTCTTGTCCAGGAAAAGGCGTCGATGAGAGAGGTATTGTCGAGCATAAAAGACGATGTAAACTCCGCAGGAAGACGCGTCATCTTGGTGGTTGTAAGCGTTGCGAGGTTTCAAGATGCATCCTTTCAGCTTTTCATTCGTAACAACGGTATTCAAAACGTGTCGCAGTATTTTTCTCAAAACAGCATCGATGGGCAGCGGGTTGTCGACTGGATCGCAGACTAATAGTTGACGTTCTCCATAGCTTGCTTCGTAAATTCCTAGCATACAGAGCTCGCCTCTATCCATTTGAGCTCTCTTGTGAATGGGAATGAGCAGCACGTCGAATCCTTGTTGAACGCCGTATAGATAGTTGGAAGCCTTGTTCTGGTCGCTGATATCGTTGAGAAGAGCCATTCCTTCATAAGCGCCATATCCGCTGTTGTAACGTAGAAGCGTGCGACAAATTCAGGGTGAAGTACGGCAACTTTGACGGTCGGGTAAGCTTGTTCGGCGTAATGGAGAGGCATTCTGACAATGACGGTATCTTCTAGTTGTCCATTTGCGGGTAGAATTGAGTTGATCGCTTGTTGTTCCAAAATTCCGGCTCCTTAAAGAATTTCATGTAGAGGTGCGTTCTGCATGTTGAAAATGTAGCTTGAAATCTGGTGAATGTTGAAATGTCGGACTTTGTTGACGGTGATTTGAAATCGAAATCAGTTCCTTAAATGCTTTTTTGGAAATTCGAATATTTGGAAATTGGAATTTTGAACGAATCAAAAAGAACGAATCTTTTTAGTTAACGAACGAGCGCTAATTCAAAGTTTCATTAACGAATTTCCCTTAATAAAAAGCAGTGGAATTAGAATCGTACTTTTTCAAAAGAAAATTTAGTAAAAATATCAAAGTTATCCTTATTTTTTTCTTTTATATTTGTTTTACCTTAATTTTGTGATTTAAAAATAATTGTGTGGTCATCAAACTTTATTAGTTCGCCATATTGGCTATAGATGGCAGCACGTTACCGCTTGAAACTTATTAGGCAATAGACAAAGAAAATTTTAAGAATTTAAATCGTGGAAAGACTTATTATAACAATTATGAATAACGATAGCTAAGCGTTCTATTTACGTATCTTATATGTTGCCACATTTTTAATACAAAAGTTAAACATTTCTCCACTTTGATAAATGTAAATTAATGCGAACCTTACAATTAAATTATTCATTCCTTCTTATATTATTGGTTTAAGTTGTCGAAAATTAATATTTCAATTGTAAGGTTCGCATTAGCATACATTTATAAGAGATATGTATTTTTTTAATAAGTTTTTTGAATATGGCACTTTGAAGACGAAAAAGTATAGATTTTCTTACAAAATGACTGATAACTAAAAAATTAATCCAAATTTTTGAAAAAGAAAAAAAAAATACTTCTTCATTATGTCAAAACACAATTATGTGCCGAGTTTCGTGCCTGGGCGAGGCTTCTGGGGCGATATATTGTGATTACAAACAGACTAATACAGAACTAATAAAGTTTGAAAATATCCTATCTGTAACTCCGAACTGCTCGACCGTAGCGCTTCAAAACCGGCGCCAATCGATTCCTCGTGGCCAAAAACCCCAGACCCCCAAGTTTACCGGAGTTTATTAATTCTGGGGCGATTTTCGACTTGGCAACCATTCCTCGTATTATAGTATAAGATATAGCATTTTGCGATATGCAAAAATACAGATTTTTGATTGGCCGAATTTGTCCATCGTAATTACGAAAATTTGACTGAATTCAGCCCTGGAAAGCCATGGATTTACGAATTATAGATTGTGTTCATACGATAGATTAATGAAGAAGCTAACATAAACCTGACGGATTTTACACTATACTGATATTTTGTTTAAACAAAGTTCATTAAAGAAGGAAATGTAAAATTTGGGGACCCCGGGGCAACTGCTCCGTATGCCCCTGCCTTAGTCAGGCTTTGAACATATGGAAACACTAGAAAGGTGTTTACAAAATCACCATTAGAATTGTTAGGTACTGTTAGAAATTTTTTTAAAAATTTTCATAGAGGTTGCGATTACAATAGACGATAAAAGAACAAGTTAAACTTTTTTAGTAGTTATAATGTTTATTGAAATTTTAGTGAATTTAAAAAATGCATGTTTTAGAATGTATAAAATTAGCAAACCTCCGATGAAAAAAATTTTTTTTTCTATTAAAAGTGCCTTATTAAAAAGCGTATCAGAATAAATTGGTGTTCTATATTGGCAATTTAGTTTCAAGAGTTTAAAAGAATGTAACTTATTTAAAAATTAGAAGGGAAAAAAAAAAAATTAAATAGAAAGCAATATAATTTGTAGTTTCAAAAGTTATATTTCTTTCCCGCAGTAAACCAAAACACTTTATTTTTTAAGTTTTAAAACATGCTAGAAAAAAAGGTTGCCTCAAAAAACTTGACAAATCAATTAAAGAAAAATGGCAGGACATGAAATTGTACGGTTTTCTGTGTTCTGCTTTGGAAACTAGTTATTAATTCTCAATAAGTTTCAAATTTTGTAACAAAGCTTTACAACAAATGGTACTTTTTAAATTTCTTTTTTTTTTATTTTATATATATATATATATATATATATATTAACATTTGCAGTAATAACAAGTCGTAGTCTTAAAAATAAATAACAAACGCCTGTGCAAATATTTCAGTTGGATTAGTCTGCATAGTTTTTCTAGTCTACTGCATGATCTTACGACGAATTTCATAAGTAATTTTGAAATCTGGCGAGATTAATATTTTGTTTTTTTTGTCTCCTAAGAAGAATGCAGCCAACCGTACGTCTAAAACTTTAAAAAAATGAAAAAAAAAAAAAACCTTTATAGGAACATTTTATTCTAGTAATGTTATGTTTAATTTATGTTATGGTTGAGACTGATTTAAAAAAGAAATACATTTAGCTTACTACCTAAAACTAATTTAATTTTTAATAATTTTTTTTTTTTTTTTTGCGGAAAGGTGGGTGAGGTTTTCAGAAATTTTTTTTTATAACCGCCATTGAACAGCCGACCCAATTTTGGGTTTGCAACTACTAATGTTCTACTCCGTGGCCTTGTAATTTTGAACCCAAACCAGAAGACAAGGGAACTCCTATATGGAGAGAAATTTGCCTTTGTGGAGGACTTTTTGATGGAACTAACCCCCACATTTGCGTTACATAGAGAGGAAAACATCATACGGTTAGCCTGACGGCATGGAGACCAACCCATGATTCGTCTACCACTGAGGATATTTTACGTCAGCACTGTAGTCGGTGTGATCCTGGTGCGGAATTCGTATCGACCAGCCATCGCTGGGATTCTAACCTGGTTCACTTCATTGGAAGACGAACGCTCTGTCCCCTGAACCACCACGGCTCTAGAATTTTACTTATTAAAACGAATTGACCATAAATGTGATCTTCTGTGCTTATAAACCGAAATAATATAATCGAATGTGCTAATAACCGAATTTGTAAATTCTGTGTTATACGCCGTGCAATAACACACGCCCATGCAAATATTTCAGGTTAAATAGCCTGTGCAGTTTTTTCAAATTATAAAGAATTCATAAATTCAGTGTTTATAACCATAAATAAAATTGATGAGAAATAATCAAATTTACGAATCTGTAACAAACAAGATCAAATAGCTCCTAATTGTTGACCTCTTTTCTTAACCCTACACTAGTCTTTACTATTACCAGCATTTCAAAAAAATAAAGCCCATCGTTTTTCCTCCTCTGAAGTTATCAGCAAATAGTCGCTCAAATCATATGTGGAAAAACAACGTCTCATCAACATTTAAAAGTTAAGTTTGTAAAAAGTATGTTACTGTTACTTATGCTACTTGCCAATCAGCAAGGCTGCTAAAATTAAGCGAAGTTTTAAGGCAGAGGGTGCATTTCTTGTTTTTTCAATAACGCCATCTATGGCCAAGAATACAACTTCAGCCACAAGCACGTCACAGCCCGTTTTACAGAGAAGAGCTCAATTAAACTCTTCATTCTTCCACAGATCTTAATTTTGACCTGAACCAGAGAATGATCAATCTCCACTTCTATGTCCGTAGACGCATTGATTTGTTATGGTAACTTGGAGGACTTTGTGACCCCGACAGATTTAACGAACACCATTCATTATTTAATACACAGCGATTCTTCGGTCGTGGGATTCGAACTCTCGTTCTCACGAACACGAGCCCAACGTCCTACCAACCAGGGTATCCTGGCCGAGAGAAAGTATTTTTCTGGCGGTCTTATAATGAATTAGAGTGGTAACTTCAAGTCGCCGATCATTTTAGAAACTTCAAATAAAATACTAGTTTATTCTTACAATTTAAAAAAGGAGATACTAAATAGGAAATATTTTTTTATATTATGATATGAACTTTCTGAAGTTGGATTTCTGAAATTCACTGAAATGGCGCTCAATTCTTCAAATAAAATTATATTTTTTTTGCTTAAATTTTTATCTTCTTTTGCCATTTTTTTTATCATTTGCACGTTGCTGAAACCTTGGATTGTTACATTTTAAAAAGTAACTAAACAAAAAATTAAAGCGATTATTTAGAAATTTTGGGATATGAATGATTTATGAGAGTACACACAACTATTTAAAATCTACCTGATCTATATTTAAATGTTATACAGAAAGAACTTTTTAAAACGAATTCCGCGTCTTGCTACAACTTGAAAAGAAAAATAAGTTTCTAAAACCAATATTTTGATTCTTTATGGTTCAAAGGGGAATTATTATTCAGTTTCTGAGTGATATTAAATAAAATGGAGGCGCATATTTTATTCTGAAATATGTTTAGAATACATTTCAAGTTCAAAAGGGTAGCAGTTTCGATTTCAGTTTAGTAAATACGAGATATGGGTTTCTTAAAGTGTCATTTTTTGTGACATAAAAAGTAAATTTTCGAAGAAATAAAATGTTCTTTTTTTTAAAGCCATGGATTTATTTATTCTCTAAATTATTGGAATTTCCATTTTTTTTTTTTTTTAACCTACGGGAAAAAGTTGCGGTATGTACATTTGACATCGAAATTGAATAGACATAGAATTTTATAAATACAATAGTTTTAGTTTTCATTATATAAAATTTGCAAATGATTTTAAAAGGGATTGCTGATATGCTGCTGCTATAATTTAAAATGAAACTTTAAATGATGAGAAGTAAAAGAACCATATTTTTAAGCGAATTATAATTATGATGCCACTTATATCCATCTCACTAAGTTATGAGTCATCATCCATGAGTTGCATCCACATATCCTATGAATATGTTTACAACGTTTTCTAACTTCTATTAATATAGATTTTAGAAATATCTTGATCTACTTGATAATTGTTATGATACTGATCATCTATGAATCGCAAATCGTGATACGAGTTTTTCGGTCGAATTTCGATGCGTAATTCGCATGAATATGAATCACGACGCAACCGCCTTTGTTAATTTGTAAGCCGCGTTAAGAACGAATTCCGACGTATATTTCGGAAATCACTTAAGGTAACACTTCGTGAACTGTGTGAATACCAATTGCGATGTGAGATTGTGAATCGGTGAAACATTAATCGTGATGTGTAGCGTTAAAAAGTGACGGTTTAATTCAGAATTACTAAAGATCCACTTTGCGATTAAGGCAGTGTTTCCCAAACTTATGACTTTTGTGTACCCTTTCTAAATTTTTTGTAACGCTGTGTACTACTAATAAAAAATTAATGTATTTTTTACGATAAAAATATTACACAAAAGTCAAAAATCACAACTGGCTGTTGACACTACTAGTTATTAACTTTTAACTCTGCAAAAAATAGCCAACAGAAAAATACGAAATAGTAAATTTTCATGGCTAGCTTTGTTTTTAAATAAAATTTTTCGGAATTTTCGTTTGTTGCAAGATATTTCGCATCAGAACGCGTACCCCCGGTAAACTGTTCCCGTATCCCTGGGGGTACGCGTACCACATTTTTGGAAACACTGGATTAAGGAAAAGGCAAACGCTTCAGATGCTGGTTATCTTCGTTACATAAAAGAGGTCTTAGTAACTCGCACGTAGGCTCATAGCCAGATTGTTCTTACGTATGATATATTACATATAAATGTGTGGGACGCTGCTTGAAAGTAAAAAATCTCTTATTACAGAGATTTAGCAAAGCGTTTCGGTTTCTCTTCATTCTAACGTTGTATCAATTTACGCGCGAAAATTTTCCTACAGATTTCGGTATCTCGTTAAGAAATTAAGCCAGCATCACGGTTAACGTAAGACAAAGTATGCAAAATTTCTTGTGTCGCGTTGTTCTCCTTTCCGCTCCAAGTGGTCTGAGTGGTGAACGTTTTTTTTTTTAATTTTTAAAATAGCTTTAATAATTTCACTCAGGATGAAACATGTATATACTAGGAAAATATAACTAATACAGAACCCCGATAATCCAACTATTTGGATTAACCGAGTTTGCACATAAATAAATGAAGTTATTTAGACAAAAATTTAAAAGATATATGAAAAAGAGAAACTTATCTCTAAGTAACGAAGATTCTAAACGAAAAATTTAAATTGAAAATTTGATAACCATAAAGAGTAAAAAAAGAATAAATTTACCTGGATCACATATTACTAAATCTTTTTGGCTCTTGCCGACAAGGGAAGACTCTTTAAGTCGTTTAGACAAGAGAGTGGGTGGGCCTTTTGGTTGGACGCCATCTGAGAAATTAAAAAACAGTCAATCCGTATTAAAACAAAACAATTTTTCCTAAATTTTATAGTACACTAAATGTTTATAAAGGGTAACAAACGAAATAACTTCAACAAAGTTTAAAACCTAAATATTTTTATCACTAATTTATTAGTGACAGCACAACACACAACAGCAATAGACATTCAATCAGAATTCTACTCTAGTACACACTAAAAGCATTAAAGAGTGGTGCAATCACATTTTTTTAAACTTTCTAATAGTACAAGAAACTCAGGCGGTAAGATAAAAAAAACTTCATACGCTTCAAAAATTTACCAATTGAAAATAACAGCCGACAAGTTTCTAGCGCTCAAAAATAGGCTTCAAGACGTGCCTGACGTGAATGAAAAAAAAATGTGATTGCACCACTGATTCGAAATATAAAACGTAAAGTTGCCAACGAAAAACTTTCTGTTTTACATTTTAAATCATTTTTGTTTCTTCTCATTCACGTCTGGCAAATCTTGAAGATGGGCACCTATTTTTGAGCACTTGCAGTGTGACTTATTTCCAGTTTGTATATTTTTGAAGCGAACGAAGTTTTTAGTTATGTAATACAACGAAACGGTTACCTTATCCACTGTACGTTAATTAAATGGATCTTTCCATTTCAAGCATTTTGGAGACAAGGTTTTGTGCGAAACCACTTAAAAATTTGATATGCCTATAAAAGTCTTGTGCAGAGAATGAAAAGAATGGCCGTGAGCTGCGGCACATATCTGCAACTTTTATGAGACATTTACTGCTCTGCATTTGATCAGTGGCAGAATAATCACCAAATCTTGGAAATTTCCGGGCAGTTCCGCAAGAAACTATACAAACATCACAGAAAGTGACCAACTCGAGAGGTATAACTCGTGGCCAACCCCGGGCAAACATCTACATGTTTTTTTATTATTTTTTATTATTATTTTTTTTAATTTGCAAGTTATATTTGGCACCTTGGCGATTGTAATTGGCGCGACAGATCACGATACGGAAATATCCCCCTCTGCATTAAGGCCTACCCAGGTATCCACATCGCATTAATATTAATGGAAATGTGCAGATACTTAATTATTATACAACCAAATACGAAAATTATAATGTTCAAACTTACATACTTAAAAAAATAAAATTACGAGAAAGGAAGGAATGAACATACCTGGAGTTTTTCCATCCATCCAATGCAGGCCTTTACCAATCTCTAAAGGCACAGTCCACGATTCGGGATCAGGGGATCGGACCCCGGTCACTTCTTCCGGAGATTTGACCGTAGTGAGCGGAACTTTAGCCGGATATTTCATCACTGGAACTGAGAGAGAATAAATATGTAGTTTTAAAGGAGATTAATAAATAATCCCAATTCAATGTTATTTCGTAAAAAAAATAATATTAGTTCATTTTTGATGTTGAAATCTTGTACGTAATCATTTATTTTACTGATTAAAACGATAGGCCAGCTACATAACAGTCATATCGCGAATTCTACACTATGAAAAATCACAATTTAGAACGAATTAGGTTGAAACATTAAAGGCAAATAATTAAGTGTTTTTTTTATTTATTTTTTTAAAGCTATGCAAAAACATTAAAAAAAATATTTACCTTTCACGATAATCTCCATCGATTTCGAACGGGAAAAAACAAAAATTACTTTTCAATTTTTTTTTAACGGAAAGTGTGTAATCAAGTGTATTGGAGACTCGTTGCCTTCAGAAGAAAGGAGGAACTGAGTAAGAGCTCTTTAAATAAAAGAAATACAAGCTCCAATAATACTGACCTAGTAACTCACGCATCCAGTGGAAACTTCTTACTCAGAATATCTCATCAATTACACATAGTTTAACGGTTGAAAAACGACGATCTCAGCGGACTTAAGATAAATATATGTTCAGCCCAGGAAAGTAGGAAATGGAAAAGCGGCGTTTTTTTTTTTTTTTTTTTTTTTTTTTTTTTTAAAGTTAAATGACACGGATATTTTTAAGCATTGCGTCATGTAGAGATTTAGAAAAAATAAACAAGAGTTGTTTACATGAGTCATCAGCAAATAGTTGAGTCGGATGATGTTAAGTTATTCTGTTCGAAGGAGGGAATGCTTATAAAAAATGAATTTTTGAATAAATTTGAAAAGGATTGAGATGATTTAAATGCATTTATTTGATGCGGTTGAACAAATGAATAATATGTTTCTGCGAATAAATGGCGTGCGTAATATTTCATTCTTTTAAATAACCTTTTTAAAAAATAAAAAAAAATAGTTTGATACTTATAATATTTTGAATTAAAAAAAATTCATACAAAATGAAAAAAGCTCTTTTTTTTTTAACCGTAAGATGGGTAAGCAGCGTGTTCTGAATTTCATTATATTTAATTTTTATCATTTACTAGGGGGCTAAGCCCCCTGTTCGCTACCGCTCACCAACCCCGGTGGTTGCTTCGCAATAATTGTTTTTTCTTGGAACAGTTTTTCTACTAAAGTATTATGAAAGCTTGAATGATTAGAAAAAAATGTTGAAGCACATGTTACATACTATTATAAAAGCTTGAATGATTAGAAAAAAATGTTGAAGCACATGTTACATACTATTATAAAAGCTTGAATGATTAGAAAAAAATGTTGAAGCACATGTTGCATACTATTATAAAAGATTGAATGATTGAAAAAAAACTGTTGAAGCACATGTTACATATTATTATAAAAGCTTGAAAGATTGAAAAAACACTGTTGAAGCACATGTTACATACTATTATAAAAGTTTGAAAGATTGAAAAAAATTGTTGAAGCACATGTTACATACTATTATAACAGCTTGAATGATTGGGAAAAAAAACTGTTGAAGCACATGTTACATACCATGTTCACCGTTCATCTTGGCTTCTTCCCTCAACTTCTCCTGGACGGAATGATCATCGGGTCCTTCACCATTAACCATCTTCCCGCTCTCGGACTCTTCGGAAGTAAATCCGTTCACTAAACCATCCCCCTTTGACGATGCCTCCCCTTTGTCCGGCTTCAGCCAGACTTTGCCTTCGTCGCCTCCCGGACCTGCCGGATTGGGTCTGGTGACTGCTCTTGGCTTCATTCCAAGTGGCGATGATTTTTCAACGCCTGTAAGAAAGTATTAAATTTTTGGAAGAAATGTATGTCTGATATATTTTAGAGCATCGATTTCCTCCCATAGCCTTGGCTTCATTTTGAGATTCGCTGCTCCTAAAGGATGCTTAAGAGCAAGCAATAAGTTGGAGTGGGATGCTCATTGCAAGGGTTTAGTTGTGAGGGAGGCGGCGGTGCTGTAATAGTTTGGAGATGTTTTTTGTTGTTTGTTTCTTCTTCTGTCGTTAAGATATACTTAGTTGAGAAAAGAGGGTTTTTTTTTTAATCAAGAAAGATTGAAAGTTTAGTCGTTAAGTATTTTTTTCTTGAAAGTTTTTGTTGTATTGATAAGAAATGGCTATTTCTATGTGTTTAGAACGTTGAAGTGTAGAAAATGATAGAAAGTTTAAAATTATTAAGGAAGCTTTTAGATAAAGCTCATTTCCCAGTTATGATTTGTTTTCATTTGTTGAATTATTTTTTTTGTTGTTCTTAAATTTTTTTTTTGTTTTTTTTGGAATTAAAAGAAAAACAAAACCAATATTAAGACGTTTGAGTTTGTCTTGATTTAAAATTAAATTTGTTTAAAACAATTAAAGGCGTATTCCTTTAAAAAATCAAAATAGTTAATTAAAAAACCAGTATATTAATCTTTTGGAGGTGTTTCCTGGACACAGCTTATTTGACAGGTAAGAATTTTATTTGGTTACTTTTTTAAAAAAAAAAATTTGGTATTCGGAAAAAAAAAAATAATCTGAATTAAGGAGTTTTTGAATTTTTAAAGGTGATTTAAGGTTTTATTCCTCGAACAATGACAATAGTTTATTCAGAAAGAGTAATTTATCTCCATTAAAAGTGTTATTAATAATCACTTTTCTACTGTATTTATTTAGAAAATCAAAGATGTTTAGATAATTTCAGTCCCACTGTCCTCAGTAGTGATTTGTCCGATTTCGTCTCATTCACTTTAATTTTATGTAAAATGCTTCAGGATTTATTCTGACAAGCGTAATTAAAAATATATACTAAGGGTGGTAATCACAAAACACCCAGTATAAACAAATAAAACTATTGTTTGCCTTATTACGTTAATTGTCAGTGACTATAAATACTTCATGGTTAGATGTTATAAGTAGTGTAGTAAAAAAAGTGTGGGGGCAGAGAAATGGAGAATAAAACTTAAAGCGAACTTTTTATTTTTAGAGATGTAAGTGGTAATTATATGTCAAAAACTACACACGCTTTTTTTTTTTTTTTTTCCATCATGTTGCGTTTTCTTTAAAGCGCATTTACAATTATTTTTTCTAAGAAATCTAAAGACAAAGATAATTTGAATTAAAAAAAAATTTTTGGCTCACAAAAGTTTCAAATCAAAATATTTAATTACTAAGATTTTAACTCATCAACGTTGAAGTGAAATAATATATTTTTGTGATACTTGACTAGCAGGCCTGCAATCATATTGAGTTTCAGTTTTGATAATTGTAAAAGTTGTTGCGGTGGAGAGAAGGTAAGATTTCATAAAAAGCATTTTTTCTTCTTGAGGTTGAATTTAATTTATTATTGTTCAAATATGTGAGCTATGATTCAAATATTTAAATAATTTTGACAAAATGTACCTAGTAATTTTATTTACCTTACCAATGGGAAAAATAAAATGAACTAATAGGTAATATTTAACTGATTTTTAAATATTTTTTTTTAAACTATAAGAGATAAAATTTGATAACATTATATTATCGCTTTTAAATAATTATTTTATTATCCATAAAATTTTTAAATAAGAAAGACTATTGTGATCCAATTACAGATTACCGAAAGGACCACCTTGATTTTGGAAGTTGCTGGTAAAAGAATCAAACTTCATTTTTCAAATATGTAAGAAGTTTAAATGTATTTTATATCCAATAATCATATTTTTTTTCTGTTTAAAAAATACAGGGTGGCTACTAAATACTGTAACACTATAATCGTTTGGTTCTCTCTCACTATTCCTGTGATTGGCGCTTTCTATTAGTGCAGACGATTTTTGCTGAAAGCAAAACATTTAGAATAAATTTAAAGATGAAATCAAAAAGATTGATGGTTAAACACATTTTCGATCGCGTATTTTCTGTAGGTAGAATTTTAAAGCAATTAAAATATCTTGGATTTAACAGAAAATTTATATATAGAGTTATAAATCGATTATTGGGTACTAATAGCTGTAAAGATGGACCCAGGTCTGGTCGTTCACGCTCAGTTCGTACAAAAAAAGCATATTAAAAGAATCATGAAAAGATACGAAGAAATCCACAGGGCTAATAAAATGGCTGTAAAAGAGAATGCGAGTCGACTAAGTTTAAAACCAAATATTTTTATTGGAACATATTGTAGACTTCGTTTGAAAGGCGTTATGCTTCATTGGTCACAACAGTTCTTTTGAGATCAAAAATATACTTTCCAGCAGGATTATGCTCCAGCACACAACGCTAAAAGCACCCTAGGAGGAAAGTCAAATTATACCGATTTTCTTAGAACATGAAAATGACACTTATGAGTTACGCTTGGATCCAATAAATTTTTTCGTTAGGTCTATCAGACCTCAAAGCTTAGGCATTCTTAACGTTTTGTGCAAAGAATGAGGCAAAATATCAGTAAATGAGTTGCGTCTCAAATAGAACTGTTACTGAATTGTTTACAATCATACATTTAGACCAAAGATGGACAATTTTATTTATAACAGTTGAACAGTCGAACCAATTTTGGGCTTACGACTACTACTGTTCAACTACGTAGCCTTGTAATTTTGAACCAAATCCTGGGAACTCCTGGATCAAGTATTGGGAGAAATTTGCCTTCCTGGAGGACATTTTGATGGAACTAACTCGCATTTGCTTTACATGGAGAGGAATATCCCACGAAACAATCCAAGGTTAGCCTGACGGCTAGGGAACTCTAGCCCATGATCAGTCAACCACTAAGGATATTTTACGCCAGCACTGTGGTCGGTGCGAGCCGGGTGAAGAATTCGTATCGACCAACCATCGTTGAGATTCGAACTCGGTTCATCTCATTGGAAGGCGAACGATCTATCCCTTGAGCCCCCACTGCTTAAGATGGACACTTTTAAAATTTTTCCATGTGTTACAAGTTTCCATTTTTATTCATTTGTTACAAGTTTCCATGTTTATTCATTTGTTACAAGTTTCCATGTTTATTCATTTGTTACAAGTTTCCATGTTTATTCATTTGTTACAAGTTTCCATGTTTATTCATTTGTTACAAGTTTCCATGTTTATTCATTTGTTACAAGTTTCCATGTTTATTCATTTGTTACAAGTTTCCATGTTTATTCATTTGTTACAAGTTTCCATGTTTATTCATTTGTTACAAGTTTCCATGTTTATTCATTTGTTACAAGTTTCCATGTTTATTCATTTGTTACAAGTTTCCATGTTTATTCATTTGTTACAAGTTTCCATGTTTATTCATTTGTTACAAGTTTCCATGTTTATTCATTTGTTACAAGTTTTGTTCATGTTTATTTGTTACAAGTTTTGTTCATGTTTATTTGTTACAAGTTTTGTTCATGTTTATTTGTTACAAGTTTTGTTCATGTTTATTTGTTACAAGTTTTGTTCATGTTTATTTGTTACAAGTTTTGTTCATGTTTATTTGTTACAAGTTTTGTTCATGTTTATTTGTTACAAGTTTTCATGTTTTTAAATACTGGCATTATACTTTGTTTTTCGCTTCATGTTTTCGAAAAGGATTTGTAATATTTACAGCTATTAAGCATTTAAAAAAAATGTGATTTCGCTATCTTTTATTTCGCTAAAAAAGTAACAGCTAACTAATAGCAAAGAGTAATGCCCTCTACAAATTAAGAAATGTTAGTATACCACTTACTTTGCCTGTATGCTTTCTTTCTGCCAGAAAGATCACCGTGACCATGAACGGGCAGGTCCTTAGGAGCTTTTGGCCGAGTTCTCTTTGGTGATTTGTGTTCTGACTTAACGGGAATCACAGGTTCTGCTGATTTTGGCCGAACTGCACAAAATAAAACATATCATAGAATTCGCATGACATACTCTTAAAAAATTAATTTATTGAAATAAGATAAAATAAAAATTTAAAAACTACTTGTTTTCAATTGGACTGGACTAAAAAGGTACATAATTATATTTTTGGTGTCAAACCTGAAGCGGAAAATGTAGGGTCGTGCATCCGAAAGACGCGGGGAGGATTTTTTTGGTGGGGTTAGAAGTTTATTAGATACCAGGGGTCTGTCCAGACATTTTGTAAATGCTCCGTTTTTATAAAATTGTGAAAAAATTACTCGTAATTTGTGAATATAAAATAAACGTTAAGTCACATTCTTTCAACCAGGGTCCGCTTTTGTGAATTTGTGCAAATAGGGCCCGTTATTGCAAAAAAAACTTTTTTGAGGAGTTTTTAAATTGTAAAGACATACCAGATTATGCTCAAAACTGAAATTATAATTAAAAAAATTAAATTTAAAGAAATTAACAGTAATTGCAGCTACTAAATCAGCGATGTAACATACAAATATTTGGTACTGCTGAACGCAGAATGTTAATTTCGGACGAATAAAAGAAGCGTCTGCTGAAGACAAAATTTAGTTCGTTTACATCTGTCTTTCTTTCACCCCCCTTTCCCGGAAAGGGTTTATTCGATTAACAAACCAATAATGAAGATAAACAAATTTGTGAAGTGTCCGATTAAAAGATGAATTATTTTGTGAAGGGTCAGTTTTCAAGTTAAAATATTTTGTGAAGGGTCCGTTTTTATGAAAAGATATTTTGTGAAGGGTCGGTTAACGGACCCAAATTTCTTCTTAACAGACCCCTGGATACATTCTATGTTTTTTATTTTAGATATAACAGAAATAGAATTTTCTTCTTTTTAGTCTATCTGAAAAACGTAGTATTTGAAATTTTTATTTTATTTCATTACTTTCTTCTTTTTAGTTTTGTTTTATGGTTTGATTCATTTTAAAGGTACCTGGAATTTCTTTTGGCGATAAACTATTGCAACTTGTTTTTTTATTTATTATTATTTTTTTTTTATCAAGCACAAAACTTCCGTTGAGATTTGAGTATTCCAGCTTGTCGCCATTTGGTATAACTTCTTATTGACGCTAAATTCTTCATTGGGGATGCCATTGCGATAGCTATTGCTTATAGCAGTATAATGAGACTATATTGCTATAAATAGTGCTTGTAGTGGTCGGGAAAGGATTGAAATTAGAATTACCACCCAAGCACATAACTACAGTATATGTGCACTTTAGAAAGTGTTTAAATTTTGGAGACTATATTGCTATAAATAGTGCTCGTAGCGATCGGGGAACGATTGAAATTTGAATTACCACCCAAGCACATAACTACAGTATATGTGCACTCTAGTAGAAATTGTTTAAATTTTGGAGACTATATCAGGGGTCTGTCCAGACATTTTGTGAAAGGTCCGTTTTTGCAAAATTGTGAAAAAATTACTCGTAATTTCTGAATATAAAATAAACGGTAAGTCACATTCTTTCCACCAGGGTCCGCTTTTGTGAATTTGTGCAAGTAGGGTCCGTTAGTGCAAAAAAACTTTTTCAAGGAGTTTTTAAATTGTAAAGACATACAAGATTATGCTCAACACTGTAAAATTATAATTAAAAAAATGAAATTTTAAAAAATAAACAGCAATTGCAGCTACTAAATTAGCGATGCAACATACAAATATTTGGTATTTAGCCTATACTGCTGAACGCAGAATATTCATTTCGGACGAATAAAGGAAGAAGCGTCTGCCAAAGACAAAATGTAGTTTTTTTACATCAGTCTTTTCCCTCCCCCCTTCCTGGGAAGGGTTTATTCGATTAACAAAACAATAATGAAGATAAACAAATTTGTGAAGGGTCCGATCAAAAGATAAATTATTTTGTGAAGGGTCCGTTTTTAAGTTAAAATATTTTGTGAAGGGTCCATTTTTATGAAAAGATATTTCTTCTAAACAGACCCCTTTATATTGCTATAAATAGTGCTCGTAGGTGTTAGTAAATGGTTGAAGCTTGTATTTTCTTTCAGTACAGACCTCTAGATAAAAGTTGAGTGCTTAAATTAGTTAGAAAATGGTCGGAATTTCGATGTAGAATAATTTTTTTGAATAACATCGTGAGATAAATACTGTTAGTATTCTTTGAGTCCATAACCCAGTTAAAAATGTAGAATGTGTTCGATTATGTTCTATTGAATTTGTAAGAGTGGTAGAGATCAACGTTCCTCTTCTCCGGTTTTAAAATACCCGTGTGAATTTTGTTTTGTTTCGTCAGTGTTTAACAGTACCTATCAGAGTTTATTGTGATTACAGCTGGCATTAAGCCTGCCTACTGCTACTCTAAACAATCCTTCTCCGATAACTTAGTGAGATATGATCTTTAGAACTTATTTGCCAGGAGTTAGCGCAGGTTGTGACATTGGAATTCGGAAATTTTGATCGTGGTCAGTTGTAGCACATTTCACAGTGGCCACTTTTTCAAAAAATAAAAATGTTAAATGATTAAAAAGCTGTTAATATTAGTAATGTAAAACATTTATCAAAATGCTGTAAACATTGCTAGGCTAATTTCAAAAATGAAGAAAATCGAAAACCAGCGTGAAATAAAATAATTTTTAGAATAATATAAAATATTTTGGAAAAGTTTATATTCAAAAAAATTAAATAAATAAATAAATAAAATGTGCATGTGCTGCATTTTTTATGAAAAAATGGCGTTCGGGTGGCGAGTGACTGGCAATTTTTTAATCACCATTTCCAGTGGCCGGTGGCAACCGCTAATTTTGCTCTATAGGCTTACAAAATGTGTCACAGTGTCAACAAAATTGTATCGACTAATTTGATTATTTTCTAGAAAAGAAATGTCCAACTTTCAAAACGATGTAAACACAATAGAAAAGAAAGAGAATTTATTTCATAGGAGATAACTTTTCGAATTGCCTTCTAAACCCTTTAGAGTTACGCAATTAAGTTGTTCTTCAGAATGGAAAAATTTTATTGCTTGAAAAATTAAGGTGGAAAAGGTCAACATATTTTAAGTGCTCAAAACAAATCTCTCCATTCTCAAGACCTACTAGCGTCAATGAGGAAAACAAAACAGATTTGAAAAAAGAAAACACAAAGTTGCCAAAAAAAAAAAAAAAAAAATAGTAAACAAAATAAGGGGGATAAACAAAATAAGAAAAACTTCCATATCAGAGTAAAACGACGGAAACCGAAACTGACACACCACGACAGGATGCATTTTCAAGAGATATGGAGGATGGTGTGGAACATAAGTTTCGAACAAGGTGTGGTAAGATATCATGTATTTAATTCTTGACGACGGACATATCTGTCATGTTCCCTTAATATATTCCTAAAGTGCTCATGGTTGCATTGGCACGGTGTGTGGTTAATGCCCAGTGATTATCAATGATTAAAAGATCTTTAAAGTACTTTAATTTTGTAGACAGGTTCAGAAAAAGCTTTGAAACCAAACATTAGATATTAGATTTAGACAAAATATCAGCAATTAGATTTTAAATTTAGACAAGACACGTCTAAGGCAAGATTATAGAAATTTTCTATCGGACGGAAGAATTTCTACAAAATTCTATTCTTTTCAAATTAAGTTTTTGTTTCAACCCACCTGTAGTTTTTTCCACGTGATGCTTTTTCTTCGCAGATCCTTCTCTTGACTTAGGATGATCAAAGTCCCTAAAAAACAAAACAAAAGCGTAATGTCTTTCTAAATAAATAAACATTATACGAAAATGCATTAATTTATTGAAACAAAAAAAATCATAAATGCAAAATCAAAAATAAAACATGTTAATTATAATTTTGCGCTTCATAAAATAGTATGATTGAAAAAGTTTTGTTAGTAAATTCTAAAATAATTTTCATACCAGAGCTAAACTTTTTTATTTTTCCCTGACATGATGTTTAACAGCATTTAAATTGCATCATTTTTGATCCGAAAATAATATGTAATACAAAAGTAATTTATATTTTGAGATAATTCTGTCAAAATAATTTAAAACAAACTTGATAGAATACATTACAGTAGAGTTTAAAGGTATGCCATGTTTTCTTACGTTTTTTTGTGCAATTTGGAAAAACTGCCCTCAGCAAAATAAAATTTAAAAATACAAATTCTTCGAGATGTCAATATCCGCAAAAAGTGAAATTAACATGAAAAAGGCCCAATTTCTCGTGCCCTTTCATGGGACTATTGGGACTATATTTTTACGATTGCGTATTAATAAAAATAAGCTTTACTATGAAAAAGGAGTTAACAAAATTCCATAAATTACGAATGTGGTCTTTTAATTGCCCATGCACCATAAGAAGATGATCGGCGGTCAAATAAAGGTTACGTAAAAACTGAAACCTTAAAAAGATAAAAGAAGCGATGATAGGCAAGGAAAAAAGCTTCAGACCAATGTCAGTTATTCACCACAAAATTCAATTGTTTTCTTACATTAGGCCGACAATAGACTTTTTTATAGAATAAATTAGTATTTTATACTTACATTCCATCATAATATTGTATTAAAACCTGGAAAATTGAGTATTTTCTAATTAAATTTATAATTATTTTTTCATAAATTTTAATAACTTATTACTGCATCAACATAAAAATCTGCTCAAAAAAGAAGTCGCAAAAAAGAACTTTTTGAAATAATACTAACTTTTAACCACAGTACAGTGCGCAAAGAAAGGACCACCACTAATAACTTTGATGTAATAAACTGATATTCACATTCTAGGACTCAATCTTAATAGTTTAAGGGGTGACCTCAAATGTGCTAATTAATAAGTGCAGACGATATTTTAAGTTAAAAAATACGAAAAAAAGTGACTTTCTAAGAATAAAAATACCTTTTTTTGAGGAAATTGAATTTCGGCCCCCAAAATAAAGAGGGTAGCTGTAATCTGGGAAATATGGTCCCAATAGTTTGGACATCTAAATGTTAATTTTACTTTTTCGCCATTTAAACATCTGACTTTTTAAAATTTAAATTTCTCAGGAACTATTTGACCGATTTCGCTCAAACTTTCTTTTTCATATAAAATCATATTTTTTAAAATGATATAAAAATTGTATATTCTACAACTAAAACATTTTTCCGACTATCATTAAATTAAATAAAAAGTTATAAATATTTATTAAAAGTCATTTTAAACTAAACTCAGCGGCGTGACAGCCCATAGAGGGCCAAGGCCTACTGTGCCCATCTCAGTTTTCTTGACCTTGGGCTCTGGGGTGCAGATGTTCCGGTCAGGTGGTCAGCCGAACGCGGAGCCCCCAGTGTTTAGTTCCCAAGCATGCTTGGTACTCATTTATTGACCCACTGAAGGGATGAAAGGCTGAGTCGACCTTGCCCGGCCCGAGGATCGAACCAGGGACCTGCAGCACGACAGCGCGAAGCACTACCGATTAAAAGTCATTTACTGCATGGAATTATCTTTGGATTAATGAATTTTATAATTATGTGCAAAAGTTTTTCGTTTGGCTTAAAAAGTTCTCAAAACATGGCAAACTACATAAAAAGTTAAATCAACATTAAGAGGTCCAATCTATTGGGACTCATTCCAAGATTGCGGCTTCCTTCTATATTTTGAGGGGGTTAGATATCTGAATACATTGAAAAAAGGTATGTTTATTCACATCAGACACAAGTACATTTTTGTATCTGATTTCATAGCTTAAAATATCGTCTGCATTAATAAATTAGCATATTTGAGGTCACCCCTTCAAACCATTAAGATCGAGTTCTACTATATGAAGATCCGATCCTTTGATCAAAAGTTATTCAGGTTGGTCCGTTTATTTTTAAGCGCACTGTACATTACATTCAACATATAAAAAAGCTTCTACTTCTAATCATGCAACTGGCGAGGTTTTAGGGTAAGGTTGCTGCATTCTTTTGGGGGGAGCTGAGCGTAAAGAATACTTACGGCCCAGCGTCTTTTTTCTCTTTTCTATGGTGCAGCGGAACGTAAACAGAGCGTCCTCTCTCCTTGGCTGGTCGCTCATCCTTCCACGTCCTGGGAGGAATCATTTATGATCAACAAACGATAATATAACTTCCATGCCCTATTTGATATTTTATCTCACTTTTTTTCGCAAAATAAATACCTTATAGAAAAATTGCGTTTGTTTAAAATATCGCGAGAAGTATTTTTTTTTTGTGGGACTCATGATAAGAGGTGGGAAAAACAAGTTAGAAAAATTATTCGAATAAAATTTTTCAACTCACTCAGGGGATTCTAAAAATGATTACATTTACACGAATTATCGATTCACGGATTTAAACAAACTATTGGTTTCTGATATAGTTTGGAAAAAAAAATAATCTATGGTAGTTGGGCGAAATAAATCATTCAAAGAAAATGAATACATTTATTTAGAAGATTCTGATGCAGAATCAATTTAATTAATTGATTTTAATAAGCAGAATAGAGCGTTTTTCACAGAGTTTTGCGAAAGAAAAATTATCAAAAAGAAATTTCAAAGTTGAATAAAAAGGGTTTTTTAGTTTAAATGTGGTTTTTAAAATTTGATATTTAATGAGTTCAGTTTTAATATGAGAAATCAATTGTATCATATTTTACATTTTAAGTTATGAGTTCAAGTTTGAAAAATAATAACTGATTTAGATAGTACAATGGTAAAGCGAAAAAATACTAATATAGTAAAAAACGAGAGGAAGAGTTAAGATCCAGATTTACAGTCAATTACGGCTAGTAGGGACTGAGTTATAAAAGGCAGTATTAGTATTAAAAGCTGTTGCTATGGCAACCCAAACGGATAACAGCATGGTCAATTCAATAGGAGTTTCTCAATCAAGTGAAAATAGGGTTTTAATAATCAGGTAACATATTTTCTAATATGTGTTTAATTATGTCAATTATAATCCTTTAATAATAAAATAAACGGAATGAGAAAAATTATAAGTTTTGCTGCATCCTGCTTTGATAACTCATTACATCTTCTCACTAAGTTTCAAAATTAGTATCGAAGTTCTTCAAATAGATAGTCTTGTAAACTAGAAAAAACGAACTTATTTTCTGTTTATGTAATGATCGAAGATTTGAGAAAAAAAAAAAAAATCAATTAAAGGAAAACGGAGGGAGTTAGAAAGGTAACCTTTGCCGCATTCTGTGTTTAGAAATTTCTAAATTATTTAAAAGAGTTCATCAAAAGAATGATTTACTGGTTGAAATAGAAGTTTTTAAAAATAACTACCACTTGGAGCAGTAATGAGGTTCAGTCTAAGGACAAAATTATTAGACACCCGTGCTATCTGCTTTAGTTAGCACGATAGAACTACGTTTTAGTTAGGAATGTCCGACTAAGAACAGAAAAGATTGCAACTTGCCGCTAATTTTGAGACAAGAAAAGGAAGAACTATTGTCCAAAAAGAAACTTGGCAAACCCTGTATTTTCACCATTTTCTGTTTTTCTTTCATTTATTTTCAAATTGTCAGTCATTTTTGAAATAGCCAGTTTGGAAAGTTTTTAATTTTCTACTTTAAAAACTTTCCAAACCACCACAGATCTATTTCAGGACCTTGTCTACGTTTCTTTCGATGGCAAAGTTGTCCCAGTTTATGGTAATGGTTATTTTCAATTATTTTTTTTATTTTGTAGTCGGAGCTTTAGAGAAAGGATGTTACTGTCAGATAAAATGAAATGAGAAATGTACCTCGAAGAAGACACCGAGACAGGTGACAGGATGGTGCGATCCCGTATAAGGAATTCTGACGGTAAGTTCTCTCCCGATCCATAGAGGGGAGCTCCAGCATGACTTCTTGTTCGATATTGATCCGCTTTCTTTAGCCTTTCCACCACTTCAGAATACCAAGCATTTTGATCCACTTCTGAAGCAGATTCATTATCCTGTAACACAAGAACATAATTAATACTATACTCAATACGTATAGTATTAATAATTATTAAGCAGATTCATTATCCTGTAACACAAGAACCAGGGGTCTGTCCAGACATTTTGTGAAAGGTCCGTTTTTGTAAAATTGTGAAAAAATGACTCATAATTTGTGAATATAAAATAAACGTTAAGTCTCATTCTTTCAACCAGGGTCCGCTTTTGTGAATTTCTGCAAATAGGGTCCGTTATTGCAAAAAAACTTTATCAAGGAGTTTTTAAATTGTAAAGACATACAAGATTATGCTCAACAGTGTAAAATTATAAATAAAAAATTAAATTTTAAAAAATAAACAGCAATTGCTGCTACTAAATTTGAGATGCAATATACAATATTTGGTATTTAACCTATACTGCTGAACGCAGAATATTCATTTCGGACGAATAAAGAAAGAAGCTTCTGCCGAGGACACAGCTTAGTTCGTTTCCATTTGTCTTTCTTCTCCTCCCCACTTCCTGCGAAGGGTTTATTCGATTAACAAAACAATAATGAAAATAAACAAATTTGTGAAGGATCCGATTAAAAGAAAAATCATTTTGTGAAGGGTCTGTTTTTAAGTTAAAATATTTTGCGAAGGGTCCGTTTTTATGAAAAGATATTTTGTGAAGGGTCCGTTAACGGACCCAAATTTCTTCTATACAGACCCCTGAGAACATAATTAATACTATACTTAATACGTATAGTATTAATAATTATTAAGCAGATTCATTATCCTGTAACACAAGAACATAATTAATACTATACTTAATACGCATAGTATTAATAATTATTTACTATATTTAATACGTTAATACGTAATAATACTAGATCGATTCTGAGCACCATGGTAAACGCTTTACTTTCAAAAACACTGAAAATAAAATTGTTTACAATAACCACATTAAATGAATTAATGAATGAAAACAAGAAGTTTTGTGGATAATTTTTAAAAGCAATCTTTATGTTTAGAAGTTCATTCGATTAATCAGAGACTAATTTACAGAAACAAATTGAACATTATCATAATCTTCATAAAATTTATAAAGACATAATCATCAATAATCTTTTTTCTTTTAAAGGAAAAAAAACTTTTAAGACTGTAAAGATACATTTACACAGCATTAAACATAGAAAGGCAGATATTTTTTTAACTAGGCAAGTTCTCTGAGATAAATTCTTAGAACATACCTACCGTTTGATTCCATATCAATGTTGCATCAAACTTGGTGTTTGTTTAGGACCAAATATCAAAACTTTAGTGAAATCAACTGGTAAGTGCTAATCAGTGGTTTTTCAACCGAGGTAGACCCAAGTTTCATGAATCTCAAGACAAAATAACATAATTTATCATAATACGTAATTCAGGCGACAAAATAAACCAGTGCAAAAAACTATGTCTGACACAAAAAACAAAAACTATTAAGCGAGTCAGAGAACAAACAAAAATATAGTATAGGTCATAAGGACGATTAACTACATAGCTAAAAGTGTTTTTGTGAAGATTTTTTTCAAAAACTGTTCAAAAATTTCAGTCATACAAAAAAGTTCCTTACTGCTTAGAAATTAATGTTAAAATAAAACTAATTTAGCTTTCACATTTGAATACGATTTTCTTTCTTTTTTTTTCTTTTTAAAAAACTGATTCATTAACGAAGAAGATCCTAAAAAAACTCTTTACAAATGTGTTATACTAACAAAAAATTATAAAAATTGGACTTTTATTTACGTAGAAAAAAATCGATATAATAAATCATTAATATTTTTTTAGTCACAGTTAACCATCTCCGTTTATCGGAGATAATTGTTAGTAAAATTTTTACGCTTTAAAAAATCATTAGCATTACCGCACAGTTTTTTCAAGGACAATTTTCAACATCGTTTAGGAAAAAGGAACAATAAATCAAAATACCTTTTCTTTCGTTATGAACCATAAACTGCATTAAAAAAAAAACATTTTCAAAGGATGTAAAATTTTCTACCTTTTCTCATATTTTTTTATGACTCTTAATATGACTTTCTTCTTGCTTCACTTCGAGGTATTTAGAAATGTGTTTCGTGCAATTTATCAGATTTCTTTTTATCATAAAGAAAATTAAAAAAATGTATAGAGTGTAAAATGTGTGTACGTTTTATCATTAGAGATTCATTATTTGAAAAATGAAGTGTTCGCAAAAGTAATTCAAACTAATGTATCTTCTCATCATTATAAGTTTAAAATATATGCATTTTTTTTATAATGAAAGAGTTAAGAAACAGAATTATTTTGGTTAGAAAAACGAGTTTTAAATTTAAAATAACAAGATAGTATAACTAATTGTTTAAAAGTAATTAAATAACAAAATAAAAATATTAAAATTACACTGAAAAAAATTTTGATGTATAGTTGCCATCATTTTTGGTGTAAACTAAAGCATTTCATAATGCATGTAGTCACATTTTTTATTTAACTTTTTTATAGTTTATAGATATGTGCATGCATAAAAAATAAGCAAACAATATATATATATATATATATACTGAAAACACATTTTTTTCATGCGCATGTGGATGATCAATTAATGGCTTTGTTGCAAAAGCATTTTTTTAAAAAAAATCATAAGCGCATTTTTTTTAGTAATGTATTCTCACGAATTCTTTCAAACAGGTGGGTACGAGCTACGATGGCTCAGGGGATAGAGTGTTCGTCTTCCAATGCGACGAACCGGGTTCGAATCCCAGTCGATACGAATTCCGCACCGACCAAACCGGCTTACGTGAAATATCCTCAGTGGAAGACAGATCATGACTTAGAGTCCCCTTACTGTCAGGCTAACCGTGGGAGGTTCTTGTGGTCTTCCTCTCCATGTAACGCAAATGCGGGTTCGCTCCATCAAATAGTCTACCACGAAGGCAAATTTCTCCCAATACTCTATCGAGGAGTTCTCTTGTCTTCTGGATTGGATTCAAAATTTCAAGGCTATGGAGTTGAACATTAGTAGTCGTAAACCCATAAATTTGGGTCGGCTGTTCAACGACGGTTACTAACCATTTTGATTTAAATCAGATTTAATTGGTTACCTGTAAGCGACGTCACGCGTGTGTGTCGAAGCTGATTGGCATCTGAATCGACAAATGCTACGATTTACCAATGATTGCTTCCCTTGCAGATATCAATTTTATAAAAAAGAAAAAAAAAAAATTTCACGATAACTACGGTTTTGTATTTAAAAATACAGTTAGATTACCTTTACTAAAAAATGGTGGTAACTATACACCATTTCTATTTCAGTATAACAACAGTTTTCAAACAGTTAAAAAGACGAAAACAATTTCCTTTTCGTCAGATCAAAAATGAAAAATGTATGCTGCATCGCTTTCAACAGACACGGGGAAATTTTCGGCGGTTGTACTTAATTACGAAGGTGAAATTCATGTTTTCTGTTTTACTTCAGAATTATGAAGTTTCTGAAATGTTAATTTTAATTTAACAAATTCTTCATTTCAGTTTTGTGCCTGTTGTTTTGATTAGAGATTAACTATTTTACAATTTAAGAAAAATTTTAACTTTTATTAGCTTAAGGCACGGAGCTTTAATTGAAATTGGAGAATTGTATCTATTCGGAAAGTGGTTGAAACTTAAATTAATGATAAATTGGTGATGATATGGCAATAAAGTTTGTGTGTTGAAGACAGTGGTTTGTAGTGAAAGTTTTGTTGATATCAGGCACAGAGCTCTAGTAGAGATTTTATTGCGATAGTTAATAAGAACATAGTAATAAAATAGAAAAAGTTAACCTTTAAAAAAATTTTAATATTTTAAAATTTTTTGTTTAAAATATAGCAACAGCTAACTTTTTTTTCCAACTCTTTGTTCTAACCAAAGAAATGAATTCAATTAAACAGAAATTTGATTCTTTAAGGTTTGAATATTTTTTTTTTCTTTAAGTATTTTTTATTCACTTTTAAAATAATTCAAAAACTGAAAAAAATTATGTCTAAAATTTGTAATATATACATTTTATATATTAATTTAAAATTGTCATCTAAATTAAAAAGTACGCAACAATAATTTTGATTTTTTAAAAATTTCATCTAAAAGCTAATATCAAAAGCATGCTGAATGAAAATTAAAGTATGTACATTTTAAGTATGAAATAAAATAATAAGTTTAATTATTAAACCATAACATAAATATATCAAACCATAACCATAACCAAATATATCAACCATAACATTAAATATATCAAAAATAAATTTTATTATATTAAAACTTTTTTTAAATGCCTCTTAAGAGTATTGTGTATATTTTTTGTGTATTTCTCAAAAGGCTTAAGAGTATACAATTTTAAAGAAAAAAATGCATTTTTGAAACATGTACTAGTAATAAAATAAATCATAATAAATGCGAATAAAATAGTAATTAATATGCTATTATTCACTTTTTTACTAAAGCTAAAAATTGCCACTAAATGGTTCGATAAAATGAAGAATTTGATGTCACAAAAGTCGAAGTCACTTATACTGCTTACTTTGTTGTCTAGTCATAGCAACAAAATAAGTGGTTATAAACTAAGCTTAGCAATTGCACCATATAACCGCTGATTGAGGTTTTAATGAGAGTCAGTAAAAAGATTCAGTTCTTTTATTTTTATTTTAAGCAAATGATCATCGGTTTTCAATTTCACAATATTTTAGTAAAAAGTATATTTATGGCGTATTAGAATTTAATCGATTCGGACTATACCCGAGTCAATAAAACAAATAGTTGAAAAGTTTTAATGTGTTTGTGTTTAGTGTGTACTTTTTTTGACATGTACTAATGTACACTTTTTACTCTGCTATCTGTATATTGTACCTTTTTATGCTAAATTGAACAAAATAAAAGTAGAGTCTATACGATACATAGTTTCGAAGCTAAAATGTTCTTTCCCATAATTAGTACAATTAAAAAAAATTTTTTTTTGTAGAAAAGCAACATTGCAATTATTGAAATATTAGCCTTTATGACTCTCGTTTGATCTTGTTCGATTAAATGAGAAAAAAAAATATCTAGGAAACAATGCCTCAATTCTTTGTACAGCACAGTGAAAGATTGTAATAGACGCAAAGCATAAAATTACATAACATTAATCACAAAACTTTTATAACTTCCTGTTTCGTCTCATTAAAGTTAGCACAACCCATTTACATCGGAAAATGCGTTTTATATGCTTAGATATCCCCTAATGTAAAAAAATTTACATCTGTACGTGTCAAAAGAAATACTTTTTATACATAATAATCCCTTATAACTACATAAAAACCCTTTTATTAAGGATTATGCATAAAAATCCCTTGTTTAGATAGTAATGTCGGTTGTGTGAATAGATACGAGAGAAAATTGTACTTTTTGAACTTATAACCCTTTAAAAATTCTAAACTGTTAGTCCAATCATCTCACGATTAGTTTCATTCAATATATCGTGAATAACAACAATGCCACACTTGCCTGTCTAGAGGAAATTCAATTCTCCTTTTCAACCCCCTTTAAGTAATGGTGAAAAGAGGAAAGTAGGGGAATTTTCAAGTAACATTTAATAAGGTATCATAGATATATCATACATAACAAAGATTTATACGAAAAAAATCTAGGGTATTAATTTTCCGAAGAAAGAGTCTAATTTTACTAAGTGAGGAAGACGGGAGAGAAAAAAATTAAAATCAGTTGGGGAATCAACCTGGTGAAACTTGGAGGCGTTTATAACAACTAAATGTTCTCTTTTTAAATGCTAGATTCCACATCGGCGCCCTCATCTTACAATTCCTCGTTCTCTTATCCAACAATTAAACAGATTTTGATATTTTCAAAACTGCCCTTTTGAGTAGTTGTTGTTAGCATTTTGTTTTTCCTCGCTTAAAAATTGTTTTAAGACCCCATCATGATGACATTTTTACAACTTATAATTTGAGGATGGTAATTACGGATTATCCTGTATTATAACTGCCTTATTTTCAGATATTACTGCACACATCACTAGATAATATTACGAGTACGAAAGGGAATTACGAGTTTTAAAACAATTTCAAGTTCCATATTACCCCCAAAAACAATAGGAACGAAATCATGATAAACTACTTAATGCATGTCAAGCATATCGGTCTCTCTCCCCCCTTTCATCACCACCAAGGCAAAAAAGGATCTTTTAATTCAGAATTTTCACCACATAAAAGTAATAAATTAAATGAAAGCAATCAGTATCAGGATGGAGAGAATAATAGGAGGGAAATTGAAATCTTGCAGGGCCGTGTAATGTTCCTCATCAGGAGGGGTATAACCGTGAGAGCGCAACGAGTATTTATGATAGATATATGCTGCCCCCTGCCAGTTCATCGACCAGTGGGCGCTGTGATGCGTGAAACAAAAGAATTGAGATTAATTTTCAGAAGGTCATGATAATAGAGATGAAAAAAGTATAACATCTGAAATGACGTAAATGAGGTTTAATTTAGGGAGTAGGGCTGCTTAAAATTATTATAACCGAGTTCCTTCTTAACAAATCAGTGCTCCCAGTCCCTTTTTAGAGACGATTTTATAAATGCATAATGAGTCAGGATTAATTATTTTTTATTTATTATTTTTTATTTATAATTTTTTTTTAGAATTATTTTCATTAAATTTTAATATGGCAACAGATTTCAATATTTGGTTTACAGTGCAGTTTTTTTCCTTCCAAGTTTGACTAAACCAAGTAGTTTATCGCATAATCTAGTAGTAAAGCTCAAATTTTCAACCCGGTGATAATTAGGGATTAAATGTTTTATTTTTTATAACCGGCGTTGAATAAAAGACTCAAATTTGAGTTTACTGCTTTCATTGTAAGACTCAGTAGCCTTGTAACTTTAAACCTACCCCGAAGACAAAGGAACTTCTGAATCAAATATTGGGACCAACTAAAGTTTGTGGAAGATTTTTTGATGGAACTAACCCGCATTTGTATTACATGGAGAGGAAAACTATAGAACCTCTCACGGTTAACGCGACGATAAGGAGAGTCTAACCCATAATTTGTCTATCACCGAGGATATTCTACGTTAGCACTGTGGTCGGCGCGCGTTGCGTGTAGAATTCGTATCAACCAGTTGTGTTTCGAGCCTGGGTCACTTCATTGGGTGGAGAACGCTTTATCTCCAGAGCCATCGCGGCTTGAGTTTAAATGTTTGACGATAAATTTAATTTATCGACATTTTATCACGAATTCGAATTTGCCGTTAATCAAAATTCTGACCACTTTATGACCGGCTAGAGCGCCCAAATGTTAACTGGAGATCTATGCTGATAATATAAGTTCCTATCACTTTCTGACCACTAGAAGTGATTAATATTTATATAATCAAAATGTGAATTTAGCGCCAATTTAAATTCAGATCAATTTAAGAAGAAATAGAGGAATTAAATTTAAACTGAAGCTCAACTTTGAATGACGCAACAAATTATAATAATTTTCTGATCATTTAAAAACAGAATTTATCAACAATAAAGACTTTCCGACTAGCTGAAGAGTTTTAATTGTAACTGTATCTTTGTACTTGACTATAATGCAAGTTTAAATAGTTTTTTTTAAACGCTGAGAGAAAATATTTATTGCCCTTTTAGTTCCAAATAGAATTTAAAATTTCTGTTTATTATATAACAGTGTTATTATTAATGTGATAAGAATTATTTTTACGAAAGCTAAGTTATCTTAATGTTGATGTTTATGAAACACTATTGAGTGAGGAAAGAATATAATCAGTTTCAACCTAAACTTTTTCAACCTAAGTTGCCAACCATGGTCTCTTACCTAAGTTACTTTAAAAAAGAGGTTTTCTACCATCTTCCCCCTCTCGCTCCCGTCAAAATCAAGGGGTGAGTTTTCGTCTCCTTTTTTTTGTGCCCGTGGTATTTCCGGGTTTGAGCGTTCAACAGTAATGCATATCTATCTCTTGTGCCCGGAATTTTTTGATTTCACACACTTTGATTTTACACACTTTGATTTTACACACTTGATTGGCTGCACTAGACTTTTTTTTCAATCTAACTTGAGATAGTTTATTTTAAACTATTAAACTAGATGTCACTACCATCCAAAAGTATGTATTTGTGATATGTATTTCGTAATTTTAGCTCAGTTACTCATGTTTTTCGTAAATACATATAGTTTGCGTTCTGTGATAAAATATTTTTCAATATTATGTACATTATGAAGTCACAGTTACGTGGACTTCTTATGGAGTACATACGGAGTTTTAATTTGAAGCTAAAAAAAATCCCCCCCCCCCCCAAAAAAAAACCCAAACAAAAAGGAAACCATACATTGTACATACATCTTTTTTATATAATTTTCTTGATTAATAAAAAACAGGCACTTTTAAGACCATTTTATTGAAAGTAATAAGATTGTTAAGGGTCTATATAGCTTCATTTTTATATACATTTTCCAGTTGTTTTTCTCGTATAGATTACAACGGTACTCAATAATTTCTTCAAATAAACTCTTCCTTTAAGAGTAGTTAAAAAGTATTATAATTTCTTGGTAGCATTTAAATATTTCGTCACTTCTACGATGTAATTATGTTTTATGTGGGGGAGGGAAATATATGTCATAAATAAAATAATTTTTAAAGCAAAATTACAAGAATTTAATTTTACAAATATCGCTTTTTCAATTTTGTAAAATTCATAAGATACGTTCTTATTTCTATTTAAATGATTCATTACACAAATGATGTCGGATAAATATTTTTTAAGAATATATAACTGTTACATAAACTATGCTAATTTATAAATGATAGTGATTGTTATTACGACAAAATAACCACATTTTATTACTTTGCAGCTTTTCGGAATTAAATTTTAAGCGCAACATTTGCAAGTTATTTTTTTTTCCAATTTGGCATAATAAGCAATTAACAAATATTAGATAAACATAAGTGCTGAGTTTGACAAAGTTTTTTATTGCATCTTCCCGTGAGCAAAGAAACAATGCATTTAAAAAGTTTTAATTCAATATATATATGTATTTTTTTTTGTCCAAATACTTTTTAGAATTATAATTAAAGGGAAGTTATGTTCACAAATGATTGTAATTCATTAGTAATGATAATTCATTCTAGTTAACTAATGAATCAGCCAACTAAACTGTTATACAAACTATTTTGGGAAAATGTTACCTCAAAATAAATAGTAATGTTCTTTTAAATGAAAACAGATAAGACATTGTTTTTAGTAACTAAAACACCATAAAAATCTAATGACTAATATGAACAGAAATTATTTCTAAATCTAGATGAGCTAAAGTTAAGCATTGCTGTAAACGTACTAATGCAGCGTGAAGAAAGAGCAATAAAATAAAGTAGGAGGCTAAACACCTAAATGATCTATAGGTACATAAAAGACTATTGTCTAAACAGAAAAAAAGGAAGTAAAAAAATCTTCCACATAAAATCAGATAAGTGCATTCAGTAAATCGAAATAAAGCAACTTAATTAATTGAGAGAGAATGGAGAGATAGGGATGATTAATAGAAAGTGAATTTGAAAAAAATTAATTAAAGCCTTCACGTATATGAAGATTTAAAAAAAAGTTAAGACTTGATTTTGGTAATTAATAATCTATTATTTATAGTATAGATATTTATGAAAAGTGTTTTCCATTGAAAAACACAAAAATATAAATCTACTTTCCCATGTTAAAACGTAGAAAAACCGTGCATTGACATTTTCTTCAAATATATGTTAAAACTAGTTCTAAAGTTTTCTATACCTTAGTAGCTATTAATAGTACTTAAATTATCTAATGTCAAAAAATAGTTAAACGTTACATGAAATTATGTAAAAAATAGTTAAATAGTCAAATGTTTGTCAACAAAAAAGCTTTGTATTTATATTTGATGAAATAAAATAAAACTTTATGTATATTTTATTCATATTTTCTATAAGAAACAAGTTAAAACTAGCTTTTAAAACTTGTCTCACTTATATGCAGTCGTAGAAAAAAGTTGTGAATTCTTAATGTTTCTGAAATTATCAAAAAATTTTCTGAAAAATTCTGCAATTTTTTCTTTTGATCATTAATTTCAGTAGGTTAAGATTTATCAATTGCTTACTTTTCTAGAGGTTTTATCGAAAATATAAAAACTGACTTTTAAGAATTATTGTATAGCTATTGTTTAAGTTTTACAAAATATAAAATTTAATTTAAATTTATTTATGTTAAAGTGTGTTAAAATTTACTTTCTTTTTAACAATAAGGATACACAACCTGTGTGTCCTTATTGTTAAAGGACACACAGTGTTGCTGTGTGTTCTTTCTGTGTTTGGATAATCTCGTATTCATACGCATTTCATTAAAAAAATATATCAAGATTTGTGATTGAGCGTTCGATGAAGCTAGCAAAAATAAATATTGAATGATTTTTTTAATATTATTCTTTACAACTCGATGTTACAAAGGAAATAAAAGATGATAAATCTAATTTTTTTTAATGAATGCAAATGAAAAATTCGCGATTAAAATATTCATTAACCTAAATTTCAAGTTTAAATTCCCTAATGTTTCAGTAGATCGAATTCAGTAGATCAATTATCGAAATAAGGAAAAAAAGTTTTTTATTTTAAAATGGTTCACTTAAAAAAATTTAAAAATGTTTTAAACTTTTCAAATATAAAAGCATGACGCATAAATGAATTTATTAAAAGTGAATTTTTGGATAAAACTGAAACTATCCTCCACTTTAAAAAATAAAAAAAACTATATTTGTTTCAGAGTTTCTTTTAAAATCAAAAATATGAAGTATTCTTAAAAAGTTTATGAATATTTATCATGAACTGCCTTTTCAAAAAAGCTTCCAAATCGTTATTTTTGTTCGAATAATTTTCATTAATTTACGAACGATATGAAAAAGAAACAAATGTCATTCCCAACATAAACCATGCTCTCTCGAAACATAAAATGGTGAAAAAAAGACAAAAAAAATAACATAAAAAACGAAGCCTTGGTGGTAATTGATGGCAAGCAGCAAGCAATTAAAAATTTTAAAAAAAAAATGTAGCTGCTTACTTACAGTAGTGAAATGGCCATCAATGAGTGGATAGGAGTAAGAACTATATATGTCCATGTCGTCGGCTGCCCTGTCCTGAAAACAACATGGAAGCACATTCAGAGAAAATTATTAATATTTTTCCTTTTTTTCCAAGAACACTGCATTAGTGCGCAACAACAATGCTGAGAGCCAAGCACGATTAAAAACCAATGATGAAAAAAAAGCCCATTCTGATTAAAAAAAACAGTAAAAGCCGGTGGTCAATATGCTTGGGCTGAGCACCAATTGGCATGATACCAAATGGACATTTCGTGTATCTCGTCTGCTACTTTTCAATCTGGCGTAGAATAATTCTAAAAGATTCTATTCGGATATCGCATGCATTTGCAAAGTTCATTCCTACTGACTTTATTGTGAATCATGTGCAATTTAATTACTGAATATTTTGAAAAAGATAGCATTGTTATTGTAATTCATAAAAGAAGCATTTGATGAATTATGTAAAAATATGGATTTCATTCAACAAATAATATAAAGGCATTAAAATTTGAATGGCAAATGCTTTTTTTTTTCTCCTATAAATTTTGGTGCAGAATTTGATAAATTAAAAAAGGCATCAGAAATGCTTTTGTATGATTATTTATTGTAACCACAGTAGAAAAGAAATATTTGTATGAGACATTGACACAGTTTCTTAATGTTGAAAATTTAAATGCTAAATATGGGATTTTGGGTGATCTTGGGCTATTAGTTAAATTAGTTAGTTTTTGGAGTGGGGACCCCATAAATGCTTGCGAAACTTTCGTAGAATCACTTAATATTTATGAAAATATGATCCATAATATTATGGATCTCAAAGGCATTGCGCAAATCAGACACACGCGGAAATGAAACTGTTAGTTTCTAACACCTGTACTATACTATTACAGTTTTAGGTTAACAGTTTTAGGTCTAATTTTAATTTTAAGACATAGAATATTTTAAATAAAAGTAACAAACTTAAAAATAAAATACAATAAAAAAAATAAATTGAATTATGTGGATAAATTCATAACAATGTGTAAAAATATTTAGTAATTGTAAAAGTATAATTAAAAGCTGAAAAATATAAAAATTACTAAAAGTTTTTGTGATCCCCGCTGAAAGTACCACAATTCAATCCCAATCGGGTACTTGCAATTTAGTGTTAAACTGTGGGACGATCCCAATCGGAATCACGACCCACAGTTTATAACTAAACGTACCATAACCGGTCAAATAACCAGTTATTGTATGTTGTACTGTATTACATTGTAAAATGTTGGTATGTTTAGTGTTAAGAAACTGAGTTAGACCATGGTTCCAATAGAATAGACCATGGTTCCGAAAAAAAATTTAGAGGTTCCGATTGAAGCAAAAGTTGTATTTGTATGTTTATCTCATCGATATTATACAACTATTATTAAATTATTAGTAATTATTATTAACTATTATACTATTAACTATATATAAGTATTAAGCTATTATTAGTAATAAAAAAAACGTAATATATATGAGGTATTGAAAAAATTTTAGGTATTAAAAATTTTAAAACTAAACATTGTGGTGCGATCTGTTGGATTACGACTTCAACTGATTGCTTGGGTTTGTTGGATGTTAGTGTATTTACTGAAAACGCATGTATACTATGAAGTTATAAAAATAATGAAAGATGTTGAAATTACAACAGAAATGTGAATTAATTGTCTTCCTATTGCAATTTTCATAAATACTTAAATTCTCTGATTAAATAGCTTCCTTTTTAAAACAATGAGAGCCGATGAACATTATCATAATAAAAAACAACATATTACAGACAGAAGTAAAAATAAATACTTTAAAAATAATAATAAAGTGTAAAAATTTTAGAAGTTTATTAAAAGGCACAGATGTATGGTTATTTACAGCACTTGGATGTTCATCCTTACTCGCTTTGTGAAGAGATACCCATGATTGCTTCGCTGTCAACTTTGTTTCTCGATATGAAATTAGAAATCTGACTAAAAAATAATATTTTGATTGATATATCTTATTTCCTTGATACCCATAATGCAATAAAATTCACCAAATTATTCTTGCAATTAATTCGACTTAAGTGACTTACAATAAAACTCGTTTTCGAGAAATATTTTTCCATTGCATTTAAGCAAGCCTTTAAGCTAACTATGTAAAGAGGAAGTTCACGAACACCTCTTCAATTTGCTCAATAATAACTGAAATATTTTATTAAATTTTTCCTGTCTTTTTCGGAATTGTGATTTTTATAGGAAAAGTTACTGTTTGTACCTGTCTCCTTGTTTAAGGCTACACCCACTGCTTAATTTGTTCACCAAACCTCGTCTCTGCTTCGAAACCATTTTAAGTAACCTCGACAACAATTTGTTTTTACCTCGAAAAAAAATTGATTTGTCATACAATAAACTAAACTCAGTGACGCGACAGCGTATAGAGGGCCAATGCCTACTGTGCCCATCTCAGTTTTTTTCATCTTTGGGCTCTGGGGTGCAAGAGCAGATATTCCTGTTGGATCCCAACGCTGAACATCCAGTGTTTAGCTCTCAAACATGCTTGGTACTCATTTAATCGACCCACTGAAGGGATGAAAGGCTGAGTCAAACTTGCCCGGCCCGAGGATTGAACCAAGGACCTGTGGCATGTTAGCTCGAAACGCTTCCACTCAGCCACCGGACGATCATTATTATAACTGTGTATAAAAAAAAAATCTATTCTGGGTGTAAATTTAAGGCAATAAAGTTCACCTTCGCATTCTAGCAATTTTAAACACATAAAAAAAAAATCCAATTTTAATTAACTCGAAAGTTCAGGACGAACTAGTAATGACGGAGGTTTTTTAAAATTTTAACTACTACAAATTTGCTTAGGTTACACGAGAAAGAAAAGCTAGAAAATTTTCAATCTGTCTTATGAAGATAATGAAATTATCTACAATATGTACAGAAAAAAATTATTTCATACATTAAAGATCCATCAGATTTCATTTGTAATATTAATAATATGAGTACATATACTCTAGCAGCAAAATAACATGGGTCTTCATTGGACCAATATTCACGAATATTGGCTCAATAATGAAGGGCCGTTATTTTCTTATATTGGCCTTATATGGAATTGTCTGATTCACCTAATATTTTACAGCTACTTTACAATCAATATCCTCCCTATATAGAACTGTCAGATTCACTCTATATTTTAGATTCATTATTCAACCAATATTAGACCCTTACATAGGCCGATATTGGCTTTATATAGGACCAATATTAAAAAATCTTGACATCACAATATTGGTCCCTCGGTGGATGTCCATGTAGGACCCACATTGAGCCGATTTGAAGCCCAACTAGGGCCATGGTAAAATTCTAACTAGGGTACATGTTAGTACGTGTAAATAACGTGCACAAATATTTTATCTTTTCACAATTGGTGTAGCACTTCAAAATTAATAAAATGAAGATTGGAGAACTCAGTTCTGTAGATTAGCAAAGAAACGTTCAGTTTTTATTGCAATATGAGATTATTTTTAATAATACTTTCAAATAAATAGAAGTTATAAATGAGCAAAATGTGTTTTTTATTCTTGTCCGTAAAATCTTTCATATTTCTTAACATCTTTTTTTATAAATTTGAATCCAACTCAAGAAACAAGTTTATATGCTCTAATCATCAGTGACTTGTTGATAAAACCTCCTGGGAAATTGATCAGCATTTCCGTTATAAGGTGTGGAAAAAAATGAAAAATCATCCAAATTTTTCCTACTGCTTTATTCAACTAAGGATAGTCTTTATAAGCATACAGTTTTAATACAAACTGAATTTTATTTTTGGAAGCCAGAATTTTGTTGAAATTTAAAAAAAAAAAAATCTTAATGAAAATGCGTATTTGAATACTGCTTTTTACTATTCTCACACATAGTGTGTTTAAGTTTGGTATTTACTTTACTTGAGTTACTTATTTAGGGGTCTGTCCTGACATTTTGTGAAAGGTCCGTTTTTGTAAAATTGTGAAAAAATTACTCGTAATTTATGAATATAATATAAACGTTAAGTTACATTCTTTCAACCAGGGTCCGCTTTTGTGAATTTGAGAAAATATGGTCCGTTACTGCAAAAAAACTTATTCAAGGAGTTTTTAAATTGTAAAGACATACAAGATTATGCTTAACAGTGTAAAATTATAATTAAAAAAATTAAATTTTAAAAAATAAACAGCAATAGCAGCTACTAAATTAGCGATGCAACATACAAATATTTGGTATTTAGCCTATACTGCTGAACGCAGAATAATAATTTCGGACGAATGATGGAAGAATCGTCTGCCGAAGACAAAACTTAATTCGTTTACATCCGTTTGTCTTGTTTTCTGCCCTGGGAAGTGTTTATTCAATTAACTAAAGAATAATGAAGATAAACAAATTTGTGAAGGGTCCGATTAAAAGAAAAATCCTTTTGTGAAGGGTCCGTTTTTAAGTTAAAATATTTTGTGAAGGGTCCGTTTTTATGAAAAGATATTTTGTGAAGGGTCTGTTAACGGACCCAAATTTCTTCTAAACAGACCCCTGTTATTGCTTGCATAATTTCAGCGTTTTACTTAAAACTATTCTTTGAAAGAATATAACACACTGAGTCTCTAGGTAATCAGAATTTATGTCGGAAATTGATAAATCTTTTTGCATTTCGCCAATAATATATTTCCTATTAATTTAGCAATTATAATACATTTTCCAAAAGTGTCAATATATTCATAAACTGATCTGACAAAACTTGAATTTAAGAAAGTTTAATTTTTTAGAGCTTAGAATAAAATTTTTAGCATTTTTATAAATACTTAGTTATTTTTTGAAGTTTTACTATCAAAATTTTTATTTTGAAAACTAATACTCGTTTAGTAATAGAATTTGTGTAATATCTGTAGAAATAAATTCCGTAGCATATTTGGCCTAAAAAATATGGTTTACAACATTAGGGCAACCTTTTCTTTTACTTTTATCTTCAGCAAATAAACTCGAGCTTATAAAAATCTTGTAAGAAAATAAATTTTCCAATTTCTCTTTGCAACAAAAAATAATATTTGGTTAAAAGCATAAAGTGAGAAAAAAAAATCACGAAAAAGTACTTAAAATAAATTTCGAACCAATCGAAATTTTGATAAAAACTCATTGTTCATCAACAAAAGGGGCTCTTTCAGCACCTGAAATTTTAACTTTGTAGCTGCATTTATTTGAGTTGACGAGCGCCCCGAGCTGTATTTTTTTCAATGTTCTTATTCAGTTAATCACTGAACTAATTATTGTTATACTTTTATACGCCCAGTGTATTTTGTTATATACCCTAAAAATTAAGTAATATTTTCGAGCAGCAAAATAAAATGTTACGTTAATTTAGATACTCAACACAGTGGCGTAACTCACCATTTTTTACAGAGAAAAAATTAAAATAAACATAAAAATTAAACGAGAAAAGTTTTTCTTAAAAAAAAAAAATTGAAAAATTTTTTTGTAGAATTTTTTTATGTGAAATACAGTTTATGTTATTAGATTGTCATATATTAACATTTCTATAACTTATTTCAGGAGCAATTTCTGTTATTTTTTCCCTTTCATCTCTAAAAAATGGTCGATAAATCTAAGCCTTTATTGTTTAGCGGCATTGCTTTTTTTTATAAATAACAAAAATTCTTTCAAGCATCAAATAATTACCCTTTGAAAACAAACGAAAATCGAAACTGAAAGCTTTTTTTTCTGCTTTAGAATGCAACCATAAACAACAGCAGGATAATATTTATTATTCAAAACATGTATTGCTATTCTTATTGGTTGAAAATTTTCAAGTTTTTACAGTGCTCAGAAATAAATTTTGAATGGGAATAACGAAAATTTAGACATTAAATTGGAAAAAAAAAATCATTGTTTGCGCATTAACCCTTTAAAATGGTTAGATGCTATAATAATATGAAACTTTACTAGTAGCGAAATTTAAAAGGAAATTAAAGCTTAATTCAATCAAGGATAACGATATGTTTCCATGTTATCAAAGAACAATTTTTTGTAGTTTTGAGTAAAAATATAAATAATTTTCTGCATTTCTTTTTGTAGATACAACATAAATAAGTAAATTAGTTTCTTTTATCATAGATTTTAACGAGCGCACATGACGATAACTTTTGCCCTCATAGTGAAATTAAGTCACATTTGGATGAATCATGAGAATTTTTAACCTCCGTTTCTCCAGTGTTATTTCAATGGAAGAAATACCACTCTGAGCCGTAAAGCTGGTTAAATATAGGGATTTATTGCTCCGTAATTGGGCGCAAATGTTTTTTTTTTTTTTTTATGTTTTAAAGAAATGTTTAAACGACCTTAGGTAAAAAGTTTTTGTACAGTTTATATTTATTAACAAATTTGAATTCAAAAATAATTTTTAATATAGTCAAGGCTTCTCGAAAAAATATCCAATATTTTACTTTTCAGCTTTTTTAACGCCTCAAAAGCTTTTAACTTTCTTCCAGAATAAGTACAAAACTCAAATCTACCAAAAAAGAAAGTCCCGCAGTGGACTGATCTTTAAGACACGGTTCCCAGCAGATCACCGAAGTCCTGCATCACAGGATGCGGTCAATGTGCGGGTGGGTGACCACTTGGATCAGTCTGCGTAGGGACCGAGGGTGTGAGGTATTGGTCTTCGTTAAACTGTTCTACTGTAAAGTGATAGACTTCGCGTGCAGGTGGTTTACCTCCGTTTCTCCAGTGTTATTTCAATGGAAGAAATACCACTCTGAGCCGTAAAGCTGGTTAAATATAGGGATTTATTGCTCCGTAATTGGGCGCAAATGTTTTTTTTTTTTTTTTTTATGTTTTAAAGAAATGTTTAAACGACCTTAGGTAAAAAGTTTTTGTACAGTTTATATTTATTAACAAATTTGAATTCAAAAATAATTTTTAATATAGTCAAGGCTTCTCGAAAAAATATCCAATATTTTACTTTTCAGCTTTTTTAACGCCTCAAAAGCTTTTAACTTTCTTCCAGAATAAGTACAAAACTCAAATCTACCAAAAAAGAAAGTCCCGCAGTGGACTGATCTTTAAGACACGGTTCCAAGCAGATCACCGAAGTCCTGCATCACAGGATGCGGTCAATGTGCGGGTGGGTGACCACTTGGATCAGTCTGCGTAGGGACCGAGGGTGTGAGGTATTGGTCTTCGTTAAACTGTTCTACTGTAAAGTGATAGACTTCGCGTGCAGGTGGTAAGGCTACCGAAGCGGGGGTGCCCAGGGCCCGACTTAACCTAATTGGGGCCCGGAGCAAAACTTCTTTGGGGACCCCCTCTGGTTCACTTATTCAGGAATAAAGAATCGAACTTTATGGTGGAATTTAAATTTGTCACCTTATTATAGATAACAAGAAAATTGACTAAAACCTGAAGTAGCTTATGAAGTCCCTCCCCCTCCAATGCTCAGACGAAATATCATTCTGTCCATTTTATTGATTTTCTAAGAATTCTATGTCCATCATGCAGAATGCTGTTTTCTGACAGTTAACTTTGTTATCTAGCTGCGAAAAATTCATATCCTTGGTGACATTCGGGGGAATTCAGCTAAATTTACGCAACTACGCTGGCTCAATTAAGCCTATCGGAAGCATCTATTTTTGTAAACATATCGTATTTTGCGATAAGTAAAGATACAGGCTTTTTATTGGGCAAATTTGTCCATCGTAATTGCGAAAATTTAGCTGAATTCTGCCCTAGAAAGCCATGGATTTACGAAATATAGATGTGATCATACGACAGATTAATGAAGAAGCTAACATAAAACTGACGGATTTTATAAAATACTGATATTTTGTTTTAAAAAAAAGTTCATTAAAGAAGAAAACATAAAATAAACTTTCTACTCGATTGGGGGGGGGGGCCCTCTGATGGGGGGCCCGGGGCAATAGCCACGTATGCCCCTGCCTTAGTCAGGCTCTGGGGGTGCCATCCCCTCCACAGAGGATCAAAATTGTGATGGCATGTCTTCGGATCATCCTCAGGGATATTTCCCAGATCGTCGCCAATAGCCCAGAGTGCAGCTCTAGTGCGACGTAAATGAACTACAACATCAACCAAAAAAGAAAACTCTTCTCAACGGTCACATGATACCCTTCTCTCTCCTCCGAAATTGCCGAACGAGCACGTGACTGTTGAAATTGATGTTGGGGAAGAAGAGAGAGATGGGGAAATATATAACAGCGGGCTTGCTCTATTAGCATTTCTGCTCAATGGTTTTTATCGATAAAAATAAAAGGTTCTTCTTTAAGCAGTAAAAAAGTTTTTGAAAGTAGAAGATCATTTGCAAGTGGAGAAAAATAAATAAAAAAAATAGAGATAGTTACAATAATGGGAAATTGATTTTTTTTCAGCAGTTTTCTAAAGGCTATCTTAATTCCATAATAAAATCTTAAGAAATTAAAAAAAAAAATTGATAATAAAAAACGTTTTCATCAGTAATTAGAAATTATAAAAACTATGTAATAGTTAACAATACTGTTTAATCATTTGATGATTGTCTAAAAAAATTACAACGATATATATGACGAAAAAAAATCTAACAAAATTACAACGATAAATTTTGGGAGTCATGCATTACACAAATAGTTAAAAATAGTTACAAAAAACATAAATTATATTATGTAAGTCTACGTCATAAAATAATTATATGCATAACAATAAAGTTAACAAAAGAGTTATTAGAACTAAGTCATAAATATATCATTGAGTGATAAGATGTAGTGCATTACAGAAAAAATATCAAACTATATATTTTGAAATTCATTAACAAATATAACAGAATGTTTGAAAAGGAGATAGTTTCTAAATAATTAATTAAATATTCTTTCATTTTTTTTACATTAAATCATTGCATTTATGAAAGCAAGCCAACATTTAATTAGTTACGTTAAATTATGAAATATGAAGAAAGGTAATGATTTTTTAATCAAACAATAAATCAGATTATTTTTTTTTTAAAAAGTAAGACATTAAATCTTGACATTTACTTGAAAAAAATTTTTTTACTGCACATCTCATGTAAAATAATTAATATTTTTGTAGAAATGTAGGTTTATTAAAAATTTGCTAACGATGTTAAGTTTCAAACGCCTTCCGATATTCCTTCCACTTGTAATTCTGCTTCGTAACTTAATGATTTTAATAAAAAAAAAAACACCCCTACAAGTTATATATATATTTTCAACCTTGCTACTCAATTTTAGCAGCAGGCTTAGTTGGACGTTTAGCAGCAGACATATTCATTGATTTTTTAGCAATTTGGAGTTGGTTAATTCAATATTTTAAAGTTATCTCGAATTGTATATAAAATTATAAGGTGGAATGGATACTTCATTAATAAGATCAACTTAATAATACAAATTTAAAGCCACCATTGTTTTTAAAAACAAAATTGACTTTATTAAACTAGTTAAGTTTTAAACTATTACAATACTGTGAAAAACGACAGTTTTGACTTAAATTACAGCAGCTAATGTTGGCTGGAACGGTTCAATGCATTAAAATCTATATATTATTTAAAAATAACTTTTTAAAAAATATAAAAAATCATTTTTGAATTTTTTTATTAATTAAAAAATATCGACTAATGTATTTTGTAGAAATACAAATTAATAAAAATGAAGCACCCTTTTTACCGAAATTTACAAACGTAAATAGTTTTGCATAAAAACCAGTTAATCTTATAATATTTTAACGCCAACATGAAAATCAAAAATACCCTTTACAAGCTAAATTTAAAAAAAACAAATAAAGGATAACGGAATTAACCTCCCATAAAAGGAAATGCAAAGATATCCTCCAATAATGTATTTATAGCTACAAGGTGTTCCGTAATCACCTTCCTTAAAACATATATTTTAGATTCCTAACAGAAAATGTTTTTAAAAACGAGGGATCGCAAATTAATATTCAGATTAATTTTTAGACAATGCAGAAACCAAAACGCTACCGAAATTCGTTCAATTACTACGGTGGAAAACAGAATGTAAATATCAAAATCAGTTTGAGTGCCAGAAGAACCCTGGAAGTTTCTTTAATATTGTTCTTTTACTTATTTTTTGTTACCTTCGGCAATCATACGGGTTTTGATGTTTTCAGTTTCGCTTTACTTAATAGTGCTAATTAGATTTAGATACTGTTTTTGTTTCTTATTAGCTTACATATTAATTCGTGGCACCTTTAATGTGCATATTTTTTAACTTTTTTAAATTTATTTTGAAAATTTGTTTGAAAAAAGACGATTGAAAAGCACCGGCATCAGTATTTAAAAAGAAATTTAAATATTTAATACAAAAACAAGGTTGTAAATAAATAACTACGCATTTTAATATTTTGAAGGTCGGACATTTGAGTTAAACAATCATAGATCTTAAATTATAAGAAAGAGTTAACCGAAATTCAAATTTCTGGATTATTTAAATTTAGTCTCATCTAAGTTTTTTTTTCTAGATGGATCAAGCTACGTTTTAAACTATCTAGCTAATTTCAAAGTCGTATCTAAGATTATTTTTATAAAGAATATCAGATAATTAAATCATTGCTCTTATAAATGTGGTACTTACTTTAATCAACCTAGTAGCTTTCTTCCAACTGCCGTCAACATACGTATAAGCAGAAAATGGTCGGAATTTAGCTTTATATTCAGTCTTCTTGATTCGACCTCTGCAAAAGTGACACAATAAGTTAATTACAAATTTATATATCATTACAATATTTCTTGTTATGAAAAAATAACTATTTCAATTTTTGTTAATTTTCATAATCCTAGGTTAAAATTCAACTTTAACAGTAAAGCTGAATGAATGCTCCTGAAGCAATTTAACAAATTTGATGAAAATAAATTTATGTTTTCTGAAAAATGATCATCACAGTTTTTACAATTTAAATGTTTTTAAAAATTCCTTTAACAGAGAAGGAAACAGTAATTTCCTTCAGTTTTGCTACAAATACTGCAATTCAGAAAAGAACAAAATCGAATAATTATTTTCGTAGGAAGAAAAAACAAAACATTCTATACACTACTTCTAAATAATGCCGGGTAATATTGGAATTGCTAGACTGGATTAAAATCTGATATGGAAGGAATATTTTAAATTGGATAATACAAAAATAAATTTTAATATATTGCGCATCGAAATACTATAAAAATACTGAAATTTCTCATATAATATTTGTACACGGAAAATAAATTCATTAGATAATCAGGTTGGGTTTTTAGTAGTTATCATTTTGAGTAACCAGAAATCTACAATTTCGTTGTTGTTGTGGTTGTAATTTATTAACGTCACACTAGAGCTGTACAATGGGCCATTGGCAACGGTCAGGGAAGTATCCCTGAAGATGATGCGAAAACTTGCCATCACAACTTTAATTCGCAGCAAAGGGGACGGCACCCCCGTTTCGGTAGCCCAACGACCTGTGTGTGAAATCTAGCACTTTACGGTAGAGCAGTTTAACGGGGACCAATACCACACAATCTCGGACCCATCGCAGGCTGATTTAAGTGGTCACCCATCCCCATACTGGCCGCTGCCAGTGATGCTTGACTTCGGCAATTTGTTGTAAAACCGTGATTTAACGATTAGTGCACTGCGAGGCCTACAATTTTGAAATTTTATTGTTTTTTAGTATGATTACAATAAGTAGGTTCGGGCCGGGATAGCCTGGTCGGTAAGGCGCTGGGCTCATGTCCAAGAGGTCGTGGGTTCGATCCTCGCCGGCCGAAGACTCCCCGTGTAGTAAATGGTGACTGATGCACGTTAAATCTGTCGAGTCTCAAAGTCCTCCATGTTCCCATAACAAATCAATACCTCTGGGGGTACTGATCCAGGAGTTTCCTTGTCTTCTGAATTGGTTCAAAATTACAAGGCTACGGAGTTGAACATTAGTAGTCGTAAACCCATGAAATTGGGTCGGCTGTTCAATGACGGTTATAAAATTATAAAATAAGTAGGTTCGACTTTTAAAAAACAAGAGGATATTTCAGACGCTTTCGATAAGCTAACGGGTTCGGATCCCGCCTTAACCCAGGATTAATATTTGTGCTGTCCTTCTTTAATTTTGTTCTCTACTATGACAGAAATTTTTAAGTCATTCTTTGTATCGATCACACGAACCCGCCTATGTATGTGAATAAATAGAAAAAATAGACTATTTGATTGCAATCACTGTTCGTACTCTTAGTTACACGTAATCAGGGGTCTGTCCAGACATTTTGTGAAAGTTCCGTTTTTATAAAATTGTGAAAAAATTACTCGTAATTTGTGAATATAAAATAAACGCTAAGTCACATTCTTTCTACCAGGGTCCGCTTTTGTGAATTTCTGCAAATAGGGTCCGTTATTGCAAAAAAAAACTTTTTCAGGGAGTTTTTAAATTGTAAAGACATACAAGATTATGCTCAACACTGTGAAATTATAATTTAAAAAAATAAATTTGAAAAAATAAACAGCAATTGCAGCTACTAAATTAGCGATGCAACATACAAATATTATTAGCCTATACTGCTGAACGCTGAATATTCATTTCGGACGAATAAAGGAAGAAGCGTCTGCCGAAGACAAAATTTAGTTCGTTTACATCTGTCTTTCTCCCCCCCCCTTCCTGGGAAGGGTTTATTCGATTAACAAAACAATAATGAAGATAAACAAATTTGTGGAGGGTCCGATTAAAATATAATTTATTTTGTGAAGGGTCCGTTTTTAATTTAAAATATTTTGTGAAGGGTCCGTTTTTAATTTAAAATATTTTGTGAAGGGTTCGTTTTTATGAAAACATATTTTGTGAAGGGTCCGTTAACGGACCCAAATTTCTTCTATACAGACCCCTGGTAATGTATATATGCTCCAATCGGAGATAATCTTCACATAAACCTGGGTCCCACAGTGGATTTCTCCAAGCAGATCACTGAAGTAAAATATCACTGGCTATTGTTAGAAGGCTGACAAGTGATCACTTTGATCAGCCTGCAAAAGGACCAAGGGTGTAAGGTATAGGTCCTCGTTAAACTGTTCTACCGTAAAGTGCTCGACTTTGCACGCAGGTCATAGTGCCACCAAAGCGTATCGTCTCTGCTGAGCATCAAAATTTTGATGGCATATCTTTCTATCATTTCGGGGACGTTCCCCAGATCATCGTTCGGCTCTGGGGATAAAGCGCTCGCCTCCCTATGAGGTGATCCGGGTTTGAATCCCAGCGATGGTTGGTAGATACAAGTTCCGCACCGAGCCCGCACAAACCACAGTACTGACGAAAAATATCCTTAGTGGTAGACGGATCATGGATGAGTCCCCTTGACGTTAGGCTAACCGTGGGAGGTTTTCATGGTTTTTCTTTCCAAGTAACGCAAATGTGAGTTAGTTCCATCAAAGCAGTTCTCTACTAAGGTAAATTTCTTCCAATAATTGATCCAGGAGATCCCTTATTTTCTGGATTTGTTTCAAAATTGCAAGGTTATGGAGTTGAACATGGTTATGGAGTTGAACATTGGTAGTCATAAACTCAAAAATTGAATCAGCTGTTCAACGACGGTTATAAAAAAAATAAAATTGCCCCGCTATGTAGCTCTAGTGCTGAATAAAGGCACTGCTTCTACTGCTACTACTCATAGAACCTGTGTGTTTTATTTTATCGCATCATCATTAGCAGGAATGAACAAAGGTCAAAGAACAAAGGTCAGAAAGGGTCAAAGATTCGTGCATCGAAATTACTGTAGAACCTTAACACTTACAACTGCATAACATACAAGTTCTGGAAATTGCGTGTTTGAACTGGCAGTTTCCACAAGAACTCTTGAAAACACCATGATTATGAATCACACATCTTTCTAATGCGTACTTGTAGCGGGTTTGATTCTAACTTCAACGCAGTGCGTATTTTTCAACCGTTTCTTACGATTTTTTTTCTGTAGGTAGTGTTTTTTTTAAATTTTTAAATACTTGTAAGTTATAATTTATATTAAACACATGTACGTAATAAAAGAAAAATAATCGCTGCATTTTCGGTGCGATAAATATAATTTTGGAATGAAGTTCCGATACATTACGAATTTAGGATAACGGAGTTCCTCCTACTTAAATTACTATCTAATATGACATTGACACGAATATTTCCTGGTTGAGATTAAGGTGGCTATTTGTATTAAAACCCCACTAAGCAGGCTATTCTACTGCTTTTAGAACTATCTAAAAATAAACGAATCGCTTTCACATATTTAATCTAGTTACACTTTAGAGTCCTCCGAGAACAAATTCGCGATTTTTTAGTCATCGCTCGTCACTAGAACATTCCAGTTACAAGCATGTTTCATTCATGCATTTTACTCATGGTTTAATCATGCTTCCGTTAATCCAAATCAGTGTTTCCCAAACTTATGACTTTTGTGTACCTCTTCTAAATTTTTCGTAACGCTGTGTACCACTAATGAAAAAATGAATGTATTTTTTATTATAAAAAAATTTCCCAAAAGTTAAAAATCACAACTGGCTATTGACACCACTGATTATTACCTGTTAACTCTGCAAAAAATAGTAAATAGAAAAATACGTAATCAGGGCTCTGTCCAGACATTTTGTGAAAGGTCCGTTTTTGCAAAATTGTGAAAAACTCGTAATTTCTGAATATAAAATAAACGGTAAGTCACATTCTTTCCACCAGGGTCCGCTTTTGTGAATTTGTGCAAGAAGGGTCCGTTATTGCAAAAAAACTTTTTCAAGGAGTTTTTAAATTGTAAAGACATACAAGATTATGCTCAACACTGTAAAATTATAATTAAAAAAATTACATTTTAAAAAATAAACAGCAATTGCAGCTACTAACTTAGCGATGCAACATACAAATATTTGGTATTTAGCCTATACTGCTGAACGCAGAATATACATTTCGGATGAATAATGGAAGAAGCGTCTTCCTAAGACAAAATTTAGTTCGTTTACATCTGTCTTTCTCCCCCCCCCCCTTCCTGGGAAGGGTTTATTCGGTTAACAAAACAATAATGAAGATAAACAAATTTGTGAAGGGTCCGATTAAAGGATAAATTATTTTGTGAAGGGTCCGTTTTTAGGTTGAAATATTTTGTGAAGGGTCCGTTTTTATGAAAAGATATTTTGTGTAGGGTCCGTTAACGGACCTAAATTTCTTCTAAACAGACCCCTGGTAATCGTAAATTTTCATGGTTAGCTTTATTTTTAAATAGAAAATTTAGAAATTTTCGTTTGTTGCAAGATATTTCGCATAAGAGCGCGTACACCCGCTAAACAGCTCCCGTACCCCTGGGGGTACGCGTACCACACTTCGGGAAACACTGATCCAAATCATAGAACAGCAGCAATGAAGAAAAATGTGTAGAGGCACCGTTATTGCAATTTGCATCATTTGTATTTAGCTTATAATAGCTGAAGTTCTTCCGTGAATATGGGTATGAACTTGCAATCTTCTATATTGCAATTTATGCTCCAAAACAGGAGTAATAAAAGTTGTGATGCGAAAAAAGTGTTCGATGCTAAATGTAAAACAATGTTAAATTATAAGATACAGACAAAAAGCTCACAAAAATACAAAATAACGTACCTTTTAACAGCATCCAGAGCAGATTCTTCGTCATCATCTGGACCATTATTCCACAGTTCTGAGGGTTGGGCATCACCATCTAAAATACAATATAAGTTTCAGTTTCAATAGTTTTATGTAAAGTCACGAAAACTCGCACTAACAGTTATTACTATAGCTTTTAAAAATAAGTTAATTACAAATCACAGGAAAATAAATTTTATCATTATAACTCATTATATTTCTATGCTATTGAAGCAATGGTAACATTTTATTTTCAGCGAAGTAAATGTTGTTTGAACTAAAACAATAAATTCAAAAATTTTTTTTGAAATAACAATAAAAATAATCATATTCTTTATATATAATTACCTCAAGCTAACTGTCATACGCTATCATGTCTGTTACGCTAGTAAATGTTTTTAAGTGTTATTTGAAGAAAGAAAAGATAACATTTTATAATTTTAATATTTCATGTCTTTGAATTAAATCTTGCTTTGTAAAACTGAAATTTCTGATTTTCCGTTCTGTTATCGTATCAGAGTAATTGATCGTATTGTTAGCATACTCTGTTTCCATGTTTGTTTTTTGCCATGTCTGTCACGGCATATTTCTTTATTTTAAAAATTAGAATATTTTTCACATAAAGGAAATATTTTGAATTATTTTTCAACTGGGAAATGTATAAGTTGCTAAAAAAACAGCAAAATGTAGGTAACAGTTAAATTACTATAAAGTAACTAAAATTTGGCAAAAAAAGTTTTCTGATGTTTCGTCTATAACCGTGGAATAGACAAAACAATTGGAATAATTAAACCTTAAAAATCCTTTATACGTTTTCTAACTAACATGTAAATTTTTAAGTAAGTTATCAAAATTATTAATTAGCAATTTATATGATAATTGTATTATTAATATATCAACTTATGACGCCAAAGTAACATAATATATCCATTTATAAATTCTAAGAACCAAAGATTCGAAAGAGGAAATCAGAAAAATTATTATTTTCAAGCGTTTCTGGAGAAACAAAATTGAAAGAATAAACAAACAATTACATATTTCAAACAAAATATTCGACGGCAAATATTTAGTTAAAAGCATTGATAACCAACAGAGCATCACATGTGGTGAGAGCATTGTCACTAAAAAGAGAAAAATCAAGTACAAATATGTTTCGCAAGTGCAACCATGCAAGATGAAATATGGTTCTATCAGGCTACAGCAATTTATAGCACGAAGACATGGAAGCAAGTGTCTACTACAGACCACCATGATAATATTGCGGCAGGAGTTATTCTAATCTGGCAACTTGTAATTCCATAATTTTCTTGTTAACTTGTAAAATAGTGTTTGATGTGGCAGGTGAGGAGAAAGCGTCATTTAATGTATCACACAGAGCGAAACAGATTAGTACGCTACTGAAGGGGAACTCTCTTATGATGTCAACAGCAATTTTTAAAAGTTTTCAACTTATTTCATTTTGAAATAGACATCTTCGGCAGATAGTTGGTTTGCCTTCATGAACTTACTGCTTTTTGATTCAATGTTAGTCATCACCTTCACAAACTCGTCGCTTCGCGACTCCATGTTTGTCTGATGGCTTTCGCCAAAATGGTCTGAATGATTGGTTCTTCTTTTACGGATGACTAATTTATTTATATCTTGATATCCCCCTACTGGACAACCGTAACTCATTTTGCAAAATAATATAATAATTAACAACAAACTTAGATAAATGTGTATTACAGTATTGCAAAGTGCCCTTAGAGATTCTTTATATAAGGATTTTTCACTAACAATTATATGTTAGTGAGAAAAAAACCCACCCTGTGATAACTTTTGATCTAGTGATCGGATCTTCACAAACTTAATGGTTCAAAGCGGTGACTTCAGATGTGCTAGTGTAGACGATACGATAGAAGTTACAAAATCAGACTGAAAAGCGTACTTTATCTGAAAAACGTACTTAATTTTTCCAACGGATGCGGATTTCTGAACTCAAAATATAGGGGGTAGACGCATTCTGGGAAATATGATTCCCATAATTTGGTCAGAAGAGGGATACAAAGTTTAGATAATAAATGTTAATTTTACCTATTGCGTATTTCCCCATATCTCGAGAACATTTTAAGAGAATTAATAGAATTTTGCATACAATTATGAAATTAATATTTCCTAAGATAATTCCACGCAGAATTTTTGTAAATATTTATTCTTTTTTATTATTTTATAGTTGAAAAAAATTTGAATTGTAAGATATAAAATTTTTTTACGCATTTTAAAGTATGAGATTTTATATAGGAAGGTACAAAATTTGTACTATCCGTTGAATGGTTACTAAGAAATTGAATTTTAAGGAATTATTCGAATGTCTAAAATTCGATTTCTAAGAAGCTATTTAGTCGATTCAAAATTCAATTAAAATTTTTTTTACTATTATTTAATTAAATAATAAAAAATAATAAATACTTACTAAAATTAAATTTTTACATGGAATTATCTTTGGAAAAACAAAGTTTATAATTGTGTGCGATAAAACGTTCGATTCGCTTAAAAAAAACTTCTAACTTTGGATTTCTCATGACCAAACTAAAGGGACCATATTTCCCAAATTGCGACTACCCCCGATATTTTGGGTATCAGAAATCTGAATCCGATGAAAAAGAGGTATGTTTATTCAGAGAAAGTACGTTTTCAGAGAGAAAACGTACGATTTCGCAACTTAAAATATCCTCTGCATTAATTATTTAGCATATATGATCACACCCACTGAAACCATTAAGATTGAGTCCTTAAACATGAAGATCCGATCTTTAGACCAAAAGGTATTCAGGGTAGTCCGTTTATTTTTATTTATTTATTTATGTATTATTTTTTCTGGCGCACTGTACACTACCAATCTTGAAGTAAATTAATATGTGTCTGGTATGTTCGACTTTTAATAACAAACGTTGAGCAATTTTTGCTAATAATTATAGAGATTCGAATTCGCACTTGGCTCGCACCGACCACAGTGCTGAAAAACATATTCTCAGTGGTAGATGGATCATGGGTTAGAGTTCTCTCGCTGTCAGGCTAACCGTGGAAGGTTTTCATGGTTTTTCTCTCTATGTAACGCAAATGCGGATTAGTATAAAAAGAATTTATGGTGAAAAATGAATGATTGATTTATAAAATCAACACGATTGACCCTTTAAATCAATAAGATCAACCCTTAAACTCTATACGATTGTCGTTCACCTTCCAATCAGGTGAACTGGGTGCGATTCCCAGCCCAGAAATGGCTGGTAGATAAGAATTCCTCATCCGGCTTGCACCGACCACGATGCTGACGTAAAAATATCCTCAGTGGTAAATGGATCATGGGTTAGAGTCATCTTGCCGTTAGACTAACCGTGGGAGGTTTTCGTGGTTTCCCTCACCATGTAACGCAAATGCGGGTTAGTTCCATCAAAAAGTCCTCCACTTACGGAAATTTCTCCCAATACTTGATCCAGGAGTTCCCTTGTCTTCTGCATTGGGTTCAAAATAACAAGGCTACGGAGTTGAACATTAGTACTCGTAAATCCAAATTTGGGTCGGTTGTTCAACAACGGCAATAAAATAAAATGAAATAAATAGTTACAGACACATTTTCTCTAGTTAATAAAAGAATATTTTGTAATTTTTAATAATTTATGAATGGCTCTTTTTCTATAATTTGACCAAAAAAAAAAAAAAAAAAACTTTTTAAATTATGGAGCAAATAAATATAAAGAAACGCCGCTTGTTATGTTACGTAACTAATCCTTCTTCAGCAAAGGGAATTTATATCTCGAATAAATATGTAGTTCCGCGTATTTCAGACGATTAGTTATTTCCGGAAGCAATGAGACGTGAACTAACTCTTGTCTGCAGGCTGTCTCGACAGTGTATCTGAAAATATGCATTAATTTAAATAAATGAAGCTACAAAAAGGAGTGTTTGTTTTTAAAATTTCTGATGCGTTAATTTCAAGAATATTTTTTTTTCTGATGATGATCTTAAAAGTTAAGAGATGATAAAGGAAGCCTTGTATAGCAAATTTTTCGAGTGTTCTGTTATTTTGGGAATGAAGTAAAAGTCAAATGAAATGAGTTTTGGCACATTAGAATTTATAAAAAAAGAGTATAAAAATGTCAAAACAAGCTCAGAGTACATAATAGATTAAAAAGTAAACATATTTCTTCATAATGAAAAAAAAAAGGATATTTTATAATAAATCAATATTTGGAATTGATTCCACATGTTCGAATGTATTTTGCTAAAAAAAATTTATAAAGAATGAAAAAATGTTGTTGAAAAAAATTACTGTTGTTATTGTACGTTGTGCTTTATCGAATAAATTTATATATAAAGACATTTTTATATTTTTTTTTAAACACGTAACTCTAATCTTAGAATTATTTATAAATAAAAATTAAAAACACTGGAATACACACACGTTTCAGAAAGTTTTAATAATGTTGCATTTTACATTCCAAAACGCAAGAAATATGTATTTTTTTGAAACCCTTATTTCACTTACGACATTATTAAAACATTTTACCTACATTTACATACCTGAAACAAATAAAAAAACATTTTTAGTAATATATTCGTAAAAAATATTACAGAGCCCTAGATTTATAAGAAAGCAAATATTTCATTCAGAACTAAATTTTGCAATTTTGAGCGGATTTGTACAGATCATTGTATTTGCAATCACAGTTTTTTCAAAGATTAATTGGTTAATTATATGTAATGAACTAATTTTAGTTTTATATGGGAGAGAGAGAAAATATTTTTTTTTCCAGCAATCTACACTGACGGTATTATTCCTAAATTTATATCCTGCTAAGTATTTTATATAATAGAATTTTTTTCTCCCATATAAAACTAAAATTAATTAATTAAATTTAATTAATGAATTAATATTGGAAAAAACTGTACTAACATCAAGTGTCATGCACTACAAGTTAAAAAAATGCATTTGAACTTGAGTGGATAAAAAAAGTATTTGATTAACGATTGAAAATTTGAACAAGATATATAAATATATATAGGGAGATTGCGAACTAATAGTAGGAATTGAATAATATTTATTGCAGTGAGAAATTTTAATTACATTGTGGTTCTGAATGTGGACTAATAATCATGAATGTTTTCATATTAAATCAATTCAATGAAGTCCCCAACATATTTAAGATTCCCGTGTTCAATAGACATCTGGCTTTCCCCAAAACCCTCCACCATTAACGTGGTAAACTGATTGTTGCTAAGCAACAGTGGATCGAAGTAACTAAGTGTGAAGTATCTTGGAGTTTCCCACGTGCTCCCTGAGTTCTTTTTTAAAAACTTCTTTGGGTGGTGTCTAACGTGATCTTGTCTGGAATGAGCATTGATTCTAGAGTTTGGTTAATCTGTCTGGTGTGGTATTTGACAAGTTTGAATCGAAAAATAAGAAGCTTAAAGAAATATACGGTTTCTTTTAAAATAACTTGTTATTATAAAGAATAAAACTTACTTAACTTATAATCACTTTTAAAGTAAATATAAAAGAGACAAAAAAAATATAACCTTGAAAACTTTATGAAATGCTGGTGTTTCATAAGAGGTATTAATATCTGTTCTTTGCAGGCTTTGTCCCCTTATGAATGAACAATTTTTAGCACATATTATGCTATTTTGCATGTAGAGAAGCCCCAGTTTAAAGGGAATTAAAAACATTTGAAATGCTATATCATCATTGCATTGTTTAAGCTCATAAAAATATTCTAAAATTCTAAATTATTCTAAGATTTTAATGATTTTCATCTAAGTAAAGAAACCTCGTAGTAAAACTTAAGTTTTTGAATAATAATTTTTTGACGTAGTTGACGAAAAATGCATGATTTTGATCAAGTTTGAACCCTATTTAGTTGAATTTTCCAAAACATGTGTACTTTTGAAAAAGTATGGTGTTCAAGCTGGATAACTTTTTGCACTATTAGGGATGATTCATCATAGTCTTATGCAAAAATACATATTTTGAAACAATAAGTTTTTATTTGAGCAGAAATCATTACATTGCTAATGCTCCCCATTTAGAATAGGTTGGAGCTCCATTTCTAGAATATTTAGAAACATATTTATTTTGGAAAGGCTTGGAGTTTGATCAGGATAATTTTGAACAGAACTGGAATACATTTATCGTTTTATTCTTTTACAAAAATACTTATTTTGAATAGAGAATAAACCACAACTTTACCAATATTTAAGATAGGCTATAGTTTTGAATATAGTTTTCATAGCTTCAACTATTAGAAATGTATTGTAAGTGAAATAAATTTTAAAATTGAACTATATCTGCGAAATTTTTCTGTAGTTCAACAATCTATAATTTTGAAAATATAATGCCTGTATTCATCTTATTCTCTTATTTATTAAATTCGGTGACATGAAGTAGTGTTTGCACAGACGACCGGAACTTCAGACGGAAGCTGTATCTGCATCGAATGCTTATTAAATAATGCTTTTTTATTGACGTTTTAATATTAAACATTTTCAAACGGCGATAAAATTATCAAAAATGATAAAATTTATTCTGTTTTTGGATGTAACGTGAGAAAAAAAGCCGAATTTTTTGTCCGACACAAAACTTTCCAACCATCCAAACCATCCAAAGGCGTTAAAGGAGGACGGTGTTTTTAGACAAAATTATTTTCTTTCAAAAAATAAATAAATAAATTAAAATACTTTTGAGCGTTTCGCATATTTTTATCCAGAAGTGCATACATAATTAAAATCTGATTTGTTCATTTCAAGTATCTAAATATATTTTTAAATATACTAACCGACGACATCTTTCTTCATGACTTGAGAAGCTATAAGACCCATGGATGCAGATTTCCTCGCTGAGGATTCGTTTAGTCCAGGAGACCTCGGCCATGCCACGAACTGGGAACGGTATTCCGTGGTTTTGGGCACTTTACCATCTTCAGGTGGACCCGGAGTGCCCGGGTTACCGAGAGGATTTGTGCTTGGAGGGAAACTTTGAGCCATCTGGTAAAACAACAACAATGAAAAACATTAAGAACCAATCAACATTTCAGTAAAAAAATAGGGTAAACTATATTGTAGTCTTTAATCATCTTATGATAAGGTTTACAAAAGAAAGTGTTTGAAAAGTTTTAATTTTTTTGATGAAAACGTAAAATTACTCTAACAGACAAATCGTAATGTTTCAGCATTAATGATAACAATAAGCTTTATAGTACTGTTACTATACTTTTAACAGTTCGAATTTTTAATATTTTACTAAGCTATTAAACAATTGTTTGGGGGTTATTCATGGTCTACTTATTCACTTAATCAATAAATACTTAATATTTTGAAGGTTGGTATGATTTAGGTAGATGTGGTACGAACTAGGCAACAGGTTTTTGTACTTACTTCACAAATATTATTACCAAACATTATTTAAATAGCTAAAAAACTGTATTACATTATTAAATTATTTTAAATGTAATTGTCAATGATTTCTGACAGTTAAATGTTTTAATTTCTTAACAGTTTAACACACAAAGACAGAGAGAGAAAAAAAAATAGAATTACTTTTAGAATACTTAAGAGATATTAAACTACAACTTACTAGTTTAAAGTTGCTTAGAAAATAAATTTCCGATTTAAATTCAGACATTTTTAAAAACTTAAAAAATAAGCCAAAATGTCGTTGAAAAATTCGATTTTTATCAATATAAATCCAAAACTATTTGATGCTGGCTTATCAAATACTTATTTATCAAACATTTAAGGAAGGTATCACAAATTTCACTTGCCAACCTCGATTAAATTTTTAAAAAAAATGTGTTTGGAAAGGTGAAAAAATCCATCTTCTTCATTTCTGCAATAGAAATATGCATTTTTAGAAATGGATTTTATAATGAAAGTGTTCCATTGAATTCATGGCAGCTTAATAACAAATTGTTTGCCGAGTAGTTAGATTTAGCATAGGTTTCCAATGTCCCCAAAAAAATTTGCTCGTGTATTTTTAGAATAAATTTAAAGCTAAGAAAAGAATTTACTACATTACAAAAACGTAAACATTACATGCAACAATTATATGCGATTACTAAATTCTATTAGAAATTAAATTTTTATTTAAAAGCAGGTACACACATGGACTGTTGGAATTTTTATACTAAAATTAGGCTAAAATAACCCGCAGCAGTCTGCTCATCCAATTAACCGTAAAATATACGGTAAAGAACATTTTTACTTTTACGGTTTTAAAACTGTTTAGAACCATTATGGTTAAAAAAACATTAATACAAAAACATGAGATTTTTTTAACCATTTATAACTAGCTGGGTTTCAAAACCGTGAAAAAGATATTTAACTGGGAATTGAAGATAGTTTGAGATGGTACTGCCATATATGCGGGAATGAGAGTATCGTATTCTAATAGTCCAGGATCGCGAATTGGGGAGAGCAGGATATTAAAAATTCTTCATGTGCTTAAGGGAATGGAAGAAATATTGTGGTGTCAACACTGGGACTAGAAACCCCGTTCTAATGCTCATGAGGTAGACAGATTAGCCCTCTCGGCTATAATATGTATCCATCTTCAAGGGAATAAGTAACAGGTGAGATACATTTCTGGTTGTTTAACCGTATTTGGTGAAAGCTGCTGATAAACGGTTTTGCTCATAGCTAACACTTTGAATACCATGTTATTTATGGTTATTTGATTGTTTTGTTTGAATATGTTAAAACAACAATTAAATAAATTGTTATTTAGCCATTTTTTCCTAAAAATTAACAGTGTGCAATAATTGTACTAAAACATAAGTATTAAAATAAAATAAAATTTTGCTACTATATCAAAATCAGATTAATGTCACAAATGAAAGCACGATGAAAAATTATTAACACATTTTTCTATAATATTGAATCATAAAATCCCGGAAGTCGTAACTGATACCTGTTCTTTGTCCTCCCTTTTTCTTGAGTCAGTTTCATCAGTAGGTTTTGCTACGGGTTTTGTGTCTTCATCAGGGATCTAAAGAAATAACAGCCGCATAAATTTCACAAACTACGAGCATATAGGAACTGTTTACAACTGCACTTGCTATATAACCATTCCACATTTATTGTATAAACGTGCACAACTGTCATGCATGTCACACAAACGACATGACAAAAAATGGGAGAATGGGAAAATATTAACAGGGAACAAGTTTTACTGGTACGGAATAAATCGAAAACATGCACGTGTTTTCACTTTTCTTTTTAACATTCAAGTTCGACAAATGTTGCGTAAATCATTTTATCACTAATAAAATAAAATAGAGATTTTTATGCGTTGTTGATTTTAGTTAGTAATTAAAGACAATGATTTCATAATCTTATGAGACATATTTAATGTTTTAAAATACTTTAAATTAGCAATTGTCATTAAAAACAATTAAGTTCAATCAGACTCAAACGCAGTTTTCAAAAAGTTTTTTTTTCTGCGCAAAAAAGTCACATTTTTTGCTTGCGCAATAAAAAGTTTTTTTTTCTGCGCAAAAAAGTCACATTTTTTGCTTGCGCAATAAAAAGTTTTTTTTTCTGCGCAAAAAAGTCACATTTTTTGCTTGCGCAATCATACTAACTATTTTTTAGAATACTTTACTGCAATAATAATTTAATTCGTGATAAAAATTGAAAAACAAAATATAAAAATTAATAAGAGCAAATTATCTACAAGTAAAACCGTATTGAATCACAGGCAGAAAAAATCAAGCTAATTACGGATTCTACTCAGTTAATTTAATTTATTTTAAAAAGAATAATTAAGTAATTTAAATTGAGGAACTTAAATTAAAACATTGTAACGCGAGTAAAATGTATTACGAAATATTTTAAATGTTTAATAAAATCCAGTCTTTATTACTTCACTGATCTTTGATTTCAAAATTTTTCCTTGATTTCAACAATGGTTAAAAATATAAACAATTATTTTATACACCTTTAATCAATTATCTAGCAAAACTGAAAGAATAATTAACAGAAATTACAGATTTCGCGTAATTTTTAAAATGAAAAATTAAAATAGAATAAAAACTAAAAAAACTCACGAAATATACACATAAAAGCTACCTTATAATTCGACAACTTAATGTTATAAATTAAAAATGTTTTCTGATAATCTTTTGAGAAATAATTTCCTTTGAAAGTTTTTTAAAAAATTGTCGGATTAAAACAAATTTGCTTTATTTGGTTCCATGGATCACAATTTCATTTCTTTTTATTTTACAAAAGAACAATAATGGTTTAAAAAATAATAAATTTTTTATTGACTCAAAAATTAGTTTCTAAAATTGTCTAGTTTTAAGAAAAATTTAATTTTAAAATTTTCTCTGAATTTGTAAAAAGGAAAAATCGTCTGATTTAAATAAATAAGTTTTATTCAGTTTATTTTTTATAACTTTATTATTTAATTTTTATAAAAGAACTAAATTCATTGAAATTGTTTGAAAATTGTTTAACAATGAATCATGTAAGAGATACATATATCTCTTTATTTTCTTAAAATAGATAATTCGAACCATATTTCATTAAATAACAAACATTGAAGGATAAGAGATTAAACAAACTTTCTGATTATTATTCATATTTATTATTTTTTCATCTTGTGTTTATATTTTAATTTTTGCTCAATGAAATAACTCCATAATAGTCAGTAATTTAATAGCTCTATTTTATAATGTAGCTCAAATCAGCTGATCTGAATTATTTGGACGAATCACAAGCAATTTAATACTGAATATGCTTAATTTCATATTTATACTTTCAACTTCAATGATTGAAAACGTCGATTTGTAGTAAGTTTTATAGAAAAAAAAATCGCGAAACAAACGCTATAAGTTTATTTTTGTTATGTGGACAGAAAAAAAGAACTTATACACAAAAATAAATCCAATAAATAAAACGGTGTGAATTTAAAAATAAAATACAATCATTTGTCTTGAATATCTTCAGAAGAAAAAAAAAAGCAGTTTTTAGAATTTCGTTTTTAATTTCCCATTGCGAAAAATTCGAATAATTTTGATTAAGTTTAATTCAAAGCTGAAGCTTACAGAATTGATGATGATTTCAATATGTTTTAATAAAAATTTTAATTCCTATCAGTTTAAAAACGAGTATTCAAATATCTGAATTCATTCAGAGATTTGGATCTCCAAATTAGTTACCAATTCAAAGTTGTGTATTTGTATGTATTTATAATTTGGTTTAAATTTAGATATTTAGAGATAAGATTCTTAGATCCTGTATCTATTTATAATTCTCCATACGCACTAAACTAATTAATTATTCAGATGCTTCGAATTCGTCAACGCGAAAATTTATCGCGTTGAGGTTTAAATTCATCTTGAAACTGTATGCTTTACACATCACAAACACTTTAACAAAAAAGCCATTAGCAGATACTATTCAGTTTGGATTTAAAACCATGCTAAAGGTAGAGGGAAGTCCATGCTTTTTGAAACCATCTTACCGGTGTTGCTTTTAACCTTCTACTGATTGAAGAATCAGCAGATCGGCTTCTGACGGATGCTCCACTCTTGAAGTGTCTCCTCTCTTCTGACTGTCCAAAGACAATGGAAAGAAATGCAAACAACCTCCCAATATAATAATTCATCAAGGTCAAAAGTTCGTTACTTAAAATAACCAAAATAAAAGGTTTTTGATAATGAAAAGTGTTCTATGTCATTGACACAAAAACAAGCCAATAGATTTTTTTTTCTCAATTTAAAAAAAATATTATAGGTAACATTTTATTTGTGTCATAGTTAATTTTTTCCCTTCAATCTTGCAATTAAAAAGGATGTTTTAAGAAGACATAGTAAACGCGATTACCTCAAAGTTAACTGGCTAGATAAGTTTTACGACCTATGACATGAGTCTTTAAATTTTTTAAAATCTATAATTAATTGTGATTTTAATAATTCAGGTTTTTAATTTTATAATTTTATGAAAAGTCACAAATAACAGTGGTCTGTTCAGACTGCATATTTATAACTGACTACTTCTCTTTGGGCAAGTGAGGATTCCACAACCATTGAGTTTAATCCCATTAGCTGCAGGGTTTTTTTTAAAGTTAGTCAACCAAGTTTCTCGGAAAATAAAAATTAAATTATCTACAAAAATTTATTAAACTAATAATAAAAATGAATAATAAACTTCGATTTTTATTAATTCTCACCAAATCATTTGTTTATTACTCTGGCCTTTATCATTTGTCTCTTTCGTTGTTGTCACTAATGATAATCTTATATTATTTTTTAATTAACCACGTAATAAAATTGGAAAATGGAGAACTTGTTTATTATTAATATTTTTAGTTTATCAGTTCTATTATTATAGATAATTTCAATTTTTATTTGTACAGTTTCATTTCCTCTAAAACTTACATTGTGAAAAAAATATGTCAAAATAGCTCCGAAACAAATAATAGTCGAAATTGAAAACTGTTTTCAAAATTGAAACAGCATATGCTCATTTTTGAGCAAAATGCACAGTCCTGAAAGTGATGTGGATGGAGAAATGTGTTAGAGAGATGTTCATTGGCTTGAAACGAAGAGCCTCCAGTTTCGTAGTAGGATGCTCTAACCTCAGTTCTACCTAAGTCCAGGGTGAGTCAGGAAGTTTTATATAGTGGTCGCCACAATGACGCATCATGACTATATTCCATAGGCTCAGAAGTTCTTAAGATATTGCGAAATTAAAATTACCGATCTCCATATTTTCCAAATTGCAACCTTTTAAATTAGAAATCGGAATGTCATGATGATTCATTGGGTGTTCACTATATAAAGCTTTCTAACTCTTCCTTAACTGGATGTACTACTATGGTTAGAGCATCTTGCTACAAATCTGAAGACCCTTTTGGTTCGAATCCTGCCGACAGCCAACGAACATTTTTCTCAAGTATTTTTTCTCCCACATCACTTTTGAGACTACGCATTTTGTTCAAAAATGAGGATCTGTTTTTTTTAATTTTGAATACATGGGTTTTCGAATTCCATTATTATTTGTGTCAGAGCTATTTTGACACATTTTTGCACATTATTTTTACAGTATACTCACTAAATAATTTGTTTATTCGCTGGCTGTTCTTAATTTAGAAGCCCTTTTTCCCGTTTTATAAGACAATTCAAAATGGATCATTGAGTTGTGAAATTGATTTGATGGTAGATTTTTAATTTTAAAAGCAATGTCTTTTTATTCCATTAGTTTTAAGTAAAAAGATTAGATTGAAAACATCAGAATCTGAACACAACAACAGAAACATATAATTACTCTGTATTTTTATGCCGCTTTTCAATCAAAAGTAGCACTCTTTTTCCGTAATTAAGGTTAATAAACCATTTCGATCTGTGAGAGAAAGTTTTGATCCATGCCTGGGTAGGCGGAAATACAATAAGTCACGCGACTGGCTTTAAGCACTTAGTTTTATGAATGATCATTTTTTCAGTATATGGTATAAGTACTTGGATCTTTTTTTATGAAGACTAACAAATAATCATTATGTTCGATGTACAGAACAAAAATTTTTCTATTGTCACTGAGGCGGAACTGACGAAAGAGACAGTTCGGCGACAGCTGACTCAATTTCAAACACACCCAATCAAAGGCGACTGGATTGAATACAAAAAAAAAAAAATGAAACAAGTTTTTTAATTATTATTTATCTGCTTAATTTTAATAATTTTACAAAAAAATATTACAAAGAATTAAAGCTGAAAATACGTGCCATATCTTAAAATGTATGTGATATTTAAGATTTTTTGTACGTTAGTTCAAATAAAAATTGTATTTGTACGTGGACTCTAGATCACCTTTAAAAATACAGAATGTTTTTCATTAAACAAGTCGTAACTGTAATCATAAAATGCAATTGATATGTGATCATCCTCTCACCAAATGCGTAGTTTGTTAGGGACCCTAGAATCATAAATTTTCATAAAAACATAAAAAAATAAATATCTTTTACAATGCCCCGGCAAACTAAAGAATGTGAACAAGTATAATTTTCAGCAAAGCTTTCACCTTTTATGCAAAAATAAAGTATAGTTAAAAGAATTATATTTTAATCTTAAAAAAACAATAATATGTATATTTATTTTTTTTAATAAATTCCTTGCCAATGGTTTTAAATTTCATATCGAAGAAAAATAATTAAAAAAATCCCTTAAAAAGAAATTAGCCAATCCGGTTAATAGTTTTTTAATTTATCCTATCAGTTAAAAGTATTTGATTTGTGCAAAAAGTGAGCTCCGACTTTGTATTTTGATTTGTTAGTAAGCGCTTTTTTCTTTTTAAACGACTGAGCTGCATCATTGTTATTATTTGAAATATCAATGTAATAATTAAACTTTATAAATTTGTATATTTTTTGATAATATATCTTAAATATATTTTTAGAAATTATTTACATTTTAAAAATATTTTTGTTAGCAGAAATCTCAATCTTAAGCATAAAAAAATAGCTTTTTGCATATTGCACATATTTACCCTCGTTAATATTAGATTAGTGATACTAAAAACCATATTTCATAACACAAATAAAATTATCAACCATGATTTATTTGCCCTATAACTTACATCGGTATACCCATTGAAACTGCCCTAGGCCTACCACGGCATTCGTTTTCCCATAGCTTACAAATTATAACATTAAAATTCTCGGAATGTTACTAAGATGATTTAACCTAGACTTATAAAATATAAACAAACTTATCTAACACTTAAAGTCAATACAAAAAAGACGAACACAGTTAAAGAAATATGAAACCAATGGAGCAATAAACTAATAAATAATTAATCTATTTAAATGGAGATAAAAGGAATTTAATATCACGTTCAATTCAACTCATTTTTTGCGGACACACATTTTGGTATGAAACAGCGGCCCAGACGACTTTCCGATAAGAGGGTAATGCACGACTGGCCATTGTGAATCATCTCAATTTTTTCCACATGATTAAACTCAGAGTTTATCATGGCTCCTTTTTAATACTGGTGACCTGTTAAACTATACCATTTAGCGGAAACCATTGTTATTAATGATTTGTGGAGAAGAGTTTGTTAGACTTATTTGACTTTTATGCCATCAGATAATTGCATTTGAAAAGTTAACCTCCAACAAAACAAAATGCTTTTTGAAAATGTTTGTATCGATAGCAATTGAAAAAGTAGTTTAAAATAACTATAGTTTCATAATAATTAATACTTTCTTTGTATTAAACTGCAGATTCAGTTTGAAAGTTTGTTTTAAATGATCAAAAATTAAAGTCTTTAAAAATTCCTAGTTATGCATATATATTGTCACGTTTCACAATTAAGTAAGAAATCAAAAGATGAGCAAGCAATCAAAATTACGCAATCTAAACTATTATTTCTAAATAGAAAAATAGAAACATATGATGTTCCTACACGGAGGAAATTTTTTTTTATAAAATTACCGTACGGTATGATAGTGGCATTTCCGGAGAAAAAAAGCATACTTTTGACTAATAAAATAAAAATGTACGATATATAAACCGTTGAATTGGTAGTTTTAAAGTTTATATGGTAACGGTTTTTGTCTCTACCAAAACACTTCGATAATAATTACCGAGCATTTTGGTGTTACTATAGAGTCAGAAACACAGTAAATTTTATCATATTCCAGTAGTTTTAACCCTCATTTTTTTCTCAGTGTATTTAAAAATTACAAGTTTGAAACCAATATTAATTGCATTTAAATTAATTTTTCCTCTATAACTCAGAGAGTAATCGTAAGCCATTAAGCGGTTATTGAAGTATTTTAAAACAGTTGTGATTTCATTATAATAAGTACACCCTTTATACCCAAACTATTGTCTTAATTTGAATTTTGCTCAAATTAACAAATAGTCACTAATTAATATTCCTAGTTAAACATTACAATTTTAAAATCTATATCTAAGTATTTTTTTAATCTTTCGCAACAAAGTCAGCTGTTCCCAATTTTTCACTACTCCGGAATTCTATTTGATCGAGCATCTTTAAAAGGAACCCCAAAAATAAAAACATTATTTATTAGAAGCTAAGAAATATATTAACCAAAGAAAGACTTCTAATCGTTTTGAAATTGTTTTCAACATGAAAGGGTCCAAACTTTTAACCGCTTTTCTGATCAAACGATAGGGATCATATTTCCTAGATTGCGTCTACCTCCTATATTTTGGGGGTTAGAAATCCGAATCTACTGAAAAAAGGTATGTTTATTCAGAGAAAGTACGTTTTTAAGTCTTATTATGTAACTTAAAATATCGTCTGCACTAATTAATTAGCACATTTGAGGTCACCCTCTTGAACCATTCAGATTGAGTCCTGGAACGTGAAAATTCGAGCATTAGATCAAAAGTTATTCAAGGTTAACCGTTTTTTATTGCAGAAGACGAGCTGGACTAGTTGGAAAAAGAGCTGAATTCTCTTTTAAAGCACTTTCAAGTGCTCGATCATGACTTTCAAAATTTTCGATGGCTTTCGAAAGATCTTTTATTATTTTTTTCTGTGCTTAAAATATTCTGCAGGAATAAAACTGAATCGTTTTTCTCTCTCTACATCTCATGGCAATATCTCAAAACAGTTTCAAAATGCGACAACCAAAAATATTTTTAGATATAAACCAAAAAGAATAACATTAGATTTAAAAATATTTATTTTTATTAAGCATATCAAATAAAATTAAATTACAAACAAATTCAAATTTTGATAAATTCCAAAACTTTTCTACGAGCAGAGAAATAAGTTAATAAGGTTGTATTCTTTCAGGAGTTTATTTTCTTTTTAAAAATGATTATTATCTATAAAAATTATTAATAAGAAAAATATATTGTAGAAAAGAAGCAATGTCTAAATAATTTATTCCTGTAAATTTATTTAAAAATTATGAAAGATAAATAAATAAGCAAAATAAAAAATATCAGTAACATGTTATTGTTCCATATTTTCTAATTTTTGTTAAAATGTTCGCAATCTTTACATTAGTCTTTAATTATGTTATGGATTCATTTATCTTTTCATTATGTAATTTCTTTAAATTATTAATCTTTATGTATTATTATAATGCTTAACCGTTACGAAATTATTTGTTATATTTCGAGATTTTAATATTGTATTTTAACGTAATATAAATAAATATTTTTTCTGATAAAAAAATGTTGTAATAAAATAATGTGTGAGAAAATAATTTAACTTATTAAGTGACAAAAATAATTGTAATATTACTAAATCTATATTTATGTAAAGACGATTTGAAAATAAATAGGAAGTAAATATCTGTATTTTTTATAGTTTATATAAAGCAATATTATCAAAATTTCACCTAACAGATTCCAAACAAAGAAACTATTTATTTTTCAATGATTGTTTTTCTATAATAGGAAAATATATATAACGAAAATATGAAAGATAAATTCTAAACAACACTCAAATCAAAATGAAGGCTTTCAGCTAAAATAATTCAATGTTTAAAACAAGTTACAAAGCAACTTCAATCTCATTTTATGAAATGACCAGCACTGTTAAAATTTCCGAATCAAATCACGGTAAAAAGTACTGACAACATGAGTGCAGCGCCCGTAAAATCAATTCTACACCGTAATTTTTACAATAATATTTATTTAGATACATTATTTCAGTGATTTTACAGTAAATATTACTGTAAATTTAGTGATTTTACAGTAATTTTTACAGTAATATTCATTTAGTTACATTATTTAAGTGAATTTAGTAAATATTACTGTAAAAATTACGATATATCCAGATATTTTTGTTCCGTGAAATTATACGTTATTTTTACGAAGTAATTTTATCCAGAATATTTTTTAATGCAGCGTGTTCAGTGTGTTGTAGTGTGTAGAATAGTGTATTCAGTTATTCCACGATACGTAACATTTTTAAATATTTAACTTTTTCTTGTTAAAACTCGTCAACAAAGTTTGTTGCAATTCAGTTCATTATATCAGATATACAGCTTCTATCTCACTTCTCACATCCATGTATACAAAAAATAACTATGAAAACTTTGGCAAAAATTGGAGAAGGAAGCTGTCAAAAACGTACAATATTACAGCTAAGCAAACCCGTAAGAAACTTTTCTATAGTCGTAGAACTATTCTATAGTTTACTATTGTAATGGAAAAGATTTCTCGGAGTATTTTCGGTAGTAATATTTGATTTCAAAATAAGATTATTAAGCAGTTACATTTTTTAAAACAATGGAATAAGCTGTGACATATTTAATTCGATTATTCTCTCGTAGTTCTGTAAAGTAACGAAAAAAAATTTTTCGAACTTAATAACTAATGAAATAAATTTATTTCTACCCGGAAACATAATATTTGTCATCAAATTAAAAAAAAAAAAGACTTAAATTGAGAAACGCAACTCGAATAAGTATATAAATATTTTTATTTTTGTAGTTTTAGAACAGGGGTTTCCAACTTACATGAGGCCGGGGGCCACAATTAAAAACACAAATCAAATGGCGGGCCGCAACTTTATCAAAATTTTATGTAGGACTCTTTTATGTTTGAAAGAACATTAAATATTACTGTCAAATTTTTACCAAGTTGTACAAAACAAAAGTACTGAATTACAAATTAAAATAAGAAGTAGATTTAAAAAAAAATATTTAATTGTTATTAATAATATTTTTAAAAATATTAAATAAATAATAAAAATTCGGGCTACAATAACTTTAATGTGCACCTATGTATTAAACAATGAATGTACAACAGATATTTAATTGTTAAGATGTTAAATAAGTTAATATTTTATTGTTAATTTTAAAAAAGTTGGTATTAAAACTTACATAGTAGCACACAAAATATTTAATGAGAAAATTGAGGTTTGTCTGCTGCAACCACCAGAGAATAGATATTTACATTTTAAATTAAAAATTTACAAATGTGTGGGTAAATATTTTTGTATAAAAATAGTGGTTTCAAAAAATTAAATTGGAGAATTTCTTCGAGAAAATTTCTGATACGCCCATGTTAAATTATATTCACAAAATACAAAAAAAAAAAAAAAGATACACGATTATTTTTGTAATAGAAATAAATTTTTTTGAACCGTTGGTATGTTAAATTTCACTGAAAGGAAGAAATTAGGTTTTTATTAACGAGAAAAGTGGAGTTTTTACCGTATAGTTGTTTTACGAAAATTAACCGCAAAAAATGACAACTAATATATTTTAGTTCGCGGGCCACAAAAAAAGGTTACGAGGGCCGGATGCGGGCCCCGGGCCGCCAGTTGGAAACCCCTGTTTTAGAATATAACTACAAATATTTTTAGAAACCTTCCTTCGAAATTCCATTGTTGAAACCAAAAGAAGGCAAAACTTTGTAATGCCTGTTGTATTTAGCTGGAATAATAAAACAGTTGATGTAAAATGTCATGAAATATGTAGTATTACATTGCTAAGAATATCCGTAGAAGGATGTTGAAGAGCGTGTAAAAGACCCCTTACAAATATTAAGGCAATTAATTCTCTGTCAAACAATCTAAAAAATTAATATATTGTAGTTTAGAACATTCTGATCCAAAGTTTTCATTGACACTAAGTCCAAAAATTGATAGTTTCCGAGATACAAAGCTTCAGACATCAATAATAATTCTGAATTCCTTTATACCGTCAAGATAACCAATGTGCACCACGTGGTGTTCATCGGATAAGATTTTGTACAAGAAAGTATTGAATGTTCGATTAAGTAATGAAAATACTCTAAATGGATGCCAAGCTTTCAGCGCCAACATCGCCAACTCTTGAAACGACGTTGCACAGCATTGTTTTTTCTTAAATCGTGTGAAATGAGGAAAAGAAAACTTATTGATTAATCAATTAACAAGTAATAAGAATTAATAAAAATTATATCCAAAAATCGTAACAAAACTATGCCTTTCTATTCGCCTTTAAAGAAACTGATGAAAGAATAATATTGTTTCTAGCAGACTATTTTCTTCTAGAGTGAAACAAAAGTAAAAATTTCTTATCTCGCATTTGATTTGTTAAGGGTATGTCAGCATAAGACGCGTAATTTTTAATGGTTCAATCAAATCCAATGCTCTTGCAACGTCACATAGTTGTTTCTTTTCAAAAACAAATGTTCTTCTTATTTATTGAAATATGTCACCAAGTTTAGGATTTCAGTAAGACTTCAAAACTATAACACTTTTTATGAAATAATTCTATGATATATATCGTAAAAGATAACGCGAATTAAATTACTGTCAGACGTGTCTAACTTTTAAATTGTTTGAGAGCATATTTGTATAGTTTGATAAAGAAATAAAATGGAACTATATGTAGTGGCGGTTCATTACTTAAATCCTATTCTGCAATGGTCTTTTCTTAACTTGCAACAGAGTATATTATTACTTCATCTCATTCACTTAATCCAATGCTGCGCATAAGTGCGCTTCAAGCACTTTTTACCACAGTGACCGTTGCCTACATTTCCTACGTTTCGGACAACGCGTTTACTAAACTATTCATTTTTGGATTTGTCAAAGAGAACTTTTAATCAGAATGTTTTGAACTACAACACATGAAATTTTCAGCCAATTTGACACAGGAATTGTTTCTATTATATTTGTGCGGGGTCCTTTGCTGACAAGTTATTATTTTCTAAAATTGACAGAGACCCTTTTTAGATACTAAGATTAATTTTTTTTTGAAATTCAATTTCATTAACTGCAGGTTTTGTAATTAACTCTGCAAGTTCCAGTATTCCTGTCTTGTCTATTTTCCTTTAATCAACATAAATCCATAATGGTGACAAATGTTAAGGAATGATAGAAACAGTTGCATCTCGCATTGTAATTTTCGCGCAGTTATAAAATAAAAAAGATGAAAAAATAATCTATTTGCTGAATCTGTTTACTTACTCTCGCTCTTGAATCCAAGTCTTGGGACGCGAGACCAAGCTGGGGGCCAATATCTAAAGAGGAATCACATGATTCCCCTTCATCATACGTCAAATGATCCCTTGCCATCTGCCCGGGATACTTCTTTTTCCTAGATAAAGAGGGTTCAGCAGACGCTGCAAAGAGAAAAAATAAATATTTCCCAAAACGGAACTAGTAAGAATACTTCTGACTCTTCAACAATAAAAAGATGAGTTACATTATAGTAGGAGATATTCATCAATGAGAACATTGTTAAAATATTCAACAATGAATATTGCTTATACAAGAAGATACTCAACAATAAGCACAATGCTTACATGCACTGAGAAAAAAAGTGTGGTCAAAACTACCAGAATATGGACAAATTTACCGTGTTTCAGGTTCTAAAAGGAGAACACCAAAAAATTCGGTAATTTTTAAGTAAGAGCTTTCATAATAATTTTGGTAAAATTAACAATAAAAAAGCATAGTTTTATAATATGTGATAAAATTTTGTAATTTTTATTGTGATACCATTGAGCATGGCATAAAAACTATTTATTCGGTTAAATTTACTTTTCAGTTTTGTATTCTTTTTATTAAATGTGTAATAATAAGAATAGCTTTGACAACCAGAATTTCTATTAAACTACTATATGAACGGAAAAATTACCTACATGTGGATACAATAGCACATATTTTGTTTTTATTCACAAAAATTATGTTTGTTTTTTTCCAACCAGAAACATCATTACCATACAGTACGATAATTTTACTAGAATTTTTTTCTCCGTGTAGGGAGATGTTAATTGATAAAAACATTGCTTACATATTTAGGTACATAAAGACATTGCTTATTTACATTACTTAAATAGTAAGATATTCTACAATGAACATTGATGGAACCGTGGTGGCTCAGGGGATAGAGCGTTCGCTTTCCAATGCGGCTTACCGGGTTCGATCCCAGCTATGGCTGGTCGATGCGAATTCCGCACCTGACTCGCATCGATCACAGTGCTGACGTAAAAATATCCCCAGTGATAGACGGATCATGGGTTAAAATCCCCTTACCGTCAGGTCGACCGCGGGAGATTTCTCTCTCCATGTAACACAAATGCGGGTTAGTTCCATCAAAAAGTCCTCCACGGTGGCAAATTTCACCAAATATTTGATCTAGAACAGTGGTTTCCAACTGGCGGCACAGGGGCCACATCCGTCTCGCGAAGCCTTTTTTTGTGGCCCGCGAACTTGTCATTTTTTTTGCGGACAATTTTCGTAAAAAATCTATATGGGTTTAAAATACAGTTCTCGTTAATAAAAACCTAATTTCTTCATTTCCGTGAAATTTATCAAAGCAACGGTGCAAAAAAAAAAAAATATTTCTCAGGTTTTGCATCCAAGAAAGAATTTATTCAAATACAAAAATAATCGTGTATGTTGCTCTTTTCTATTTAATATTTTTTTTGTATTTTGCGAATATAATTTAGTATGTGTGTATCAGAAATTTTCTCGAAGAAATTCTTCAATTTAACTTTTTGAAACCATTCATTTTGGGCGAAAATATTTACACACACACATTTGTAAATTTTAAATGTAAATGCCTATTCTCTGGTGGTTGCAGCAGACAAACCTCAATTTTGTCATTGAAAATTTTGTGTGCTACTATGTAAGTTTTAATACCAACCTTTTTAAAGTTTTATATCTTAACAATTAGATATCTGTTGCACATTAATTGTTTAATACATGGGTGCACATTAAAGTTATTGTAGCCGGAATTTTTTAATATGCACTTAAATAATTTTAAAAATCCACTTCTTTTTTTAATTTGTAATTCAATACTTTTGTTTTGTACAACTTGGTAAAAATCTGACAATAATATTTAATGTTCCTTCAAACATAAAAGAGTCCTACATAAAATTTTGATAAAGTTGCGGCCCGCCATTTGATTTGTGTTTTTAATTGTCGGCCCCGGCCTCATGTAAGTTGGAAACCCCTGATCTAGAAGTTCCCTTTTCTTCTGGATTTGGTTCAAAATTACAAGGCTACGGAGTTGAAGAACAGTAATCGTAAACCCAAAATTAGATTGACTGTTATAAAATAAAATAAAATGAACATTGATAAGATGAAGAGACATTCAAAATGAACATATCTATATTATACAATACGTAGAAAGATATGCAGGGATTACTCAGCAATTGCTTGCTTACATAATCTGTGCTCTCAATAAGTATATCGAATGCGTAGAAAGACACTCAGTACTATGAACAACGCTAATTAATGTTCATAAGAAGCATTTAATAGATTTGATACAAAATTCTTATACTGAAGGGATAATTTTTCCCCCCATTCAAAGTACTTTATCTGAGAAAAAAAGAAATGAAAATCTGAAAAAACAATGGAAGGACACTTCTTAGAATATTTCTTTTAAACTTAGTAAATTGTGCATAAACGTTAGTAATCACTTGGTATATTTAGAATAATTGTATACGTACATTTAAAAAAAGTTTTTAAATAAACTAAATAAGAAAGAATACAGAAATTAAAGTTATTTGTTTTTTAAATTAAAATAAAATAATGTCAGTGTGAAAGCATACAGTGCGTTTTTATTTAATTTAAGTTCTTATCAAAACAGAAAATAATGAGATTTGCTCAGCGTAATCAACTAATCTAAGGGACTTCAACCTATGTGCCCTGATTCAAATTTGGGTCAGGAATTTTGCAGAGGAGAGTGAGTAGTCAAAACTTTTTGAAAAATGTAAATTAAATAATAAATAACTATTTTTTACGATGTATCTAGAACATTTTTTGTGTTAGCAAGTAGTGAAACAGTGAAATATACACTAAGTAAAAAAACATGATCAATTGTATCATAAAATAAAAAAAATTATCGTGCTTCTGGCTCTACGGGACCACGTAGCTTGGCTCAGGGGTGTAGCTAGGTAATTTCTTTTCGTAATGATTTTGGTAAAATTAGCAATAAAATATGGTTTTATAATTTGCGATAAAATCTCGTAATTTTATCATGATAACTTAGAGAACGGCACAAAAACTATTTATTCCGTTGACTTTACTTTGCAGTTTTGTATTTTTTTTTTATATGTTTGGTAATAAGAACTATAATTTTGAAAACAAGAATTTATGGTAAACCGTTACCATATAAGTAGAAAAATAAACAAATGAATAGTTTAAATACCGTGTATTTTGGCTTTATTAACCAGAATTTTTAATAAAACCATAAAATACGGTAGTCTCAATTTTTTCCGCAAATGTCATTACCATACAGTACGGTAATTTCAACTGAATTATTTCTTCGTGTAGATTCAGTTTGGCAAACCTATTATTTTTCTAATGCCAGTTCGTTTATTTTTCTTTTTTTAGTTTATTAATCCACCCTATTATCATTAAATTATTTACTTGCTCTAATGTTGATAAGCTTACTTGCCCTATTGCATATAGTTTAACAATTCTATAATTACTTAGTTTACTTATTCTATTATTATTCAGTTGATCAATCCTGTAACTATTTAATTTATCAATACCATTAATATTTAGTTTATTTGTCTCACTATTATTTAGTGTATAAATCATATTATTATTAGTTTATAAATCCTAATTTTATGGATGACGAATATCGCTATTCACGTGATTATGTTTTGAGAAATAACTGTTCCACTTATCAATCTGTAAGTAATTTTCAAACAGAAATCAGCTAAGTTCTTATCATTATTATTATTAATAATATAATTCACTCAAATTGGTTACATAAAATAAGCATAGATCTTTCACTGTAAAAAAGTTAAATTTACTAAATAGATTTAAAACCAAATGCAAGAGTTTACAAGTACTGGAATACCAGAAAACTCATTATATAAACCGCTGTACTAATTAAACAAAACACATGAATTAAATTTTCATAATCAAACAAACTTCTCAATAAATTTAGCAGAGTATTTCAAATATTTCAAAAACTGTGTTTTTAAATAATAAACCTTATTCAAACGATAAAATAAGTCAGACATCAACTAGGAAAAAAACAAACCCAAAATGAACTGAAATAGTTTAAACCAACGGTTAATAGAAGATTTGCAAGAAAAATGACTGAAGCAAAATTTTTAAATATTTGTAATAAATTTAGCAGAGTACCTTTTTAGAATATTTCCGAAACTGTTTTTTGTTTTAAATAATCAACTTTTTTCAAACGATAAAGTAAATCAAGCATCAACTAGGAAAAAAAAAATCCCAAAATGAACTAAAATAGTTCAAAGCAACGGTAAATAGAAGATTTAGAAGTAAAATAACCGAGGAAAAATGTTTAATACATTTAGTAGAGTCGCTTTACATAATATTTCAAAAACTTTTTTTTTCAATAATTAACTTTGTTCAAACGATAAAATAACTCATTCAAACGATTAAAATAAGTCAAACATCAACTACGAAAAAAAAACCCAAAATGAACTGAAATAGTTCAAACCAGCGGTAAACAGAAGATATACAAGAAAAATAACCGAGGCATAAACATAGGAGTAGTAGTAACAAAAAGTATCTTACTCTTTTTGGAAAATCTTTACAATTCCCAAATTGAATGAAGGAGTAGCCTTAGCCAACACAATTCAAGGTCTTTATGAGTGAGCAATGGAAAGATGAATCCATTGTTCAATACAAGGCATCTTGTCACATAAATTGTATTGTATACGAAATTTGAGTCTACGGAAAGGCAGGTAAAAGATACAAAAGACAAGTATGACTCATACGTAACCCCGAAAGATCTACAGTGACAAGGCATCTGTTGTATTAAGATTTCAATGGGATAGAGTGTTAGGTAAGATGATGAAAAGATAAGATGATATTACATAAAGAATGTTTGTAAGGTGATTTAAATTGAAATATTATTCATTTAATAAGAGAGGTACTTATTTTTTAATGAAATTACGAGATTTTTAAACGCGTGTATAAATTGTTTGAAAATTGATGTTTCGAAAAATAGCTTTTAATTTTTTTTTGTTTGAAAAATATTATTTATTTCAAAATGATTATAGTTTTATGAAAAGTTATTAACGCACTCTCAAAATGATATTTCCATTTTTGACAAGTTAGTAACACTGTAATTTGTTATTTTCAACAATCATTTCGCTATGAAATCACGTGATTTTTGATGATACGCAAACTCTTAAATTTGGACTGTACGTTGGAATGGTATACCGTTAGCGCTTACTTGTGAATAGGTCCCGGGTTTGATTCCTGGTGATGATTGAATAATCGTTCGATTAGTCTTATTTTATTTAATTCTGTAATTGGAAAACAATACTGTAATTGAGAATCAAGCCTTATTTACATTAAGCCTTGTTCTTATGGCTCAATTTGTATCCTTAAAAAATGGTGGAAGATGCTTTGACAAAATGAACGTGAAATTTTAAGTATCTATTTTTTACTGTTTACGATTTGACTTCAGCAGTAAAATATTACTCAATTGCTCAATATCAGTGTTATTTGCATTGTTCAATCGTTCACATATTTTCCTTTATTTTAATTTTTGGGAATAAGGTAATTTTTATTTTATTTCTTTAACCATAAAAAAAATGCCTCAAAAATTTTTGGCACCCATGATATTTGTTTACTTATCTTAGATAAAGAGTGGATTTCAAAAATTACAATGCACTTTAATTACAATACGATTGGAATATACTTAACTATCAATATTTCCAATATACATAGAGCTAGTAGATAAAAGTCACGTAGAAATGGACGGTATTTAAAGCTTAAAAAATGCTTTAATCTTAATATGTAAAAAATATTAAAATAACTTATTTAACTACACTGTAAACAAGTTTAATGTATTTTTACGCCAAAAATGGTGGATGGTGGTGACTAACTAAAATGGTGCATTCTAAAACGCCAATAACTCTTGGATCTAGTGTTTCACTACATTAATGTTCTTTTACACTACTTGGAGTAAAGTAGTCACCACCATTTTTGTTATTCAACGACACTAAAATTTATAATTGCAGAAAGGTACACGCAAGAATGGGTAAAGTTATTTTTACAATGCAATGTAAAGTGAGAATATCATTAATTTAGAATAATATCAGTTTGTAAATCAAACATACGCGTAGTACAGAGAGAATCTTAAGACAAATTCGAATTAGGCTTAACAGAACGGAAGTGGATAGACATTATATATTATAAAATCAGTTAATACCGTTCTCAAAGATTTAAACAATAAAATATAATTATCCTTATTTCACATTAAAAACATCATATATATTTACGGGGAATTTTTTTTATTTCTGTTGATAAATAACTGCGATGAGATAAAAGCAAACTCTCACCAGCTTATTCCAAATTTACTTTAAAAAAATTATGCACGATATTCTATTGGCGTCTCTTGTATTTTTTTATTTTCAAAGCCCGCCAACATTCGTGTTTTCGGAAGTGAAAATAATTCTTGTATAGTGTGAAATCGTGCGATTTTGGTGCAAGATTTTTTCAATTTTAACAGCTTAGATTTAAATTATATCCCTTAAATCGTATATGAACACTCGATTTGGTGTTAACCCTCTATAAAGTGTTCCTGCACACAATTTTTCGGTTTGTTCAACATCATTTTCTTAGATATATTACCCCACAGTTTTTAAAGTGTAATTTATAATACAATTAAATATAAATTTTTTACATAATTAATATTAACAAAGTAAATGTGAGAGAAGTGAAGAGAGTAAAGGTGAGGAGACGTATAGTTAGAAATGTAATACAACACTCTTTTCATAATATATGTTATATTTTACGTTTACACAAGACAAAAGTAACAGATATTTATCTATATAGTGTAGTTTTTAATTATTTTCTACACTACTAGAAATTTCGGAGCGTCGTGATTCATAATATTGTTCACATTTGTAGTAACCTTAATAATATGGCGGTGAGAGTAACCATATTTTCGTACTTTCTCAACTTGATCACATGATGCTGGTTCACATTGAGCGGAAACAGGACTCAGTTTATCCCCTTATTAAATCTGTAGGATATCTGCTCCGTGTTATGGTTGAAAGTAGTCATATTATGGTTCAAATTTGAACCCATTTTTCTGAAAATATTATTAATTGGAAACTAATATAATATTTAATCCTAGTTTAATAGTACATTAGTCTCATTAATTGAAAAGAAATTGGAAAAATAAATTTCGTTGATTTTTGACGTTATTATATGCAAATTTATAAAATATTCATTCAGAAATCTTACAACGAATGATCTTTAGAAATTATATAATCTATTTTTAATTGGAAAGTTGTGAGATTAGTTAATGTAAAAGGGTTACTTAATGTAACTAGAAATTATTTTTTTTCGATTTTTAAAGCTATTATTTTAAAATTTAATAAATATTTATTCTGCAGTGAGAAAAAAAGTATGGTGAGAACAACCAGAATATGGTAAAATTTACCATGTTGTGGCTCGATAGGAGCAACAAAATGTTTGGCAATTTTTACCGAAATGCTTTGTTAATGATTTTAGTAAAATTAATATTAAAATATAGTTTTATAATAAGTAATAAAATTTGGGAAGTTTGGTAAAATTGGGTAATTTTATCATGGTACCTTAGAGCAGGTCATGAAAATCACTTATTCGGTTAAATTTACTTTTCAGTTTTGTATTTTTTACTAAAAGTGCGGTAATAAGAACTAAAATTTTCAAGACCAGAATTTCGGGATAACCATCAATATGAACGAAAAAATTGCCAAATGAATGGTTTAAATACCGCATATGTTGGTTTTATGAACCAGAATCATGGTTGTTTTACAGGAAATGCTATTACCATGGAGCACGACAATTTTATCAGAATTTCTTCTCCATGCACCAAAATTGTTAATTTTTTCGGTTTTTTATGTATATTTCAAATTACAGCACTGGAGCCGTGGTGGCTTATGGGAGAGACGGTTCGCCTTCCAATGAAGTGACTCGAGTTCAAATCCCAGTGATGGCTGGTAGATACAAATTCCGCACCCGTCTCGCACCGACTACACTGCTGATGTAAAATGTCGTCAGTAGTAGATGGCTCATGGGTCCGAATCCCCTTGCCATCAGGCTAACCGTGGAAGATTTTCATCTCGTGTAACGCAAATACGGGTTAGTTCCACTAAAAAGTCCTCAATGAAGGCAAATTGCTCTCAAGACTTGATCCAGGAGTTTCCTTGTTTTTCGGATTAGGTTCAAAATTATAAACCCATGGAGTTGAGCATTGGTAGCCGTAAATTCAGAATTGGATCAGCTGTTCAACACCGTTTATACAAAAAATAAATAATTTACCGTACTACAGTACATAAACAAAAAACAAAATCAAACAATAAAAATATGGAAAGAAAATAAATGATCAAAATTATTTTGCATTACTAGAATATTTTATAAATATTTAATTAGCAGTATTTTCGGAGATAAAATAATAAAATGTTAGCAAAGATGGACATCAACCTGATTAGAGACACGTCCGTCATAAAAGGTCAGACATAAAAGCAATTATTAATCACGTCAGCCCGAATGTCATCAAATCAAATGCAGGACATAAAAATAACTCTTTTTTGTAGCAGCTGTCGGCGAGAGTATTTACAATCGCAGAAAATGTCGCCAATAAGGAAAGCATAAAATAACTAAAATATTCTAAGGAATACAATATTTTTTACAATGGTGAGTTCTAAAAAAAGAATTTTTTTCTAGAAAAGTGTAATTATATGCATTTACAGAAAGTTAAAAATTGGTAAAATATCTTATATTTAACAATAAGTAAAATCACCAATTCAATAAGTAAACAGTGTTTTTATTTATAGTACAGAAAATGTGAACATTGTTTTTTTCTATTGACTTTTTTTCTTTAAGTATGTTCTTGGAAAGCGATTATCAGATTATCAGATTATTAGATTATCAGAATTATATTTCTACTAAATATAAAACCCAAAAAAAGTAGATGGAATTTTTAAATTCATATTTAAAATTTCATAATTTATTATTTTCGTAAATTAAATACATTTCTATGGTATATAACTGGTTTTCTTACATCTAAATAACTGCAAATATGTACTACTAAGATGAAAAATTATTGTTTAGAAGTGAGCCGTGTTTGAAAGATATTAACTTTAACGTTGAAAAACACGCTGGTGTATCATATTTATAAATTATGAAACTGCTAAATATAACATTTTCACTTATTTTCACCTAAATTAATACAAATATAATCTAAAAAGTATGGAAAATATGTTTAATAAATTATTGCGTGAAGGGGATAAATTCGGAGTAAAACTATAACTTTAAATAATATTCACTACCTCGTTTTAAGTAATTAGCTGAACTTAACAGGCAAAAATGCTTAAATATTTATAATATTATTAAACATTTAAAAAATTGCCAATTTTGAGAGAATTTTTTTTAAAAATGAAAATTATTAGAATGATTTATTAAAGTAAGGTCAAAAGTACCAGAAATGGTAATTTTTTTCCAAATGCATTGGTAATAATCTTTGTAAAATAAGCAATAAAATATTGTTTTATAATATGTGATGAAGTTTAGTAACTTTATCATGTACCTTAGAGAATAGCATAAAATCCATTTATTCGGTCAAATCTACTATTCTGTTTTATTTTTTTTATTAAATGCATTAGAAAAAGAACTATAATTTTTAAAGTCAGAATATTCGTTAAACCGTTATTATAGAATTACTAAATGAAAGGTTTAAATACCGTATATTTTGATTTTGTTACCAGAATAATGGTTTTTTATTACTAGAAATTCTATTACAGTTATTTTAACAGAATCAGAATTTTTTTCTCCGTTTACGTAACATATTATTTGCAAAAACAGCTCATTTTAAATGAATGAGAAGGCGAGTTGCTGTAACTATTATTTATCAATAATGCTTATAACTTTAAAAGTTGGTTTTTTATGTGAAAAAAAAAAATTTAGTATAGGGAAGTTGAAAGTTTTTTTTTTTTTAAATAGACACATAAAAATGAGAAATACAAAAAAATGTAAGTTAAGTTAAATAAGGTTCGGTAATTCTGGTGTAAAATTTCTTGCGTTTAACTGATATTTTTTTTTATCTAAAAAATAAACCAAAAAATCTATATACAGTTAAACCTCCAGGAAATACCATCTCTATGTAGCATCTATTTATGACCACTTTTGGGAGGCAAGGAATTTTTTTTCCATAGACTTTGTGTTGAAGAAAAGCTTTAGGAGAAACCACTTAAACCTCTCCCAGCGACTGAGCAATCTTCTGCACCAAATGAGGAAAAGATCAAATAATGAAACACGAAAAATTATCAAAGCAAAAAATTTAACAAAACAAATAAGTAGATTAAAATGTGTTCAAAATATTTGTGTGACGCTCTCATTTAGAGAGCTCTTTCTGATTATACAACCTCATGCAGCGGTCACTAAACACTAAAGTGAACTAAAGATGACCGATGCTATGGATGATTTACTTTTAGAGTTGAAAGTTAAATTAAAAAAGAAAGTTATTTTTAGAAAAATTAAGCGTCTCAAATATACCTCTTCTCATCTTTTAATGCTAACTAATTTTTACGATATAAAACTAAATGCAAACATAAACGAAAAACATAGTTGTTTATTTATTTTTAAATACAAAGTATTTTGTTGCGGGAAATTGTTTTTTACGAAACTTTTGTTGTTAAAAATAAAATCAAATATATCTCTAATACATAATTTTAAAACTAAAACTCGAAACACTTGGCTTTATTTTCTCATGTTTAAAAACTATGCAAGACTTTTTACCATTTCTTAAAAAAGGACTTTCTGCAAAAAGTCTGAAATGGCTACTGTGCGTTGTAACTTAACACAAAATCAGGATCCTAATTCCTGAAATTCACAAGATTATGAAAGTAGTTTTAATATCCCAAAAGCGAACCTTTTAGAAAAAGTTTGGCAAGTGTATTCATTAAATTTAAACAGACTCTGGAAAAAAAATGCACCTTTCATTAATTGGTTCATTTGAAAAACTGTTCAAAAATAAAATTTTTACGATCTGAAAATTTTTTTTAGAATGCATCCCTTTAATGAATGACATTTAATTTATAGAATCAAGATTTAAATATAAATCTCCTTTCTTTAAACGGTTAATTTCTAGTTCCAATTTTCATTAAAAAAAAACGGTTTAATGATGATATATCATCTTTTTTAATGGTCTGTTTATACTTTATAACATAAAAAAAACTGAATTTCAACAAAATTTAACTAATTTATTCATGGCGAGTAAAAAGTCCCAACTTAACAGGGATGACCGAGCAAAAACATGAGATCATTTCCTTACTCATCTTTTTAAATCCTCTTTATTTTTGCTTCGCAATATAAAAATAATTGTTATTTAGCAGACACGGAGTAAGAATTCTGGTCAAATTACCGCACTGTATGGTAAAAAAAAAGTCATGCTTCTGATTATGAAAAGCAAAATATACAGTTTCAAACCATTAATTTGGTAGTTTTTTTAATCATATAGTTTATCGGAAATTCTGGTTTTCAACATTACAGTTCTTATAACCACAGCATTTATTAAAAAAATACAAAACTGAAAAGTAAATTTAACGGAATGAATGGTTTTTATGCCATGCCCTAAGGTATCATGATAAAATTATCAAATTTTATCACCCAAAATAAAATCATATTTTATTATTAATGTCGCTAAAATCATAACCAAAGAGCTTCAGTAAAAATTACCGAGCTTTTTGCGGTTCCCCATAGAGCCAGAAACTTTGTGTAAATTTTACCATATTCTGATAGTTTTCACCATACTTTTTTCCTATGTGCATAATATTTGGGTATTCTTTTTTACCATATTTTATCTATTTTCCAGCATTAGATTTCTCATTTAATCGCATTAAAATTTTCAATATATTTTACAAATATTATAAAATATAATAATAATGCATCAGATTTAAAACTAAATTGATTTAATAAAGTGTAGAGAAAATGTTTCGCAAAAAATGTTTGAAATTCTTCTTAAGAAAAATTGTGAAAAGCATTTGGAACTATTTGGTCAACTTCGTCACAATTTTTTTATTTCTCTACAAACTTAGATTTTTTTAAGAATATTTGTTTGAAATAATCAGAATGAATTCTTAAAATTTTCTGCTAAATTGCCTAAAACGTAGACCAAAATACTTTCAGTTTTCTATTTTCTCTAAAAGTTCTCATTAGCCTTTATTTCCTATGAAAAAGTATAGCATTTACACATGAAAAGTATAACATGTCAAGACCAATGTATGATGGGGCATTTAAATTAAGATAGAGCAAACATCATAAAAATGAAAGTTAAGTTTGTAAAATGATCAAGAAAAGTCTATGAAAACTTGCAGATATTTTAAAGAAAAAATTTAAAGCCTATCAAAATATATAAAATTTTCTCAAGAAAATGGCGTTTTTCGAAGAAAATCATAAGATAATTTTAAGAGGAGTAAGCGAATATTTTTGCTACAGAGACTACCAATAAAGAAAATAGTTTTATGAGTTGAGAAAAACTGCTAAGTGCTTTAATATACATGAAAGAAAAGCACTATTTTAGAATTTGATAGAAAGGCAGGCCATTAAAAATGCATATGTCAGCGATAAGGCACACTTTTGAGAATTCCTATGCTATAACCAAAATAGTTTTTAATATTTATATTTTACATTAGAATGTTTACATTAGAGTGTCTACATCAAGAAAAATTAAAATGCCACAATTAAGTACTTATTCTTGAAGAACAGTTATAGTTGTTAACTAAACAATGTTAGAATTGTTGTTCTAAAGTTATGATAAAATAACCGGCAGCAGTTAGTTCATCCAATTAACTATGAAGTTTACGGTAAAAACATTTTTTATCTTAATAGTTTTGAAAACATTTACATCTATTATGGTTGAAAAAAAATGAATGCAAAACTATACGGTGTCTTAACCATTTACAACCATGGTTTCAAAACCGCAAAAAAGAAGTTTAACTGGATATTGGAGATAGTTAAGCAGCTTGTATCAATGCATGAAGGAAAGTATTGTGTTACAAAATCCCAGGGTCAAAAATTGAACAACGCAGAGTACGGGAAACTCTTCATGTGTTGAGATGAACGGAGAGAATATTGTGAAGTCGACGTTGGTATTTGAACCCTCGTTTTGATGGTCATGAGATTGACCGATTAGACTCATTCGCAAGCATTAAGTGGCATCATTAATTGAATCACTTTTTCTGAGAAATTTCTAACATTGCATAAACACTGTTACTGTTAAAGATATTTTGGGATTAACGGAAAATAGCTTAAATATTTTAAGAACTGTAATTAAAAAAAAGAAAAAAACTTGCTAATTTGGTTGAATTTTTCCCACTTGGAAGAAAAATTATAAATTATATGAATTATTCTTAATTTAAGCCATTGAATTAACCTTTTAAACATTAAAAAATTAAATAAAAAATGTTTTTCATTTTCACAAATTAAAAACTACACGGAGAAAAAATTTCTGTTAAAATTATCGTACTGTATGCTACTAATGATGTTTCTAATAAAAAAAGAACCATATTTCTGTTTAATAAAACAATAATAGATGGTATTTGAACTATTCATTTAGTATTTTTTCCGTTCTTATGGTAATGGTTTACCTGAAATTCTGGTCCTGAAAATTATTGTTCTTATTACCACACATTTAGTAAAAAATATAAAACTATAAAGGAAATTTAACCAAAAAATTGGTTTTTATGACTTTAAGGTATGATAAAATTACCAAATTTTATGACATATTATTAAACCATATTTTACTGTCAATTTTACCAAAATCAAAACCAGAAAGCTTCGGTAAGAATTTCCGAACTTTTTTGGTGTTCCCTATGGAGCCAGAAACGTGGTAAATTTTACCATATTCTGATAGTTTTAACCATACTTTGTTTTTCAGTGTATTAAATTTTTTTTCACATGGAATTAAGTTTGTAAAAACTAAATTTATAATTATATGCAAAAATGTTTTGTATTTGCAAACAAAATTTCACCAAAAATGGAGAAATACGCAGAAAGTGTAATTAAAATTAAGGGACCTAAGCTGTTAACCGCTTTCTCGACTAAAATATTGAGCCCAAAATTTCGAAATTACAACTACCTTTTATAGTTTAATAGTCAAAAATACAGTTACATTGTAAAAAGTTATGTTTATACAAAGAAATAATATTTTTGTGGCTGATTTACTATCTTATTTAATAGTTAGCACTAATTATTTAGCATATTTGACGTCATTTTTCTGAACTATTTTGATCGGCACTTATTTCGTGAAAATCCGATCATCAGAACAAAGGTTATTCAGGGTGATATCCCTTTCCTAATGCGCATGCTCACAAATTAAATTAAGAACAGGTTGGCATTATCAACATTTATTTTACGAACACACACACCTGGATTTTAAGAACAGTTCCAAGAAGAGATAAATTGATTAGCTTAAAAATATTTCTTTAATTTGTTTATTTATTTGATTAGATTGAATAGTGAAGATACTCCTGTTTGACCTTTGAGAAAGTTTTTTTACCTGTAACGTCAAAGAACATTCTTTTTAAATACAATAGAAATTATTCAAAACATTTATTCAAAATCACAAAAATATGATTTTTAGCCATTTTAAAAGCTCTTTCCTTGAAACTATTCTAATTTACGAATCATTTTACATATCTAACTATACATTCTCAAGTAAAGATAGAAAAAAAAAATTGATGAAATTCAGCATATACTGAAAGCAAAAGTATTAAATATTATGGTTTTCTTATTGAATCAATATTATCGTAGACAAACTCAGTTGGGATATTTGCCAAAATATTAAATAAGTTCATGCGCAAAATTGTGAGCTAGTTTAGGCATAGTTAGTTTATTTATTGCACAGAAATTTTGTCATGGAAACAAATAGTGAAAATGTAAATTTCTAGCTAACGTCAAAACAAATATTTTGTATCATCTTAAAATTGAAATTTCCATGTAAACAAAGAGTTAACATTTCGAAGGTTTTCTGTTTTAATTTAAGAGAGACTACTATTTATATTTATTTATATCTATTGTTTTAATTTTATTGGAATCAAAATCAACAAGTGTGAATTGAAAACAGTTATGAAGTACTTATCTTTTCAAATATTACGTAATGTTTCATAATATTAATGTTCAAATGGAGTGGGGAGGGGGAAGGGGCTAATTTGAAACACAGCTGCTAGTTTTTTTAGAATCTTGCATTAAAAATATCCAATATATTTTACTCATAAAAAGGTAGACTCCACAAATATATGGTTTACGGTATTTTAGATATGTTTTCTGAAAAGTTACTATTTACAGTATTTTACTAAAGATTCAAGATTTAAATAGGTTAAAATTTAGATTTTCATTGTAAGATTTTCCTAATTAATACAGAAATTTTGCTGTTTTTTTCTGTTTATGAGTTTTTTAAAAAAAAGACTTTGACGAGTAAATATTTTATTCAAAAAGAAGGAGGCGAAATCTATGTAAATAGAAACTGAGAATAATTTTACGTTTTAAATTAATGATAGTAAGAAAGATGCAAACGTAAATCTCGGATAGTTTTTTTATTTTTAAATCAAACTAAACGAAGGCTTGAAATTGTGTTGATAAAGCACAATGTTTTTATTTACACATACCTAAAACTAAAATAAATTTTTTAAAAAACTTTTTTCAATTATAAATAATGCTTCTCACTGGAAGCGCATCGCTAGAGATAAAATCATTGCGGACTGGAATGCTGAATTTCTTTCTTCGCCTCGGTCGCTTTGGACGAAAAGGTTCTTTCCATCCATTTTTCACCGTTTGCAATGTAAATTCTTTGCAACTGATTTTAAACTAACCCAAATTTTAACAAACCATGGAAATTTTAAGAGATATTTATTTCGTTTCCATCTGGAGACCAGTGGAATTTGTGCTTGTGGCGATGCTGATGAAGATGCTGAACATATTCTTCTTCATTGCGATTTGTATGCGAGTGCCCGAATGAAATTAAAGACTGATTTGAGGCGTCTTTCTATTTGTTGGCCTCCTGTCTTATCAGAACTGGTCAAAAGTATTGAAAGTCTTGCTGCCTTGCGGAATTTTGTTTTTAATTTAAATTTGTAAATTTTTCTTCTTTTGTTTTCTACTTACAACTGTAAGCCTCATGTTATACTTTGTGGTGCATGAGGAGTTTTAAGTCGTTTAATAATAATAAATTATAAATAATAGAAAACATCTCTATATATATTTCTCTTACACGGCACCAAAAAAAAAGCCTCATTACAACTTCCCGAATGGCAACGTTAGAAAATCGACCAATGATTGCATCTAAAAATGTCACATGCCAAATCTAGTTGAGGTGGCTCAACATATAGCGCTTTTAAAAACGGAAACAATAACCAGAGTTAGCATTATCAGGTTGTTTAATTCAGCTGCGGCAAAAATAAAAATAAACAACTTAAAAAATAAAAATGCTGTTGCCAGCCATAGAATTTTTCTAAAGTTAACTTAGCAACATAAATCAAAATTATGATACCTGAGTGCTTGATCAATGTGAGTACAAATCCTTCAATTCTATAAGTGTTGTATCGCCAAATACCCAAATTAACAATTGCAATTTCAAATTAATATTGAAATGTGCAGGTTTAGAATTTTCTATAGTGGAAAGTTTTCGGAACTTCAGTATTCAAAAAAGTATACAAAAGCTAGACGTTAAGAACGTATCCAATGAGCGAGCAAAGCGAGCATTGGATTGCGAAGCAATCCGAAATGAATTGCGAAAGCAGTTCCGGAGGTTGGTGAGCGCCAGCGAGCAGGTGGCGAAGCCTCCTAGTACTAATTAAACAGTGAAGCAATACAGAAACTAAAAAGAATAAGTATTTACATTCAAAAAGTCTCCTGTTAAAAAAAATTTATTTTATTCAAAAACTGAACAAGAAGAAAAAAAATTCTGGTAAAATTATCTAACTGTTTAGTAAAGACAAATTATGGTTTTTTTAAAAAAAGAAAGAAAAAAATAGAAATTGTACGAAATCGAAATGTTAATAAAACCAAAATGTACGGTATTTAAATCATTCATTTCGTAATTTTTTTGTTCATATGGTAATGGTTTACCGGCATTTTTGGTTTTCAAAATTATAGTTCTGATTACTACACATTTAGTAAAAAAATATAAAACTGAAAAGTAAATTTAAAAGAATAATTAATTTTCATGCTATAACCCAGGGGTTTCCAACTGGCGGCCTGGGGACGCATCCGGTGGCTCGCGAACTAAAATATATTAGCTGTCATTTTCTTGCGGACAATTTTCGTAAAAAATCTATGTGGGTTTAAAATACTTTTCTCGTTAAAAAAAACCTAATTTCTTCTAATTTCTTCGTTTCTGAGAAATTTAACATACCAATAGTGCAAAAAAATTTATTTCCCAGGTTTTGCATCCAAGAAAATATTTATTCAAATACAAAAATAATCGTGTATGTTGCTCTTTTTTATTTCATTTTTTTGTATTTTGTGAATATAATTTAGCATGTGTGAATCAGAAATTTTCTCGAAGAAATTCTTCGATTTAACTTTTTGAAACCACTCATTTTGGACGAAAATATTTATACACAAATTTGTAAATTTAAAATATAAATATCTATTCTCTGGTGGTTGCAGCAGACAAACCTCAATTTTCTCATTGAACATTTTCTGTGCTATTATGTAAGTTTTAATAACAACCTTTTTAAAGCTTTATATCTTAAACTATTAGATATCTATTGCACATTAATTGTTTAATACATAGCTGCACATTAAAGTTATAGTAGCTCGAATTTTTATTAGTTATTTTATAGTTTTAAAAATATTATTAATAACAATTAAATATTTTTAAAAATCTACTTCTTATTTTAATTTGTAATTCAATACTTTTGTTTTGTACAACTTGGTAAAAATCTGACAGTAATATTTAATGTTCCTTCAAACATAAAAGAGTCCTACATAAAATGTTGATAAAGTTGCGGCCCGCCATTTGATTTGTGTTTTTAATTGTGGCCCCCGGCCTCATGTAAGTTGGAAACCCCTGATCTAGAAGTTCCCTTTTCTTCTGGATTTGGTTCAAAATTACAAGGCTACGGAGTTGAAGAACAGTAATCGTAAATCCAAAATTAGATTGACTGTTATAAAATAAAATAAAATAAACATTGATAAGATGAAGAGACATTCAAAATGAACATATCTATATTATACAATACGTAGAAAGATATGCAGGGATTACTCAGCAATTGCTTGCTTACATAATCTGTGCTCTCAATAAGTATATCGAATACGTAGACAGACACTCAGTACTATGAACAATGCTAATTAACAGGGATCTGTCCAGACATTTTGTGAAAGGTCCGTTTTTGTAAAATTCTGAAAAAATTACTCGTAATTTTTGAATATAAAATAAACGTTAAGTCACATTATTTCAACCAGGTTCCGCTTTTTTGAATTTGTGCAAATAGGGTCCGTTATTGCAAAAAAAACTTTTTACGTATACAGGGAGTTTTAAATTGTAAAGACATGCAAGATTATGCTCAACACTGTAAAATTATAATTAAAAAAATTAAATTTTAAAAAATAAACAGCAATTGCTGCTACTAAATTAGAGATGCAACATACAAATATTTGGTATTTAGCCTATACTGCTGAACGCAGAATATTAAAATTTTGATAAAGTTGCGGCCCGCCATTTGATTTGTGTATTTAATTGTGGCCCCCATCCTCAAGTAAGTTAAAAACCCCTGCTATAACCTGAGGCATCATGATAAAACTACCAAATTTTATCACTTTTACCAAATTTGAACGTATATTAAAAAAACAAAAATTTATTGCTGATTTTACCAAAATCATTACCAAATGCTTTGGTAAAAATTACCTTGCATTTTAGTGTTCCCATAGAGCCAGAAACACGGTAAATTTATCCATATTCTGGTAAGTTTGAACATACTTTTTTCTCACTGCAGAAAAACAATGGCATCTTTTGAAAAAGTTATAAGTTTACAAATTAATTCTTAAGTGTATTAAAAAGTTAATAATAGCATAGTTTAACTCTTGACAATGAAGTTGTGGTCAAAATTGTTGAGATGAAGCTATTAGTTAAAAATAAAAATGCCATAAAAATGAAATATAATTACTTAACGTAATTAATAATGCTTACATTTTTTCCGGAAATAAAGATTAAGATTTAAAAATAAAAACTTTTACATTGTGTTTTTTAACATCAAACTAATAAAGATTAATAGAAAAAATTATATTTTCTTTTAATAGTATAGTTAGGCATAGAATTTGAAATTTATCGACGCGATTTAAAAAAGATAAATGAATTTTAACAAGATAGTGAAATGTGTGATATGGTATTAAGTATTAAACAAAAGGATGATTATAGCTGTCTTTCAAATATGTTTTTATAATATTTTAAAGGGTAAAGGACACTCCCTAAAAATCGAATCCAGGAACTACTACGACCTTGCATGGGTGTGGTCTCTTAACTATTAATGTTTTGGCATGCAGCCTCAAACCCTTTAGTTACTAACTATTATCAGGAAGTGAATTTGTTGACGATTCAAAACATGGTGTTTTCGTTCGAAAAAGTGTTCTTTAGACACCGAAAAAACTGTAATTTATGAAGCACTATGCAATTATAAAATAATCATGTATGATTTATATTTCAGCAAAATTTTTATCAAATATATTAGAAAACATTAAAGTAAGGATGGTGGTTTTTGAACAATTAGATATTGCTATGGTTATGAAAACTAATTACAGTTTCAGAGTTTGGGAAGTACAATCGATTATTAATATGCTGAAATATTACTAAGCATTCGATAGTTTATTGCACTTTATGTTATCGAGTGCTGTAATGATAAACTTGATAACATAAAGTTAAGTGCAATAAACTAAATAGTACGATACACGTATCCCATTTAAACAACCCATAAAAACATTAACTGAGAAAAAGTATTTATTTATTGTTCATTACGAATGTAATCTGTACGATAATATATATATATATATATATATATATATATATATATATATATATATATATATATATATATATATATATATATATATATATATATATATATATAAAATATTAAACTTTTGCCTTATGATTTTTACTCGAAATATATGAGCATAAACTGATTTATCATGTGCAAAAGTTTACAGAGAAAGCGATTTTAAAATTTAATGTTAATATTATGACGTATATAAAAAGATAATAATAAGAATGAAGTTAATTATATGAGGTTAGTTTTATGAGGTTGATAATATGTGTACATTATAGAAAATGTATAATACACAAAAAAGATATTCCACATTAACGCACGGAGAAAAAAATTCTTTTAAATTACCGCAATGTATGATTTTTAATTTTTGTTAAGAAGAACCATAATTCTTAATTCAGAATGAAGTTAATTATATGAGGTTAGTTTTATGAGGTTGATAATATGTGTACATTATAGAAAATGTATAATACACAAAAAAGATATTCCACATTAACGCACGGAGAAAAGAATTTTGTTAAATTACCGCACTGTATGATTTTTAATTTTTGTTAAGAAGAACCATAATTCTGGTAATCAAAATATACGGTTTTTAAACCATTCATTTTGGTAATTTATCCATTAATATAGTAACGGTTTACCGGAAATTTGGTTTCAAAAATTTTAGTTGTAATTATCATATATTTAGTAAAAAATATAAAACTTAAAAACACATTTTACCGAATAAATAATTTTTCGGCCATGCTCATATCATGATAAAATTAGATATCATCCATTACATATCAAATTAGATATCTTTAGATATCTAATCCATAAGATATCATGATAAAATTACCAAATTTCACCACATTTATCAAATATTATTACATATTATAAAATTATATTTTATAGACATTTTTACCAAAAGCAGTAACAAAGCAATTTGGTGAAAATTGCCCATCTTTTTGTCGTCCCTATAGAGCCAGAAGCACTGTTAAATTTAGCATTATCTCGTAGTTTTGAATATACTTCTTTTCTCAGTGCGGCAATTCTTTCATTTTATACGTTATACTACTTATTTTCTTTTTTTATTGCACTAAATTGTCCGGTATGTGTAACTTTATTTTAAATTTGCAATCTATTTTGTTTTTGTGCCTAGAATTTTTTTATTCAATTTTATTAATGTTTTATTACGGTTTTGACGTTAATGAAAATAGTAATTATTTGTTATTTACATTAACTAATATAAAAGTACCATTAAAACATTTTTGAAAAAAATCATCATAAATAAATTCATTACTAATTTTTTAAATTAATTAATAGGAAATGGAGCTGTTTTCTAAGTTTTTTTTTTAATGTTATTAAAAATGAAAGTCGACTTTCGAATACATTATCTTTAATAAACTACGACGGTGTTAATTAATAAGAAAATAATATGCTTAATAACTCAAAAGATTCTTGGAATTAGTGATGAAATATTTTCCCCGAAAATTTTTTCAGAAACAACGGAAATGCGAATAAAATATGGCAAAAACGAAGAAAAAACTAAAGATAATTTCATTTGGCGAAAATTGGAGTCGTATTTCGTCAGCCGTCAAATTTTATCACCATCTTTAGATTATTGTCATGAGAACCTATATTCACACGAGAACTTGATGCAAGGATCATAAATTTATAATCCATATTACTACTAAAATGATAAAACTTTATCCTCAAAAAATGCTTTCATCTTAAATTTTTTTTTTTTTTAACCTTGCAATGATTAATATTAAATATTGTTGAAAAGTGTTACATATTACGTACTTAGATTAAAAATCTGCGTATCAAGTTTTATGAAATATGGTATTGATTTTAAACATGCATTTAAAAATTTAGAAGATAAGTACATGGAGTTATTTAAAATTATGCCTATTTTTTCATCGGGTACAAATAACTATAATTGAAAAATATGTTTATTAGTCAGATGCAAAGTTTAATGACTCTTTTTTTAAACTAAAGTGTAGAACAGATGTCAGGGTGCTTTATTGCAGAAAAGGTATTTGTTAATTTAAATTACTTTTGTAGTTAAGTTTCTTATAGAAAAAGCAATTTGGTTATAAATAATTGTTTAATTCAACCACATTTTTGAAAAATTTACATAAATGTTGCCATTCGGAGCCTTTGAAGACCTGGAAACAATTAGATTCACAATTATTCTTCTAATCATTATTATTTTATTTTATAACCGGTGTTGTACAGCCTACCCCATACTTTTTTCCTCAGAGAGATTGATACATGCAACTTGAACAGCTTTAGTTTGCAATAAAACCACAGTTTTATAAAATGGAAAAACCTTTTAGACCTAATTATAACTGTCGTTGATCAGCCAACCCAATTTTAAGTTTACTACTACCAATATTTAAATCCGTAGTCTTGTAATTTTGAATCCAACCCAAGAAACAAGGTAACTCCTGGATCAAGCATTGGGGCAAATTATCCTTCGGGTAGAATTTTTGACGGAACTAATCCGCATTTCTTTTGCGTGGAAAGGAAAACCGCAAAACCTCCCATGGTTAGCCCAGGGGCAAGGGTATTCCAGCACATGGTCCGTTTACTACTGAGGATATTTTACGTCAGAACTGCGGTCGGTGCGATCTGGGAGAAGAATCTGTACCAACCAGCTACCGCTGGTATTCGAATCAGGGCCACCATCTTCTTCATTGTGAGTACAAAACGACATGAGCGACGTAACTAATTTTAATAGTAACTATACGTCATAAAACAGTAAAAAATGGGACACTTTAATCACGAGAGCAGGTTAACTCGGTATAACGCGGTTACAGTTACGTTAGTTTAACCATGGATGTTTTAAAAATCCAAGTTGCAGTTACAGTTACACGATTCATTTTTGAACATTACAGGCGTTTCGGAGAAATGTTTATCCACTATTTCAACAGCGTGCTTTTATAGTAGTATAATACAAGTTTTCAACACAGATAGTATCAAAAAAACACATAATTATTAGCTAGCGTAAAGCAACTGTAACATTTTATAAATTAAAGACCGTTAAAATCGTAGATATTTATTTATAAAAAACTTGTAAGAAATAAGTGCTTTTAAACATCTCAAAAACCTTTTGCTTAGAGATTTTTTAAACTAAGTATATGACAAAGTAAGACAATTTCATGTCTGATTGCATCTAAAATAAAATAAAGACAAAAATACTTTTTTTTTTCTACCTAAGAATACTTCTGTATTGACCGAAAATCGAAGTAAAAATAACATCTATAAATCAATTTATATATATTCTTTAAATCATTTCCATTGTTCATATTTCATTTTATCCAATTTCCGATCATCGCGAAGATTTTCTATGTTCTATAAATTGATGGATGAGAAAGAATTTATTCGCGACAGAAAAAATGGTAGATAGAAGGCAGAATTAATGAGTAGGTACCTGAAAACAGGCTTAGAGCCAAAAATATAAGGAAGGCCAAATGCATATTTTGGATTTTACATGTAATCTACATTATAGAAATCAAAACAACACCTCTTACAAATTTATGTTTTTTCTAATATTTTACTGCCTTAATTTTATGCATAACTTCAAATTAATTTATTGAATATATCATTTACCCTTGACGCAAATGGGACACCGAAGTCTCTTTTATATATTTTTTTCGGATACTCTAATTACAAGCAAAAAATATATATTGGCAGTTTTTAATTATAAAAACAGTTTAATAGTTACTAAAAAAATTATTGCATTATAGGAATTATATTTGTATTGACATTTAAAATCCCAAAAAAGTAGTTTGAAATTTTTTTATTCCTTCATATTCAAAAACTTATCAATAATTGTTTTTATAAATTAAATTTAATTTCTATGTTGAATATCTGTTTCTTTCAGATCTAAATAATTGCAAATAAGTGCAAATTTGAAAAATTGTAGTTTGGAAGTGAGCTGTGTTTGGAAGATTTTACCTTTAACGCAGAAAAAGACACCGGTGTCATGCTGTATTTCATAACCATAAATTATTAAAATGTTAAATATAATATTATTCACTTATTTTGACTTAAAATAATACAAAATAATAAAAAAAGTATGAAAACTTTTTTTAAATAAAAATTATGTGTCAAAGAGGAAAAATAATTTTATATACGCTATAGTTTGAATTAACTTTTTACTAGCCATCAAATCTGTGTTATTTGGCTATAATACTTATTGATTAATATGTACTACTTATGTATACATAACTAAAAGTAAATTATGTAAGATATAAATTATTTTTTGAAAGTAAGTGATTAGATTTATTATTTATAATTCAATTGATTATCTTAATTCATACAAAAAGCAGCTTAAGATAATCTAATATTTTACTAAAAATCAATACTAGTAAGTAGAATTGTTATAAAAGTGTTAAATGAAAATAAGTGATTTAAGTAGTAACATCTTTACTAAAATTAAGCAATTATATTATGATTAAATTCATTATTACAGAAACTTGCAGCTAAAATTACAAAAAATAACAAGATTTTGCAAAATTCCGCCAAATTCAGCATAATATTATGTTATTATGAATGTGTAATTATTAACAAAACTTTAAATAGCTTAACAAATCAATAAAGAATAATAATTTTAATAATTAGTTTTTCAAATAAAACTTATTGCTAACTGAAATGTATTGAAATACAATGGTTATGAAGAAAATTGTAAAAATGTACAATATTATACTACAATATGAAGTTTTTTTAAAATTGTTTTTAAGCACAAAAATTATATAAAAAAATATTGCAGTTAAATATTTGAAAATATGCTATAAATTAATTTAAACTGAATGTCACTATTGTAAATTATCAAAGCCGGATCAAATTAAATTAATGTGATTCTTTGGAAAAAATAACGACAAATAAATGTTAATGTTTTTAATAAATGTTAACACGAACCACAAAAGCTAAGATCAATATTAAATTTAAATTAATTTACTTTGTTTTTAAAATCTATTTCATTATGCATTACTTTTTATCTTGTTCAAAGAGATAAGTATGATTTTTTATGGGTATTAAACTATTTGTATTACAATTATTTTACATAAAACCTCCAACTCATTCCCAAACATATGTCTAATATCGCTATGACAGATATATCTATAAATGTTTCACTGTTGTTTACGATTATTATTCGGGTTACAAATACTGCTTTTTTAGCCAAATTAGATTTTAATTTGATATTAATTTTGTTTTTATTATATTTTAAACCTAACATCATTATAAAAACATGTATATATTCAACAAATCTTAACATTTAAGTTATTTAATTTTATCGCAATTTTATATTTTATTTGATATTGATCTTATTATTTTTTACATCTCTCACCATTATAAATATTTTTCAAATCTTTCCATTAAAGTTACTTCATTTTATATTACATGCATCAATTTTATACTTAAAACTAACATCTATTTCAGTACTAATTGTTCTCATAAAAATTAAAAAAACTAACATAGATTTCGATTTCTTTATTCAATTAAAACATTTTATTTTGAAGCACAAATAAGCATTAAATGTAATGTTTATTTACAAATTACTTTCCTCATTATTCTAAAAATTGACATTATATTCCACTGTCAAAATATTTATTTGTTACAAATTTTATTTATTTAAACTAGCTTTCATATTTTACACAAGTTACATACTACTCACTAAAAACTAGTTTATATACAAAAAAAGGGGGGAAATTGTACTTTGAACCAAATTTTATAATTTTCATCTCTGATTGAAAAGGAGAAAAAAAAACTTGTTTTTTTTAGATAACAATATTATAAATATGCATTTAAAGAAGTTATAGGGTTTTAAAAAGTGTTAAATGTGTTTTATTCTTTTCAATTTTAAACTAAAATTTAAATGAGCGTAAAAAATGGAAAAATTTTGTAAACTGTTTATTAAGCTTAACATTTGCCTTTAAAGAGATATGATGCAACGTCTGCTAATACTTTAACATTTTGAAACAATTAATTAAACCTCACTTTAATTAAGCACACTATTAAAAAATGTAAAAACGTCATTTTTGAATAAATGATTGTAAATAAAAACAGTTTTGGAATATATAGTTTCAAATTGTTGTAAATTCAGAACATTTAATTGTAAATAAGTTTGAGTTAAAAAAATATTTTGCAATATTTAACATTAAGAAAGGTAACATTAAATGGACAACGCCTTAAATGAGAGAAACATCTTTTTAATGTTCTCATTCATCAAAAATATTAATGTAAAAATTATATTTATAAAAAATATTAATTTAACTAAACGTAATTTTTGAACATACAGTAGCAAATAACCATAATTTCATGGTAAATAAATACACATTTAAAATATACTACAGAGAATAAATGTAATTTTCGAAAATAGTATCTTTAAATGAGGGAAACATCAATTCCATATTCTCATTTTTTAAAAAATATTAATACAATAAATTATATTCATAAACATTGTGAATGTAAATAAACGTAATTTTAGAAAGCATAGATGCATAAATTGTAATTTTAGAATAAATAATTATAAATAATAATAATTTCAGAATAGTAAATAAATATAAATTTAGAATAAACTACTAACTTCATAAGCTTTAGAAAATAGGCATGTAATGTTTGTTAATTGCATAAAAAAATAACGACTTTGAGCGAATATAACTTTCAATAAATTAAGAATTAAAAACAATAACTTTATTTAATAAAAATATGAATGAAAAATACGTATTTCAATAAAAAAAAGAATGCAAAAATTTTAATTTTAAATTATATGTATGTAAATAAGCATTAACAGAAGGCTTTAAAAAAACTTAATTGTTAAATATATATAATTGTAAATAAGTGCAATTTTAAAAAATATGATTTATACAGTAAGAAACAGCAATTTTAAAAAAGGCATAATTTTAAATAAGAAAAATCATCAGTTGAATATTCTTTTTTTAACAACAGCATGAAAAAAAAAAAAGAAAAAAAAAATGAATTTAAATTCAGAAAATGTCCATAGGATAGAACAAACTTAAAGGGGTATAAGTTTAAAACGATGTAATATTCTTGTCTCAAAGCAATGCAATAATTTTTGAAAATTAATTAAATAAAAATTTTAAAAATCTTAATCATTATTAAAAAAATTAGAAATAATAACAAAATAAATAAACAACATAAATATAGTTACTAACCAATCTCATCCACTCCGTTTAAAAGGTGACAAACAGAACACAACATGGCCGATCACAACTTAACAAGGAGCACACATATCGTATATAGATCCCATACTTCAAAAAATGAAAAATAAAATGAAGATAAAAAAAAAAAAAAATCTATGATGAGTAAAATCCGATCGTTAGGGAAGTGAGGAGCGTTTTTGTTCCAAACACCCGCGCTCTTCCACTGAAAAGACCGATGACGAAAAAAGTTCTCTTCCCCCTTTTTTTCAACCACCTGCTAGCGAATGGGTGAACGAATGCACAGATGCATGAAGGGAGAAAAGCACGCCTACGCTGGCGGATGCTCTTTTAGCGTTCGAAAAGTGAATAAATATCATTAAGAACGGATGAGTGGATAAAGTGTTACTTGTGGTCAGTTTTGATAGTTTAAAATGTCTAAGTTTGGAAATGGTAAAGAGAGGAGAAATCGCTGTATGTTTTTCTAACAGAAACAATAACTTTCAATTTTTACTTCATTATAAAATTCTGACTTCGATTTGCAGGGAAAAATTGATATTTCTAGTCGCGACCCACATTTAGGTCATTTGACTCACCGTCGTTGAAGAAACGACCCAATTTTGAATTTACGACCATCAATGCTCAACTCCGTAGCCTTGTAATTTTGAATCCAATCCAGAAAACATAGGAATTCCTGGATCAAGCATTGGGACAAACTAGACTACATGGAAGATTTTTTGATGGAGTTAATCCGCATTTGCGTTACATGGAGAGGAAAACCACGAATCCTCCTACGGGCAGCTCGATGACAAGGGTGATTGTCATCTATGATCCGTCTACCACTGAGGATATTTTACGTCAGAGGTCGATAATTTGTTCTTCATTATAAAATTCTGACTCTAATGCAGAGAGAGAGATTGGTATCTTAAGTCGCGACATTTTGGTCGTTTCATATTTGGAATGGGTCGTCAAAGAGTTGGCTCCAGTTTAACGAAAGCTGAAACAATTACTTTTAAAAAACATGGGATGAGTGGAATTTTCAATGGTGGTTTCCACCATTATTAAAAAATCTCCTTTTTAGCTTTTCTGAAAATCATGATTAAAATTCCTCTATTGGTGATAAAATGACGATAAACGGCGATTTCCTCCACTGTTATTACCTCCGTTTTTAAAAACCCAAGCTTCTGTTGTCGCTTTTTATATAATTGATGATAAAAATAAATGGCAATCGATTAAATAGAAAAGTTCAAAGTTATTTAAGCTAAGACATAGCATGTGTTATGGAATGGAAACTACTATAGAAGCCTCACTGAAAAACAGGCTAAATAATAGAAAAACATAGGGTATCAAGGTACTACTACGTTCTCTTAAGCGCTGTGGAAACTGAGCATCCAGGAATATTAGATTCCTGATTATTTTTATGAAAACATGTTTCCAAATCATTTTTTAATGAAATATTTACATCATTTTTTTGTAATAATGGAGGGAAAATGGTAATTTAAAAGGAGATTTTTGTGTCATCAAACTATTTTTGCCGTTCATTTCGAGTCATTGCTTTAAAGTATTTAATTAAGTCCCTGCTGCATTTGAAGTATTTTTATGCATTTGTTTTCCAACATTCGTCTGCTTCATTACGCATTTCATTAAGTAGCTTTTTATGAAAATCTCTATCATTTTTTTTTAGGAAAGGAACTTTTTCTTTGTAAATACTTTTCTTATAAACGAGAGTTTTCTGGAAATCCGTTTTAATTCGTAATTATAGGTAAAAATGTGAAGAATGGTAACTTTCGAAAATTCACAATCCTACTGGTCGTTTCACTTTTTTACTACAAAGGTTAGGAAAGACCTGAATATTAAATTTTGTTTCGGCTATTTACTTGTTCGGGTATTTCTTATAACACAAATAACCGAAACACATACGATAAATAACCCCAAATTGCAGATATAACTGACTTTTAACTGTAGCATAAAATGAATAAGGCCAATTAAAGGATGACTAGTTCAATAAATTTTCGAACAAACGTATCATTAAATCAGGAAAAAATTTGAGGCAGCAAATCAAATCAATACATGAATGACATAATGATATAACAAATTAATGATTCCGTGAGTTAGCAGGTTGAAATACTACTGATTCATGAATATGCTTTTTCTGTGATTCTCTCATTCACTGATTTATCGATTCGCTAAAACGCTGATTTGTTAATTTAATCTTTCATAGATCATTTAATTATTCACTGATTCATATATTCGTTAATTTATGGATTCATAGAATTATTCATTCATGGATTCATAAAACTTCTCATTTATAAATTCGTGGATTATTAATACACCGATTTGATTATGTTTTGCTGATGTGTTAACCTACATATAGATTGATTTTCTGATTCGTAGATTCGGTCACATTAATTAATTGATTTATCGAGCACTTATTCGTTAATTCATTGATTTGCTGATTCGTTCGTTTGATCATTAATTAATTAAATTGATTGTTGATTAGTTGAACCACTCATTCATCGAGTTAATTCATTCTTTGATTTTTTTTATAAGTCATTGATTCGCTAATTTTTTAATTTGGCGACTCACTGATTCATCTTTTATCGATAAATGATTTTTAAAATTTTCTGATTTACTGTTATTCTGACTTAATTGTGGTTTACTGCTCTCAGAGAGGTAAAACACTTGTTCTACCAGAAAATTAGGATATTTAGCCTAAATAAAATTTGGTTTCAAATCTTTCTAAACCTCTGCTGTAAGAATGTAAAATCACGTAGATCCATTGCTCTTTTAAAAATTTGACCTACGACATAAAAATGTAAAGAGAAAGAGAAAAGTTGACAGATTTTTTTTATCTTATTATTTACAATGGAATGATTTAAAAACTCATTTTATTTAAATATTCGAAAACTGTTTTTAGTTACTTCGCATTCGAATTCCATAATTCTCTTTTGTAACAATCAAATAAAGTTTGCCTGCACCTTCAAGTTAAAGTAAATTCAAAGGCCTATTTACATAACTTTAAAGTATTGTATTATTTTTGAGGGGAGTAAGGAGTATTGAAATAAGTAAAGGCATTTTTCATCAGTAACACTAGGCTTGAAAGATTATGATAGCTTCTTCCTGCCATCCAACACTTTTCATTTTTCATTTTATTTCAAACATCCGCTGTAAAACAAATTGTTTGCAACGCAGAACATGAAATCGGTTGTCTGGAACGAAATCATTCTTCATGCCATGTTGTTGTTTTTTAAAGCTAACAATTTATCACGTGATCGGAAAAGTTTGTTGAGAAAGGGGGTTTCTTAGAATAGATTCTCATGTTTTTTTTATTTTTATCCACTAGTAATTTAGAACATTTTTGCCAATTTCGGAACAATTTACGAAAATAACTACAAAACAGCATACAATTTTGTTTATAAAAGAACGATTTTACGATCATCAGATTTTTTAACAACAGACGATTTTTCTTAAAAAAAGAACAATATGTTCCGTAGCTAATTTGAAATTTTTGTACGATTGTCTTAAATATTGTAATAATAAAATCGCTATATTGAACCACAGTTTGGCGTGAATTTGCTGTATTCTTAATAAGATGTTAAACTAAATCATGTTTCCTTTCAAGTTGAACAGTGGTTTTGCGTAATCAAGTTTAAGAAATACGAGACTATGGCTCAATAAGTTTGCAGCGAATTTAAATGATATTATAGTTCAGAACACTGCAAAATTTTTTTCAATGCATGTAAATTTTTAACTTTCCTTTTTTCGTTTTTGTTCCCTGCGATCATTTAACGATCATTTTAGCACTTACAGCACGCTAAGTACAAAGCTATACTAACTAAATTGTACATACTTTACAATTTTGTAAAGTTCTAAAGTGTTTGTTCAAAAGTAAAAATAGCCAAGGTTAGCTATCAATCAATATATCTCATAATCCTAAATGTAATAAGCCCTTATAAAATGTAACCATTTATTTTATTGGCATTTTCTGGAAGATTTCATCTTGCATATTCATAAGCTAGTAATTATTAGCAAATAATACAACAATAATATTGTTTGCATTTCACTTTTAACAATATTGAAATTTAGAATTTATGCACCGGGATATTATTATTATTTTTTTTTTAAAGGAGGATATTATGGACCAAATTTGAATTTTGTAATTCTTAAATTACAGAAAAGCATTCTTTTTATGATAACAATACTAATTTATTGTATAAATATTTTATCAGGAAAATAAAGATATCAGGTCAAAATTAGTTTGAAAAGAAACAGCTCCTATTTAAATCCTTCTTAAATCCGCTTGATACCTCTTAAGCCACCTGAATTGCGACTTTTAAATTGACGCACATCACTTACTACAAATCTGATACTTGCGCCGAATCACGTAGAAAGAAAAACAGGATCAATTTCATTGCATACTTTAACTGATATTAACTTATCTCCTTCATCGAGCTTGATCCCCAATCCCTTTTCGAATCCCCAGATTTCAAAATGTTTTAATATATTTTACTTGAATTTATGCATTAAAAAGAAAACTTATACAGGGGTTGGACAAAATAGCTGAAACACTTTTATAATAACACATTTTTTTTTTTTTTTATCTTTCTCAATAAATACTAGGAGAATCATTTTATAAATTTCGAAATGTTTTGGTTATGCAATTTCTCTTACTTATCAATGAGGTTTAAAGCTTTTAGAGGTTTGACGGACCAACAATAAATTACGAAATAATTTATTGTTTTATTATAATTTATAAATAACAAAATAATAAATTGTTTATTGCGAAGTATTATTATTCGTTATTTAATCTTGTTACCCGTTATCATTATGAGTTTCTTTTAAAATGTACAAAAACTACTTAGAAAATTGCTAGAAACTTTTAAATTTTTGAGATATTCAAATCGGACTTTTTTCATTAGTGGGCAAATACAATTTACTTCAAAATTATATACATATAAAAAAAATTGTTCAATTTTTTCCGCGCAATCACAGTATAAAAGAACTATATTATCTACTTATATATTGCACAGTTTAAACAAAATGTTTTTTTCAAGTTTAAAAAATAATAATTTGCAATTAATTTTAAATTTCTCTAAAAAGTTTGTTTAATTTTATTGAATATTTTTTAAATTATAGCAAAAAGACTTCCGATCAAAAAATTAGTTTTTTTATCAAAATGTGCGTACCTCCATAAATATTTAATCTAGCCTAAAAGAATTTTGTGCAATTATAGCTTATAAGAACCAAAATAATTGTTAAGAATTACAAATTTATGGATGCATTTTCTAGCATAGGGTGATCAAAAACATTATTTTCTGTTTGTAATTCATTATTTTGTTCACCCTCTGTAGATAGCATTTATAATTTTTAAGTTAGTTTGTCTTATTTGGAAATATTATCTAAATAAAAGAAAGAAACTGAAGATTTTATTTATTTTTTCAGAATAGGAGTCGAACAATTTTTATTTTTTTATTTTTTACTCCTATTCTTCGACTTTAGTTTTTATGCTTATTATTTATAATATTGCTCATAACTGAAATTTTAGGGTTAATGACTTTTATAAAATGTTTGACTTCAGTATCGTTGAGATGGGATAGAGTCGGTCCGATATACGACTATTCATTACTTGCAAGCTACAGAATTATACAAAAATTCATTTCGTTTTGATCACAAATGCTTAAAAACAAATGTAAAAATAATTAAGCATAAAAAGTAAATAACTATTAATTTCAAGAATGGATAATAGGTCGTCTCTAATAAAATATCCTATTTAGCCTTTCATTTTGTGAATTTCGGCATAATCTGTCGTATGTTCTTTTATGGTAGGCAGGGTCTCAAGAGAATTTTATTCATTTTCAGGCGAAAAACCCTAGTCATCGGTCCCTGAGAAGCTCGGACGTAAGTTTTATGAAAATTATAACCGTCGTAGAACAGCCGACCCAATTTTGGGTTTACGACTACCGATGTTCAACTCCGTAGCTTCGTAATTTTGAACCCGATTCAGAAGACAATTCCTGGATTAAGTATTGAGAGAAATTTACCGTCGAGGAGGACTTTTTGATGTAACTCACCCGCACATGGAGATGAAAACCACGGAAACTTCCTGACGACAATTGGACTCTAACCCATGATCCGTCTACAACTTAAGATATTTTACGCCAGAACTGTGGTCGGTACAATCCGGGTGCGGACTTTGAATGGACCATCCATCGCTGGGATTCGAATTCGGTTAACCTATTGAATCTTAGTTACTGTTTCTGTTCGAGCATTTGAAAAATAAGCCTGGGCGAACCTTTACAATCGAGTAAAAAAAAAATCCTCGCTCAAGAGCTAGCAAGGCAGGACCGAAGTTTTACGGGACCCGGGACAAAATTTATTGCAGACTCCTTCCTCAAAGCACAAAAAGCCTTATTTTCAAATTTTATAGAATTTAAGACTCTTTATTTAAAATTATAATTTTTATATAGACTTCAGGAAATTCTATGCAATTTTCTTTCGAAAAAACTAATTAATAAACGATATTTTTATACGACAGTTCAGCAGCAATCCCAGGCCCCTGGAAAATCGTTCCACTAAATATAATTTAACTTAACTACCATAACTTAAGTATGGCCTTGGCAGCTAATAGTTGACCAAGATTTTTTATTCTTCCGATGATGAAAAAAGGTTTGAAAACGAAGTTGATATAAAAAGCTATGGAAATTGAAGGTACAAATAAAATTATTTTGTTAAAAATAACCAAAAAAAATAAAAAAATTGAGCAAAATAATTAAGGAAGGGTAATTAAAAATAACTACTTATTTTATAATTAAATTGCTGTCACATATATGAGTATTGTAGGTATTAAAATATTACCTTATGAAAAAACTGGTTTTTCAAAAAGTTCAAAATTATAGAAAAAGAAAACTTCGATTATTTTTTTTTTTTTTTTTTCCAAATGAAACTCACAATATAATATGCTTGTGCATTTAAAACGAGGAATCTTAAGAACTTGTGAATCGGTGACCAGATTTGAAGTTTATCTTTTATGAATTAAAGTCTTAAAATTTTGGAATATGTTACACTAGTATAGAGAGATAAATATCATCTTATGAGATTGATTTAACTTAACCGAAATACGACATATAAATTTAAACTATATCGTTATTAAGCGGTAAAAATAATAATAAATAAATAAACGTAAAAATGTAAAACAGAAAAGAAAGAAAAGTGTGATTAAAAACTAAGCGCATTTATTTTGCATAAAAAATTATTTATCATTTTTATATTCATAATATTCCATACGCTTTACTGATTATCTCTCTATTTCACAATATTCGCTAATAATTGCGTAACAGAATTAGATTCATAAGATTTGTCTAGATGGCAGCACTACATGTATTTTAAAATAGGAGGAATGGAGCGTAAGAATTTTGATTATCTCTGGATCTGTATATACTTTAGGTTTTACGCTTTTTTTTATAATTTTTAATTATTTTTATTTTTGTGAAATTCTGGAGACCGGACATGAAAATTTAAATAGAATCTGCTACAAAAATTCGTTTATTAAAAGTTACCGACATAAAATCAACAAGGATCGTAACTAATATTTTCATAAAAAAAATTTCAGTTACTATTAAAACAATAGCAAAAAAATATGCTATTAGAATCATAATAAAATGACAATAGATTATTAATTATGTAATTATTATTTTAGCAATTGTTTCACACAAACAATTTTCAGATTAAATGCCTGTTTATAAATATAATTATTTTCAATTTTAAATATGAAAATTAACATTAACAATGAATCAATTTTCAATAAGCTTATTATAGAAATTTTCTGAGAGGTTATTACCACAGAAATTATATTTTCAGTAATAATTTTTTACTTATTTACAATGCGTTATCGTTAATATATACAACTGCAGTATGTGTAAAGGAAATAAATGATAATTTATCCCAAAAAGTAATGAAATTTGAAAAATGAAATATATTACATGAAAAGCAAGTTTATAACCCAGAAATAAATATAATTTACAGCAAGCTACGTGAACAAACTAAACGAAACAATAATTTATTTTTTAAGTTAAATTTATGTGAACATAATGATTATTAAACATGCACCCAGATAAAAGTTACATCAATAATATCAAGTAAAAATGCAGACAGATTGTAGCAGATAATTTACAATAACAGGTATTTTTCAACAACAAATTGTAAATTGTATAAACGTTGAAAAAATTTTTAGAGTTTGCACAATTTACAATTTATGGCTGGGGAATAATTTGTAACCAAAAAGAAGTGTCTTAATATGCTTTTTTAATTTTCCTCCCTTTAAAAAATTGAATTTGCACTGGGTTTCCAGAATCGTTTTCGATTTCAAATATTTATCGTCAAATAAATTGAAATATTACGAAATATAATTTATTCAGTTTAATTAATTATAATTTTTTTAACTATTTTTGTTACTCACTAAATGTAAAAACAATTTTTCGTAAATACTAAATGTTTTATAAACTTTTTCAATAATTGTTTAAATTGGAAAATTTAGAAAACGATTTCAATAAGTCACTTTCATGAAATTCTGTTCTTTCAGATTAAATTACGAGTACAATATTTGAATGTGAGATAAAACAAAACGAAAAAAATCAAGAAGCGTAGTAAGACTCATTTTTTTGGGTTAATTTTTTTTTTTTAAATAAACGATAAGTTGTTTTAAATTTAAGAGCTGATTTATTTGGCTGAAACAATTTTAGTATTCATAACGATAATAAGAATGTTGAATTTCTGTAACTTTGACTTAAAAATATTTCAAATTAAAGTCTCTTCCCTCGCCATCTTGGGTTTAAAGTTAGCTGCTCGATTTTATTATTTTTTTTCTTGCGTATTTTGTATTCATTATATTTATGACAGAGCATTATTTAACAGCAAAAAATTTATTAAAATATAATCTAGCATATATAAAGACTTTACTTTATTCGATTGGGTTAAATATAAATTTAAAAAACTTAAAAAAGGTAAGGAGATTTTTTTTTTTTAAATTAAATAAGAGTACTGAAATTGTGCATTTAAAAATTTTGGGTATGTAATTTTATGCTGCGAATTTTTCTCATTTTAAGTATTGAAAGTTAGTTAGCATATTTAATTTTTATTTTTTATAAATATGTTTTTATAAAATTGTTACTTACTTCTTTTTAAATGCATACAAATAACTAACCAACATATGTTTTTGAAAATTTAGAAACAAGCAGACCGATAACAACTTTAATTAACTTTAATAACTTTGTAAAACTTTGTAACTAAACTAATGGCAAAACTTTGTAACTCAACTTTTTAAATAAATTATTAGTAAACCTTTGTCAGAAAAATTCCCAGAAATTTTTGAACAATACCCGATATATACCTTTTGTTCTGATTGAGCGATATGTTTAAAAAAACTGTTGAGTAGAGAAGCATCAAGAATTATTTTATTTTATTTTATAAAAGGAGTTGAACAGCTGACACAATCCTGAGTTTACGACTATCAATGTTCAACTTCATAGCCTTGTAATTTTGAATCCAACACAGAAGACGAGAGATCTCCTTGATCAAACATTGGGACTAATTAGTCTTCGTAGAGAACTTTTTCATGGAACTAACTCACATTTGCATTACAAGGGGAGGAAAATCACGAAAATATCCAAGACTTGACCCGACGGCTAGAGGCTACCCATGATTCGTCTAACACTGAAGATTACTGGTTTACGTCTAACTAGGGTTGAAGGCCAACTTGAATGGGAAGCAAAGGCGGCTTGTGTGCAATACCGATCACATTTCCACCATTATGTTGTTGGTCAAAAAATTGAGAAGCATGACTTTCTCTCACACAACAGATTATTGCTGGAACGTAAAGCTTAATAACTATAGGTATTTTATTTACGTCGCACTAGAACTGCACAATGTGCTGTTGGCGACAGTCTGGGAAACATCCCAGAGGATGATCAGAAGACATGCCATCACAATTTTGATCCTCTGCTGAGGGGATGGCTCCCCTACTTTGGTAGCCTGATTACCTGCATGTGAAGTCAAACACTTTACGGTAAAACAAATTAAGGAGGACCGATAGCTCCCACCCTTGGTCCGTACGCAGGCTGATTAAAGTGGTCACCCACCCGCTTACTGACCGCAGTCAGTGATGCTTGATTTCGGTGTTCTACTGGGAACCGAGTCTTTACGATCAGTCCACTGTGGGACGCTTAATGAATATAAGAAATGACTCAAATAAGAAATGGCTCAAATAAGAACTGGTTCAATGGACGCTTAATAAATATAAGAAATGGCTCAGTCATTTTGAGCCATTCAAATCAGGGGTCCGTTTTTACTCTTAATCCCGAGCTACTAAAACCTTAAAATTAAGGGGAGAGCTTTGAAGATTTAAGCCTGAAAACACGCCATTGTATCGCTATCAGACAGTGTTACTTTTGATTATGATTGAACTTAGGTAAGGTTTCTGAATTTTAAAAAGTAAAATTACTGATGAAAGTTTTCTGAATTCATTTGATTCATTAACTATATTACATGTAAATTTATGGATTTTGAAAAGCAATCAAATGGAAGGAAAATTTTTGAAGTTTTAGAAATCATAAATTATCTTATTTAAATATATAGAGATTTTAAAAAGCAAAATATTGGAATAAAAAAATTTTGAAGTTTAAGAATTCGTAAATTATGTTATTTAAATTTAAAGAGATCTCAAAAAACAAAATAATGGAATGAAAATTTTTGAAGTTTAAGAAATCATAAATTATGCTATTTAAATACATAGGGATTCTAAAAAACAAAATAATTTTTTGATGTTCTATTTCGGATGTTCTAAAATTCATGAATTATGCAATAAATTGAATTATGCAATTAATGGAATTATGTAATAAATGGAATTATGTAATAAATGGAATTATATATTGAACTATAAAGAAATATTGGGTATATATGCTATTTATGAAGTTTGAAAAAGCAAAATTATGCTATAAAACTTTTTAGAATTTTGTAAAATAAGTTATGTAAGACAATGTAAGAGTTTCTATAAGCAAAATTTTACATTTTAACTGCATGAAAGTTTTAATGCAACAGCAACATTATGTTTTATTTAATTTATGAATATTTCAGATGCAAAAAATTATTCACTTTATAAATATTATAAAAATCAAAATTGTAAATTTGATAAATTGTTTAAGAAATCAGTATGCATTGCAAATTTTGTAAACAATCAAACAACGAAAGTAGAGTATTAGTATTAAATAATAAATCACCAAAAAAGAAATCAATTTATGTTTAATCCAATAGGATACGCTGGCATTAAAGCCGATTTTTTAAAAAACTTTTGATCAAAAACTCTTTCTTGATTGCACATTCATCTTTAGAAACTTTAATTAAAAATGTTTTTTTTTTTATAGTTTACTTTTGACTTGATCAAACCCTGCATTACTGATTGCTCAAACGGGAAAAAGAAATCAAGCATAGAAAAACAGGATTTGTGAATTAGTAACTAAGAGGCTTACATTTGGAGCATTTTTATTCCTTGTTTTCCCAAAATCGATATTCCCGTTTTTGCGTCCTTTGGCTGAAGACCAAATCCATTTATCACTTCCTGTCTGTCTAGTTTATAGTTAGATAAGAATCTTTTCAAAACTCAATTACTTTAAAGAGACAAGAATTAAATGCCTGCTGATGAGTTGACTTAACGAACTACAGAAAGCACGATTCTTGATAAGAATTATTATTTTGTGCGCTAAAAAGTTCAAACTAGTTAGAGAAGTTAATGTAATTAAATCACACTCTGAAATGGTGTTTATGTGACGCGAATATGTCTTCGAAAAAGGTCATAACCTGGCCTTTTTTTTAATTTTTACTAATTGTCAAATAAACTGTGATAAATTATTTAGAAATAATCTCATAATTTCTGAATATTTTTTTTATTTTTTTACTGCAATGTAATATAAATTCTTGAACTGAAAATATAAGGTTTCGTATAAATTTCAGATAATAAATTCTATTTAATTCGAAACTAAGAGCTTTGACATCTGTCGTGTATAAGCTAAATTATTAGAAAAACTTCTGTTCATAATTTCTAATTAATTTCAATATTCAATTAGAGAGAATAGAATTAAAGTCCTGTAACTGAAAGCAATTAACTTTACGAACAATTGAAAGCATGATTCCTGGTGAGATTTACTTATTAATTTCCTAAAACTTTCAAACCTAGTTGGAGTTTTTAATTATTTAAATCACACTCAGAAACAGTGTTAATATGATGCGAATATGACTCCAAAAAAGGTAAAAACCTGATATTTTCTTATTTTTACTAACTGTCTTGCTTTGGCCAAAATGTACTGTGATAAATGATATAAAAATAATCGTTGAACTAAATACTAATTATTTGTTAAATACTTTTACTGCAGGAAATTTTTAACACTTGAATTTAAAATATACCGTTTAGAACACATTTCTAAAAATAAATTCTATTTATATCAGAACTTCATTAATAAATTTTATTCATTACTAAATTTATTTATAAAGTTATATAATATTTATATATTTAATAAATTTAATTTATATCGAGTGCTAAAATAAATCGTAGACTACAAATAAATTATTAAAGAAACATTTAATTTGTAGGAATTAATTGAATGAATATTTTTATTACTTGTAAAAACAGACATTTCTAATCAATTAAAAAATTTCGAATCCTTTTCAAGTTCTAAAATTCTGATTCATTTAAGAAATAAAAATTCTTTAATTCAAAACTATTCAAAAAACAAAAACTTATAACTAATTAATTTTACCAACTTGAAAGCTATACTTTGCACTTTGGTTTCTTATGCCAGGACAAATAAATAACATATTTTAAATCGTTTTTTCTCATAAAATTTTATGTTAATTTAAAAATAAAATATTCTAATCAGTTAAAAAAGACTTCTCTATTGAGTAGCAACTTATTCAAGAGCATAACTGCCGTTATAACTGTAATGCTTGAGAGCAGACATACACTATAATATGCTCAGAAGTATCCGTGCATCGAGTGGTACGAATTCGGAGAATCCTGGAACATATATTATTATGGTTTCTCCCATTCTTGCAACGACTTTCGAGACTTTCTTTCAAGTTTTTGAAAGGTGACTATAGGAATTGACTTCCAGGCACTCATCCCAACAACAGTGAGTGCTAGTACTGAGGAAGCTCGAGTTGGCTGACTACATAATCTCTATTCTAATTCTTCCCTATGGTGTTCAATGATAATTAGATTAGGGATTTGAGAAGGCCAGTCGAGTTTTTAAACACACATTTCTTCAAACCATATCTGCTGAAATCTCTGAATGTGTGAATTTAACAGATATCTTGCTGGTGAAGAAATGAGCCTTCCCTGAAATATTGCCATAACGTTGGGAGAGAAGCATTGTACAGCATGTCCACACGTGTCTCAGATTTCTTATTTCCATCCACAGCTAAAAGGGACCCGTGCCCAAGTCTTGAAAAAAAAAACCGCACCGTTATCTTTAGGTAGGTATCCGGATATTTTGGACCAGATAATGTACCACTAGAAAGATGAAGAACTACGTTTAAAACGTTTAAGAAGTTTTAGTGACTGAGAAGAAAAAACGTTTAGAATGGTATAAAAGCTTTGGCTGAGAGCTGATATATGTTTAGAACGGTAAAAAAAGCTTTGCTGGCTAACAGCAGACATACATAGGAGATACTTTGATGGCTAACAGCAGACATACATAGGATATACTTCGATGGCTAATAGCAGACATACATAGGAGATACTTTGATGGCTATCAGCAGACACACATAGGAGATACTTTGATGGCTAACAGCAGACATACATAGGAGATACTTTGGTCGCTAACAGCAGACATACATAGGTGATACTTTGATGGCTAACAGCAGACATACATAGGAGATACTTTGATGACTAACAGCAGACATACATAGGATATACTTTGATGGCTAACAGCAGACATACATAGGAGATACTTTGATGGCTAACAGCTGACACACATAGGAGATACTTTGATGGCTAACAGCAGACATACATAGGAGATACTTTGATGGCTAACAGCAGACATACATAGGCGATACTATGATGGCTAACAGCAGACATACACTTAGAACGGTAAAGAAGTTTTAGTAGTTGCGTGCAGACATGCGTTTAGAATGGTAACAAATCCTTGGTGGTTAACAGCAAGCATACGTTTAGAACGTCAAAATCACTTTGGTGGCAGAGAGACGACATACGTTTAAAAAAGTGAGAAAGCTTGGATGTCTGAGAGTAGACTTACTCCAGAAAAGTGTTAATTGTCAGAATTAACTCAGGATTCATTTCACCGTTTGTATGACTTCCGCATATCACAAGTCGTATGCATATTACTGGCTATAAACTACTACTATGAAAAAAAGATATCCCTTTCATTATTTGCATTCATTCTAAATTAGCTTGCAAAATAGACTTCAAGATTACTCAAAGTACTAAATTTTCTTCTATAAATATTATAAGAGTTTTATCTTACCTGTAAACTACTTGCAATAAATAATAATTTCTCTTTTCAAGATTTATGTTTGAGATCAGTTTAATTCCATTGCAAATCTTATGCCATTATGTATATTGAACTCCGCCTTTCGAAACTATATTCAGAAAAATATTGCAGATTCAGTTTTTTGACAGTAATTCTCATTTAAAAAGTCAGGGTGAAAGATATCTTTTGAAAAGGCATAAATTATTCCCCTCGTGAGAAGAAAACTTTCACGATTTCTTTTCTTTCTTTTTTTCCAAAAGTTTTTTCCGTTTATTTCATTTCTATCATTCGAAATTCTATCGACTTGACATTCAGAACTACACATTCTTGTCTTGAAACATGGCCAAGAATTGACTGATATCGAAGAATAAAAGCCATAAATCTTACGTTTCGACACTGTTTTTGGGAATCAATTATTTAAGAATTATTTATTTACTTGAACAAAAATAGTTTCGAAGAAAATATCACTAAAAGATCAAAAAGTTTGAATTTAACTTCCCAGTTAAATAAAAGAAACACAAAAGATTTCAATTGTGTTAGAGCAAAAGTGAATGGAAGCAAAATTTGAGAAATCTTTGGATTATACGGGAGTTTGGGTTTGCAGCTTCGCAAAGTTTTATTATACTTCTTCGATTTGTTTTTTTATTTTATCTATTCATTTATTTTTTTTTTGAAACACATAGTTCCCCTCTTAAAATTCTTATAATTCTAAAAAAGGTGATACTTGTTATTTGTAAAAATATCAAAATTTAAACATTTGTAGTAAAAATTATACTTGACTCTATTTTATTGTAAATGATAATTAAAAACCTTAAATGAAAATAAATTGGTAATGTTCAACGTAAACCGGAAAAATTTAAAGTAAAACAAGTTTTTGAGTGGAACCCTCACGCCAATAGAAAAATAGGAAGACCTAAAAATGCCTAAAACAGGACGATTGTAAATGATTTGAAAACAATAGGAAAGACAGGGAGAGAAGCAAAAAAGCTGGCCACAAATTGAATGAGATGGAAAGCTATGATAGAAGTCCTGTACTCCGATTCGGAGTGAAGAGGAATATGTATGTATACATGTATTGTAATTACATAATCTATATGAGTTACAATGAATTTTCTAAATAAAGCTCACATTGGACCTTGATAAACAAACAGTGAACAATGGTTCTTTTTTATTTGCAAGATTTATTTACTTTCATGGATTAACCTAAATTTAAGACGTTCAAAATTTTAATGTAAAAAATATTAAATCAAAAACGAAATTAATTAGAAGGGTTTTTTTCAGATTATGCGCAAATTTGGGAGAATGTGGGAAAAAGAATAGTTAAATTCTAATATGGGAAAATCTGATCTAGTTAAATCCGAAAGACTACTTGGTTACAATCTGAGTTCTAATTCTGTCCAAAAGTGCTCTATGGGGTTTAGATCAGGGTCTCTGAGAAAGCTGGTTCAGTTTGTGGGAAAACGAATAGTTAAATTCTAAACTTGGTAAATCAGATCTAGTTAAATCTGAAAGACTACTTGGTTACGCAATCTGTGTTCTAATTCAACCCAAAAGTGTTCTATGGGATTTAGATCAGGGTCTCTAGAAAGCTGGTTCAGTTTGGGGGAAAACGAATAGTTAAATTCTAAACTTGGTAAATCTGATCTAGTTAAATCTGAAACACTACTTGGTTACGCAATCTGTGTTCTAATTCAACCCAAAAGTGTTCTATGGGATTTAGATCAGGGTCTCTAGAAAGCTGGTTCAGTTTGTGGGAAAACGGATAGTTAAATTCTAAACTTGGTAAATCTGATCTAGTTAAATCCGAAAGATTACTTGGTTACGCAATCTGTGTTCTAATTCAACCCAAAAGTGTTCTATGGGATTTAGATCAGGGTCTCTAGAAAGCTGGTTCAGTTTGTGGGAAAACGAATAGTTAAATTCTAAACTTGGTAAATCTGATCTAGTTAAATCTGAAAGACTACTTGGTTACGCAATCTGTGTTCTAATTCAACCCAAAAGTGTTCTATGGGATTTAGATCAGGGTCTCTAGAAAGCTGGTTCAGTTTGGGGGAAAACGAATAGTTAAATTCTAAACTTGGTAAATCTGATCTAGTTAAATCTGAAACACTACTTGGTTACGCAATCTGTGTTCTAATTCAACCCAAAAGTGTTCTATGGGATTTAGATCAGGGTCTCTAGAAAGCTGGTTCAGTTTGTGGGAAAACGGATAGTTAAATTCTAAACTTGGTAAATCTGATCTAGTTAAATCCGAAAGACTACTTGGTTACAATCTGAGTTCTAATTCTGTCCAAAAGTGCTCTATGGGATTTAGATCAGGGTCTCTGAGAAAGCTGGTTCAGTTTGTGGGAAAACGAATAGTTAAATTCTAAACTTGGTAAATCTGATCTAGTTAAATCTGAAAGACTACTTGGTTATGCAATCTGTGTTCTAATTCAACCCAAAAGTGTTCTATGGGATTTAGATCAGGGTCTCTAGAAAGCTGGTTCAGTTTGGGGGAAAACGAATAGTTAAATTCTAAACTTGGTAAATCTGATCTAGTTAAATCTGAAAGACTACTTGGTTACGCAATCTGTGTTCTAATTCAACCCAAAAGTGTTCTATGGGATTTAGATCAGGGTCTCTAGAAAGCTGGTTCAGTTTGGGGGAAAACGAATAGTTAAATTCTAAACTTGGTAAATCTGATCTAGTTAAATCTGAAACACTACTTGGTTACGCAATCTGTGTTCTAATTCAACCCAAAAGTGTTCTATGGGATTTAGATCAGGGTCTCTAGAAAGCTGGTTCAGTTTGTGGGAAAACGGATAGTTAAATTCTAAACTTGGTAAATCTGATCTAGTTAAATCCGAAAGATTACTTGGTTACGCAATCTGTGTTCTAATTCAACCCAAAAGTGTTCTATGGGATTTAGATCAGGGTCTCTAGAAAGCTGGTTCAGTTTGGGGGAAAACGAATAGTTAAATTCTAAACTTGGTAAATCTGATCTAGTTAAATCTGAAAGACTACTTGGTTACGCAATCTGTGTTCTAATTCAACCCAAAAGTGTTCTATGGGATTTAGATCAGGGTCTCTAGAAAGCTGGTTCAGTTTGGGGGAAAACGAATAGTTAAATTCTAAACTTGGTAAATCTGATCTAGTTAAATCTGAAAGACTACTTGGTTACGCAATCTGTGTTCTAATTCAACCCAAAAGTGTTCTATGGGATTTAGATCAGGGTCTCTAGAAAGCTGGTTCAGTTTGGGGGAAAACGAATAGTTAAATTCTAAACTTGGTAAATCTGATCTAGTTAAATCTGAAAGACTACTTGGTTACGCAATCTGTGTTCTAATTCAACCCAAAAGTGTTCTATGGGATTTAGATCAGGGTCTCTAGAAAGCTGGTTCAGTTTGGGGGAAAACGAATAGTTAAATTCTAAATTTGGTAAATCTGATCTAGTTAAATCTGAAAGACTACTTAGTTACGCAATCTGTGTTCTAATTCAACCCAAAAGTGTTCTATGGGATTTAGATCAGGGTCTCTAGAAAGCTGGTTCAGTTTGGGGGAAAACGAATAGTTAAATTCTAAACTTGGTAAATCTGATCTAGTTAAATCTGAAAGACTACTTGGTTACGCAATCTGTGTTCTAATTCAACCCAAAAGTGTTCTATGGGATTTAGATCAGGGTCTCTAGAAAGCTGGTTCAGTTTGGGGGAAAACGAATAGTTAAATTCTAAACTTGGTAAATCTGATCTAGTTAAATCTGAAAGACTACTTGGTTACGCAATCTGTGTTCTAATTCAACCCAAAAGTGTTCTATGGGATTTAGATCAGGGTCTCTAGAAAGCTGGTTCAGTTTGGGGGAAAACGAATAGTTAAATTCTAAACTTGGTAAATCTGATCTAGTTAAATCTGAAAGACTACTTGGTTACGCAATCTGTGTTCTAATTCAACCCAAAAGTGTTCTATGGGATTTAGATCAGGGTCTCTAGAATGCTGGTTCAGTTTGGGGGAAAACAAAAAAATAAATTCTAAACTTAGTAAATCTGATCTAGTTAAATCTGAAAGACTACTTGCTTACGCAATCTGTGTTCTAATTCAACCCAAAAGTGTTCTATGGGATTTAGATCAGGGTCTCTAGAAAGCTGGTTCAGTTTGGGGGAAAACGAATAGTTAAATTCTAAACTTGGTAAATCTGATCTAGTTAAATCTGAAAGACTACTTGGTTACGCAATCTGTGTTCTAATTCAACCCAAAAGTGTTCTATGGGATTTAGATCAGGGTCTCTAGAAAGCTGGTTCAGTTTGGGGGAAAACGAATAGTTAAATTCTAAACTTGGTAAATCTGATCTAGTTAAATCTGAAAGACTACTTGATTACAGAATGTGTGTTCTGATTCAGCCTAAAATGGGATTTAGATTAGAGGCTCTGAGAAAGCCGGCTCAGTTTTTCAACATCCATTTCGCCAAACTGAGGCTGTTAAAATCTTGATGTATAAATGGGACAGAATTGATAAGCGCAGCAGGCTGACAGGTCGTATCCCCTTGTTTTACATAAAATACTAATGCATATTTGTATAAGTATGCTTACTGAGTTACAAAAAATTCCGGAGATTTTTTTTTTTTTTGCATTGCCTACAACTGGCTGAAATATCTATTGAATGAGTTGTCATAAGCATGAGAGTTTAAACGTACATGTTTACAAACTTTTTAATAAAAATACTTTTCTTGAACTAGCAATAAAAAACGCAAGCAAACTGAGCTTAATGATGAATAGTAAAAAATAAAGCGCACATTTGATATAAACGAGCTTAATTTTTAAAATTTTATTCTAAAACGAGTACCAAATTTTTAAATATCAAGAGAGAGAGAGAGAGAGAGCAATCATAAGCATGGGAAAAGAGACAATATCTAATTTGCCTCATCACACTTTAAGCAAACAGACAGAGCTATGTTTTTGATATAACTACGCTTGTCTATTTACGGAAATTCGATAATAATTTAGAACTATTCATATAAACAAACAGTTTTATGCTGTTGAGATAACAATTTATAACTATTTCGGTTTTAATGACGCTTACATTTTTTAAAATTCTTCCACTACAAACAATTCTTGAAAAATTAATAGATATATTAATAGATTAATAGATAGATCTATGCTTTGTTTTCAGTTTCTTACATTTTCTTTTAGTTTTCATGCATTTTAAAAGTTTATGTGACATCGAAATATATAATAAGATATTGAGTGCTGACCGGCCTGTGTAGGGGGCAGGGAACTGTCCTTGCATCAGAAAGGTTCTGGGTTCGAATCCCGGGAAAGGCATGGATGTTCTTTCCTTCTCTGTACTATCGGTCCTTACTATGGGAGAGACGATGGCCCACCTAATATGGTGCCCCTGAAAGAGAGGCCAACAAAAATCGCCCTGTTGATGCCTGAATTGACGGATGTTAACACAGGCGGGCTTTAGGAAAAAAAATTAAAAAATATTGAGTTATTTGATAAAATTTTATGCGATATGGAGTTATATGTTAAGAATTTATGAACAATGATGTTTTACGTTTATATAAATGCTATAAGTTTCAATAGAAATAAAGGTGTTATAAGTTTATACTAAGATAAAGATATTATAAGTTTATGTAAAAATAAGGATGTTATAGGATTATTTAAGAATGAAGATGTTAAAAGTTTATGTAAGTTTTGTCAACAAACATTGAAATTAATAGTTTTGCATACATAAAATCGTTATGCATGTAAATTGATTGAAATGTTCATAAATTAGAGATTTGGTAGGATGTGCAGGTAGCATGCTTTTAGAATTTCATTGCAAAAAGAGTATCAGCATACACACAAAGCTAGACAAAAATATATATGTGTCACATGAAAGAGCAAAGTGAGCTTGAATTGAGTGCTTTAACCAGAGAAGAAGAATCGCGTGGATGCGCTTGGTAGGTTAACGTTATAGGACTGTTAGAAATGTATCACCAAAAATAGTTAAATATCAATTTATTTAATTGTTATTTTACTTTATTGATCCAAAACAGTCAAATAACCGTAAAAAAGAATGATATTTAAACTGTTAAAGTGTGAGAAAAAAAATTATTGATTGTTTCAACCTAATACGGTTCAGCAACCAAAATTCTATTCGCACCAACTAGGCCCACTATATGAAGCTATTTTGTTCTGTGCAACTGGAAACATACTGTAGCTACGAGGGCTAATCTGTCAATCTCGTGATAGGCTGAACAGGGGTTCGAATCCTGGCAATGAGAGCACAATATTTCTTCCTTCCCTTCAATACATGAAAAGTTTCTAGTGTAAAGTATTCTGCAATTGGTGATCCTAAACTATTACAATACTAAAGTATCATTCTCGGATAAATAGCGCAGCATCCACTGAGCTCCGTTTAAGTTTTATTTTTATGGTTTAGAAACTATGCTAGTTTAAAATGGTTATAAACCGTATAGTTAGTTGTAAACGGTTTCAAAACCAAAAAAGTAAAGAAATATTCCAAACCATAAACTTTATGATTAATTAAAGAACAGACTGCTACTGGCTATTTTGTCTTAATTTCAGAATGAAATTTTAAACAATGAGAAATGAGGCTTGATTTCTTATCACACTGTATCAATTTTCGAATCAGATGTAATTGGATATCTGTGAACGACGTCACACGTGTGCATAGAACCTGATTGGTTTCTGAATTTTTGAAAAAACAAATTCCAAACGCTTGCACGTATCCAAATATGAAGCAAAAGAGAACTAAGAAAACAGGGGTTTGTGTCCCATAGTCAACTTTAGAAAGCACTTTTGTGTATTTTGTATATTATCTCCCAAACCGATTCAAATACTATTTAGCATTGGCAATAATGAACTGCAAAAGGAAATATTAAGCAGTTAACAATCATTGTATGAAAAAGATAACAACATCTATTATGCTTTTCGATTTTAAGCGTAAAATATTCACACTAATGCTTTACCAAAAATGAAATGTTTTGCCATGTCTTTCTAAAGTTCTTTTAATTTATTATTTAATTTAATTGTTGTTGTATCTTAAAATTCCTAAATTTAAAATTGTGTACATAAATTTTTAGAATGGTCTATTTTTAAGCAGCTTAAGTTGAAGGACGTATCTCAGTAATTGAAACTTTAAAAAAAAATTTAATAAAAATTTTTTAAAGTTTTTTTTTAATATTTATTTTCATATCTCTTTTATCTATTATTATATAGTTAAGTTGTTTAAAAAAATTTCAGGATTTATGTTTGGAAAAAAATCACAAGCGAGATTGTTAGTTGAAATAAATAAATGTTAAAATTTTCTAAGAAATTTTGATAAATTTAGATTTAGACCAACATGCGCTTTACTTTCTCCTATTTAATCAATACTTTTGCAGAAAACTACAACTAAATTCTTATTCAATGCTGAAAGTAAGCTAAAGTTAGAACAGTCAAAATAAAATATATACCTGAATGTCTGTCATATTTTAATGTCAATACAATAGGACTTTCAAGGACACAATTTTGCCGTTTTGATCTGTTGCCAGAAAAGTACAACTTTATAAAAATAAAGAAATTAAGAGAGTAGACGATATTCTGCTCCAACTCATATCAAAATCTCCGTTTATTGATTCCTTGGCAACATTTACTCCTTTTAATTTTATTATTATTTTTTATCTTTTTTGACATGACTATTAAGGGTTTTTTTTTGAAGCGCTTTCGACAAAAAAAAAAATATATATAAAAGAGCCACGGTTTGAGTGCTTTTAGTTCTAAGCAAAGAAATAATTTTAAATTATCTGTACTATTTTCTCGTAAAGAATAAATTGAGTTTCAAGAAGGAAAAGGTGTTTAAGCTTAAATATTTAAAAAAAAATCATTTAATTTTTTTCTTGAAACTCTCTTTAATTTGGTGGGGGTCTTTCAGCCAAAACGAAAATCATTAACAATGTTTTTCGCCAAGGAAAATAAAAAAAGCTACAGTCGAAGTGCTTTACACTTAAGGTAAAGCTAAATTATAAACTTTATACTGTCTAGCCGTATAGAATTATTAAGACTTTAGAATGAATAAATAACTTAAATATTTTAAAATTTATTAAGGTTGTTTTCAAAGGATTCGTCGTCTAATAAAGCGGTGCTGTTTTGCGAATAATATGCTATTTTTATAATTGCTGTGAGTTTATTACAGTTACTCATGACTGTTATGTCAAGTTTAACCAATCTGTAGCCATTGCCCTGTATGTGAAAATTAAAGCATATGTACTACAGTTTTGCGAAAATTAAATGTGTATGTGATCTAGACTTATAATATTTTTAAAAAAATTACACCAAAACTGCTTTATCTAGATTCATAAGCATTTTTAAAAATTTAGAATTATTTATATTGAATTTGAGAACTTACTCTGGGTGATAAAGTCTCGCCAAGTTGGCGTTTTTGAAAACATTGAAGAACTGTTAAAATATTTAAACTATTTGTCTATTTTAAAGGCTAGATATTTCTTCCCGCAAGATGGTATAGATAGTTTTAAATTATATCATTGTTTTAAGTGTAAGACACTTAAATTGTGACTTTTATATTTTTCTCATCAAAAGAGCTTTGAAAAGCCATATTAAACTTTTATAAAAATCGCCAATTTGGCGAGTTTTTTTCTGTTAGATGAAAATGATCAAAATTGATGAATAATTCACAATTTCGGAAAATATTTACTGGCCTAAATAAAGCAGCTTTGGAAAAACTTTTTAAATTTTAAAAAATTAGGTAACAAACACTTTTCATTTTCAAAAAACTGTGACTTTTTTTCATATTGACGTTTCGAACAGTTTTCAGAATTAGTTCAGAAGGCGCTGGTTAAGAAAGGGTAGGCTAAACTTGACCTAACAGTCATGATTAACGTTTGCGAAATGGTTACATTTATGAAAATAGCCTGTTATTTACAAAAAAATGTTGACATTTCGTTTTATTTCTACAGTTCAGAAAGGGTACTGCTTAAAGGGGAAATTAACACGAACAAGTGTTGCAAATTCATAACAGTTACAAAAATAACATATTATTAGCTAAAAAGAGTTTCATAATATGAAGACAGTACTTTCAAAGAACAGCTTGAATACAGTGATGGCAGTTTTTTGAAAATTTTATTAGAATTTATGTAAATTAATTTTAAATTCTTGACATAATGTTTTCGGCAAAAATTTGCATATGTCAAGCTTTAGAAAGTTTGAAGTTTTGAAAATTTTTTCGAGCAGAATTGAAAAGTATTATTAAATTTTTTTTAGAAATTCTGAGAAAGAAATATCTATCCTGCTGAAATTGTTTGGAGCAAAAAATTAAAGTTTAAAAAATTATTTCATAAAATCCAAAAACAATTTGGCAATTGGAGAAAAAAGAATATTGTGTCTTAGTATTGATATGGTTTAGGAACAACGAAGAATTAAAAGTTTTGATATTAAAAATGACTTGCTTTTTATTATAAAGACATTGATACGGGAGCACTTACAAGCGTTCTGTTTATAATTTAGTTTTTTTTTACTTTATTTTATTAATATTTTTTACTTATAAGTCCAACTGCAACATTTTTTGAAAAAATTCAAAGGAAATGTGAATTTCGGTTTATTTTTTAATTAAGCTTCAATTCATTAAACAACTTTAAAAATTTTCCAGTTTTAAAATTTAAATAATTTTCCAGTTAAATAATTTAAATAATAATTTTCTTGGCATCTTAAAAATAATTTTATAGCATGATTTATTTATTTACTTATTTATTTTTCAATTTTTATTGCACCTCATATTTTTAAAGAATTTTCTGACTTTTTATAAAAGAAAAAACAGAAAACCATTATAGCTTAAGTCTGTTACACCTTTTTTTGTTGATTCTCACAAAAGTTAACTTCAATAAACATAATATTATTGAGACATTATGACTTGGGTATTAATATGTTAAATTCTTTTTAATTATTATTTAATAATTTCTGTGTTGTAGGCCAGAAAGATGATTACATCATCTATAGATAAATTACATTTGTACTAGGTTTTCAAATGTCGTCAGTTATTTTAGGACAAATTAAATAAAAAATAATAATAAATAATTTTTTAATGCAAAGGAGTAGAAATGATTGCAAAATAATAAAAAAATTATTGTACATTTCAAAAAGAAAATACCTCTTCAATCAGTGAAATAATTCAAAATTAGAGATACTCGAGTGTTGACAACTTATATAAAGAAATATATACCATTTTTACTTCAGATAAGACAAATAGACGTGTAATACATTATTTCAAACTAAATAAAAATCTTGAAGTTTCTACTTTTGCAACAAAAATTTATTTTAGAGTAGGTTTAGTGTGGATTTTCTGAAATTACTAGACACATCAAATCAAATCTGCCACTTTTTATTGCTTTATTTAAAACAGTTCATAGGATATTTGGATAAGGTTTCAGTTCGAAGCATGCTATAGTGCTTTGGAACATCCTTACACTATTCTATTTGCAAATTTTTCTTAAATATCATACAAATTAAATATTCTTTCCGAATTTGTAAAAAGAAAACTCTTGGAAATAATAATAATACTCCATGCTTTGCGAGTAAAACTTATATGCTTCAATGGATATAAAGAGAAAAAGAAATTTCGTTTCGTGTTTAAACACAAGGAAGCAGCAATGTAATTAGAGATGCGAACTCTTCGAAGTGAGACTTAATTAACTGAAAATTGCTAGAATTTGTTGTTTGCGTGTGTTACTATCACGTGTATTCTAGTAAGAATCCTACGATTAAATGAGCAAAACACTATTACCTGTGAAATCGATTCACTATGGCAAAGAAAATCGAATTCTTATAACAATTTGGGGTTTTCTTTTTTTTCTTCCGAGTTCTGAGAAACGCAGATGATATTTAAATCTTCGTTCACCAACCCCCACTATCGTTTTGCAATTATTTTCGCTTATTGACGATAAACAGATGAGAGGTCAAAAATTACAAAATTATCGATAAAAATATCTCAAAATTATTTATTGTAATTATTTATTGTATTTATAAAAAGTATTCAATTGAATGACTATGAAAAGTTTTTCATGTATTAATGTAACCACCAATTTGCAAAAATCCTTTATTCTGCAGATTCTAGGTTATGTGCAGATTAGCTAGGGTGATCCGTTAAGGTGCCGAACATTGTTTTATTTCTCAAATAAGCTAGGTAATCGGCACATTACCTACTAGGCACTCGCTAGAGAGAAAATATGTTAATGTATAAAAGATACCGGTAAAGTGCAAAAATCATTTATTCTGCAGATTCTAGGTTCTGTGCAGATTAGCTAGGATAATCCGTTAAAGTTCCGAACGTCGTTTAATTTCTCAAATTAGCTAGGTAATCGGCATATTACCTACTAGGCACTCGCTAAAGAGAAAATATGTTAACGTATTAAAGATACCGGTAAAGTTCATAAATAATTTATTCTGCAGATTCTAGATTCTGTGCAGATTAGCTAGGGTAATCCGTTAAAGTTCCGAACGTCGTTTTATTTCTCAAATTAGCTAGGTAATCGGCACATTACCTACTAGGCACTCGCTAGAGAGAAAATATGTTAATGTATAAAAGATACCGGTAAAGTGCAAAAATCATTTATTCTGCAGATTCTAGGTTCTGTGCAGATTAGCTAGGGTGATCCGTTAAAGATCCGAACATTGTTTTATATCTCAAATTAGCTAGGTAATCGGCACAATACCTACTAGGCACTCGCTAGAGAAAAAATATGTTAATGTATTAAAGATACCGGTAAAGTGCATAAATCATTTTTTCTGCAGATTCTAGGTTATGTGCAGATTAGATAGGGTAATCCGTTAAAGTGCCGAACGTTGTATTATTTCTCAAATTAATTAGGTAATCGGCACATTAACACTAGGCTAGAGAGAAAATATGTTAATGTATTAATGATACCAGTAAAGTGCAGAAATAATTTATTCTGCATATTCCAGGGTTATGGGTATTTTAACTAGGGGGATCCGTTAGGGTGAGGAATATAGTTTCCCCTCCCAAATTTTCTAGGTTATCAGCTCATTACCTACTAGGCACTCGTTAAAGAGAAAATATTTTAATGTATTAATGTTACAGCTGAAGTGCAGAAATCATTTATTCTGTAGATTCTTGGTTGGGAACAAATTAACTAGGGTGATCAGTTAAAGTGCCGAAAATTGTTTCATTTCTCAATTTATCTAGGTTATGTGTACACTACCTACTAGTAATTCGTTAGAGAGAAAATAAGATCTTTGCTGGAACAGAGGCCACGTTACTGCTTGCTTAAATGAAAATGTTATTTATTTATTTTTTGATATCTAAATTATCAAGTTCATACAATCAAACAATCTACATAGTAGCTCATAGAATCAATCATTAATCAATTTAATATCTATAATACAAAGAATAAAATGGTTTTAAATATTATAACAATTAAAAGATAGTTATGAGAATTAAATTAATAAGAATTAATTGAAAATCAAATGAGAATATTATTACAAGAAAATTAGGGAAACAAAATTTTGAACTTTAACATTATGGAAACCGTTAATGTGATAATTTAGCGTGCATATTACCTAAGATAAATGAGAAAAACTCTTGATTCTACACTTTAACGGGTAAAATCAGCTACTCTGCAGATTTGCTAGATAATGTGCTCAATAGCTTTCACGCAATAGCGGTTTCATTAACACAGATAAGGTTTAACAGATATAGTTCCAGATTATATTGGGGTAAATTTAAATATAATTATTTTGGTTTTAACTGTTATCATAAGCATAAGGGTTTTATCTTGTACCAAAATATGATAAAAAATTGATGTAACTTTAATAAAGTGTTAATAGGAATCAAGTTTCCACTTAAGTTGAACCATAGTACCAGGCTGAAAGTTGAAACATATTATGGTATAAAACGTTTTAAAATTTCTACACTGCACTTTTCATGGGACATAGTAAAATGTATTTTTCAAAATCCGTAATATTGTGTTAATAGTTGCATCATATTATGGTTCAAAACGTTTTAAACTACACTTTTCTTGAACCACAGTACAATACTTTTTCCTTAAACTATAGTGTAGTGTTGAAAATTGAATCAGATAATGGTTCAAAACGTTTTAGAAATTTCTGCACTGCATTTTTCTTGAACCATCGTACAAAATCTTTTGTTATAAATCATAAACTATAGTATCGTGTTTAAAGGTGAATCATATTATGATTCAAAATGTTCTAAAATTTTTACACTGACTTTTCATGAAGCATAGTTTAATGCAAATTTCTGACCATAATACAATGCGCTTTTCATAACCTATAATATCGTGTTAATAGTTGAATCATATTATGGTTCAAAACGTTCCAAAATTTCTATACTGCTTTTTTCATGAATCATAGTATCGTGTTACAAGTTTAATCATACTATGGTTCAAAGCGTTTCAATATTTCTATTAGTTTATAATTTATTGGATATATCACTACAGTTTAAGGAAACAAAACGGTATTAATAAGATTGTTTTAAAAATTAATGTGGCCTCAATTTTTCCCCACAATTATATAACGTACATCAGGCAATTATTAAATTATGGAAAGAACATTATAGTCTTTTTTATTTTGCACTTTTAATAAAAAAGAAATACTTTATTTTGTTATTATATCTTCCCTAAATCCCTAACTTAAAAGATACACTATTTCTCTTCAAATTTTCTTCTCAATCTAAATGTAAATTTTTCAAACAAATATTTTTCGATATAATATTTGAAGAGGAAAAAAAATTGAGCTAGATTTCAGAAAAAGATAATTTTGTTGCGGAGAGGTTATGTTTGAATGATTCTATTCTAGGAACAAAACAAAACATAGTTCAAACAGAGATTTTACTTCAATCTTTATTAGTTCTTGTTATATTTAAACACTGCGCTTTTGTTAACTAATTGGATGTATGAGTGAAATTAAAACGAGTGTTATCCTTGTAATAATTGATTTGTTGCCCTTGCTACAATTTCATTTTATAAAAATCAATAAAATGGGGATGAAGCAAAAAGTTCTTTAAAAATAAGTTATTAGCAGAGAAACGTGTTTTTAACTATTTATGTTTTGGCATGCACTGTGTTTTGTAAATATAAATACAGATTTTTCTGAAACATAAAAAAAATAATTATAGCTTCTCTCAATACTTTTAGTCATTTTAATCGAATATTGCTAAAAGTTGCGAGATTATATATTTTTCAATACACAAATGTCGACTAAAGTAAAGTAAAAACTTGATTCTACGAAATATAGCAATTTAAGAAATTCTAAAGGAGAGCAAAACAAATATTTAAATAATCCACAAATTAGTTAATGAAAAATAATTAAAATTTTCTTCTTAATTTTTAAGACACTTTTTTTAACAATCTTTATGTATCACTGGAATAAAAATTAATATTATTACTTTTTTTTGCCTTATTTTTTAAAAAGACATAAAATACCAATAGACATTTTGAAAAGAGCAAATAATGATAAAAAAAAATTTAACTAAAAAAATTAAGCAAACAGTTTAAAAAAGTAGTAGAAAATAGTGACACTGGAAACAATAATATTATGTAAAACGCTTACACGAAATCTCAAAAATTATGAAATATTTTTTTCCTCGGACTGGCAGTGAAGATTTCGAAACAAAATAAAATAAACTAAATAAACTAAAATGAAATGAAAATTAATCAATATTTTTTAAAATTATGATTAAAAATTTACACAGGTTTTTATTTTAAGATTTGTAGGTTTAACGATTTCGAGTGTAATTTTTATAAATGCAAGAGAGAGAAGCGTTTTAACCAAACTACAGAACATGATCAACAGCAATGGGTGATAAAAAAATGCTGAAAGAGTGTCATCTATTGTTTTTAGTCCAAATTAAGGTGATATTTTCCAAATCTGTCGCTGCTTTGTCTTAAAACTCCAAAATTTACAATTATGTGCATTAAAATTTAAAAACAGCCCAATTTTTTGCTATGTTGCTTAAGTATTCGACTAAAATTATTGTTCTAACAATGTAATACTACCTTAAAAATTTATTTTTTTCTTACAATGTTTTTTTCATAAATATTGTTTCGTTTTTTATTTATTTTACAAGATCGAAATAGAATTAAACACTTAAAACGGTTGTGTTTAACACTTAAAACTGTTGCACTAAAATTTAGATTTATGTATACGAGTCATTTAGAAATTTTTTTTAAAAAAGTTAAATATTCTAATTGCTACACGGAGAAAGATTACGTTAAAATAACCGTCAGCAGTCTGTCCTTCTAATTTACAGTAAAGTTTTACCTTTAAGGCTTAGAAACCGTTTTCAACAAGTATGGTTAAGAAGCCAAAAATACAAAACTATATAGCTTTTTTAACCATCTACAACTAGCCTTGTTTCAAAGCCGTAAAAATGGTATTTCAATGGACATTGAAGGTAGGCTTGTCGTTACGTAATGGGCATTAAAGTTAGGTGTTGTGTTTTATCAAATGAACCGGGGAATGCGATTTAATTAGTTTATCTGGTTGTTTCCTCTACTGTAAGAGATGGGAATACAAGAAATTTTTTTGTTAAGCAGTTTTATAGTGCTGCTAACAGTGCATGAATTAGAATATCGTATTTCAATAGCTCAGAGGTACAAAATTGAGGGTGCAGAATACTAAGAATTGTCCATGTGTTGGAAAAATACAGGGATTCGAACCCCCGTTCTATCAGTCATGAGATTGACAGATTAGCCTCTGCGGCAACAATATGTACCCATATGTAAGAAACTAAATGGCTTCATTACGCTTTTCTAGTTGGTGTGATAAAATTCCAATAGTTTAATATTATTAGGTGAAAGCAGTTAATAAATGGTTTTTCTCGTGGCTAACAGTTTGAATACCATCTTACGGTTATTTGACTGTTTTGTTATAATATGATGAAATAACAATTAAATAAAATGTTATTTAACCATTTTTACCGATAAATTTCTAACCGTGTAGCAAACAACCCAAAAGTGAATTTTGGCATTTGAAGTTTATTGAAGCAACATATTTGAATTTAAGTAGACCATCTTAAGTAGTTCCTGTGAATGAGTCTCTAAGAAACTAAATACGAAAAACAATCCATTTTAAGATATCGTTTCAATTTAGAAAGGCTGAAATAATAAGTAGTTTATTTGATCCATGGATGATAAATCGTTGGTCAAGCTCGTATTTCTTTGACTTTTTTTTATTAGCTTCAAATGATTAATCAACCGCTAACTGTCAAATCATACCTTACTATTGGGGGCAATGTTTATAAATCGTTCGGGGCTGTCCGTTGAGGTGCTTGATAACATATTTATTTTTATACACATTGATGCCATTAATAAAGTACACTTTTCGAAACGAACAAAAAATTTAAAAAAACCTGCTAAATAAACAAATTACCTGAAATTCATGCTAAAAATACATTAAAAGATCTATTTCTATCAATTTTGAAGAAAAAAAAACAATCAATTGAAAATGAAATAAAAATAATTTTTTATTATTGACACGGCGGTGAACTTAATGCAGATCAATTACCAATAGAGAAGAGAAGAAAATGATCCACCCCAATGGATATTTATCCTTCTATCTTTCTTATTTTCCTTTTCACTAGCGCCAATAGCTTCATTTTCTAGAGGATGACGAGTAAATTACCCTAAAAGGACTCAGATAAAGCAGAATTTCAAAAAATTATTTTATTAAACAATGATGATCTTAAGTATAAAATTAATCGAACTGTATCTTTACACAATTTAATTTCCTGGCGTAATATTAAAAAATAAAATTTTTAAGCAATCTTGTATCAACTGATAAAATTATAAATCGTTAAATAATTTAAGGTAATTAAGTAGTTTTAAATGTATTAAAAATACATTCGTTAAAAAATTTAAAATACTGCATAAATATTTCTAGATTACTATAAACTCAAAGCTTTTTGTTTTTTTAGAAAACTAACTATAACAGGGTCAAGTGCAAAGGTAAATCTTTTACACACTAAATTGTTCCGAAAATCTCTAATAGAGAAAAGTGTTTTTCTTTACCTTTCGAAACAATGAGCAAGATCAATCATTATTCATACATATACATTTCAAAGTATAAACTAAGTATTTAGTGATATTACAGAATTTTCAAAATTTAAAACATCTTCATTACATTAATATTATTTTTTTTAAAAAGGGGTAAATATTTTTAATATGAAATATATAAAATCATAAATGCATTTGTTTACCTTAAATGTAACTATAAAGCATATTTTATAGAAAAAAAGAGTTATTATTTATTATTACTTATATTGATTTATTACTACTTATTTTATATAATAATGCAATTGTAATTATAGTTATAAAATTTTACTATTTTTAAACAAAATTTTTTAAGTATGTTTTAAAAATATAAAAAAAACAACAACTCCGATTTAAGCAAGAGAAATCTGAATTAAATCAGATAATAGATTTTAAAGAAAATAATAGATTCAAAAGATAATAGTTTTTTTTTGCTTCAAGTTTGAATTTAATAACAAATTTTCAAAAAATGCAAATATTTCTATAAATACGAAATGAAAAAAATAATTTAGCTAAATATTTATTCATTCTATAGATATAATTTGTCTTGTTTCTTAAAAACAGACCTTAATTTACAGAGCCTTACGGGGAAAATGTTCTTTTTAAAAATCTAACGAATAATGTAAAAAATAATTTTGAAAAAATTACCCTTAACATTAAACTTTTTTTATTCTTTCAATATTATTTCAAATTTCATTCATTGTTTCTAACTGAAAAGCGTAAAAATTTAATTGAGGCGTAAGAATTTTAATAAATTTTAATGTGTGTTTTACCTTTTTTATACATATTTTGCAATTTAATTTATTAATAACTTTATAGAGCAATTTTTTGGATAAAAAATATTTAACACATTTTAAAAATTGTAACAATTGTCCCTTTTTTAAAAAAATCCCGTTTGAAAGCAGAAGCTCCTTTGGCAATCATTATGAAGTTTCTTCAGGTTATATGTAAATAAAATAAATAAATTAATTAATAAAGTATTTTTTGAACCTATTATTTTGTGAATTTTCAAATACTTTCAAAGTGCTTTTAAGGGAAAAGGCTTTTAAAAAATCAGAAGAGCCATAAAGAAAAGAAAAATAAGAACTTGAATTGTAATTGCAACACACATTAAAATTGAATATTTATTGCTGTGAGAAATAACCCACACACTAGCCAAAGATTATAAAAGATTCAATCAATTTTTCAATAAGTATTTAAAACATATATTTCGTTTTAAAGCATATATATATATATATATATATATATATATATATATATATATATATATATATATATATATATATATATATATATATATAAACAGAGAGAGAGAGAGAGAAATATAGAGAAATAAAATATCTCTACGCTTATTCTTTAAAAAAGACATTTTATGAAAACGAAAGAGTTTTAATTCTTTTATTAATACAAAAGTATTTATAATTTTTGTATTACATTCCCCCCCCCCCAAAAAAAAATATTTTGGTAAGCCAAAATAAAAAATTTAGAATACTTTAAATTTTAAAAATTCCAAGTTGGTACGACTGTCCTTTTCCCTACTACAAATAACATTTTTCAATTATGTGTAAAAAAAAACACAATTACTTATAATGCCAAACATAAAAACATGATAATGCAATTTATCTATTTAGGCAACTAAACAGAAAGAAAAAAGAAAGATATATATATATATATATATATATATATATATATATATATATATATATATATATATATATATATATATATATATATATATATATATATATATATATATATATATATATATATATATATATATATATATATATATATATATATATATTTCAATGATGACCTAAATTTTAATTAAAAAATCTTTTTAATGTCAGGTATTTTGTATAAGTAGTGAATATTTAATGCATCTAAACATAAATATCAATAACATTCCATCCAAATAAACTCAGTTAATATTATTGTTCCCAGCTTTTAAATATTAACCTTTAAGTAAAATGGCTGCACTTTTCTTTGAAGGACTGTTCTTTTCAAAGTGTACATCTTTATTTGTCAATAAATATCTAAATAATCGACTTTTCAATCCAATAAATTAAATTTCACTTAATAATAGTTTTTAATAAAAATTTATGTAAAAATTAAAATAGCATACTCATATTGATATGTTATTTTTTACATTAAAGCACAACTTTATTGATAACTCTATAATAAATGTGGACAAAACAATAGCTAAATACTTGTGTGTGCATATTTAACTACATAAATAATTAATGACTATTGTCATTTCTTAATCAAGTTAGTTACATTTATTGTAAATATACGACAACTTTTCAAAAATCTATTTCGTAAACTTTCACTCTGTAAGTTGTTTTCTCGCAGTTCAACTACTGATGTGGAAAAGCAACTTTTACAGAGTCGGAAGGAAATCCTCCTTTTTCAGCCGTTTTCTTTGTTCACGTCCGTTATTTCAACTAGATCGGTATTAAAAAAAGAGAGAGGAAAATTTTGAGCTTCAAAACCTTTTATTTCAACGAAGAAACAGTTAATGACATGCGGAAATTAAAAAAAAAAATTCTAAATAATTATACTTGCTTCGGAAAACAATTCGTCGAACTGATGTTTAATTTTTAGTTTCGGTTATATTGAATTTCCAAACAAATTTTATTTATTTTTTTGCAGTATGAATTTAAAGGTTACAAGTAACTTAAAGTTTCTGATCAAATCTATTTGCATTGCATTTTACACATGTAAAACAATCTGTAATTATCTTGTTAGATAAGAAGAAATAACTAACTTGCTATTCATCATTGATTAAAAAAAAACTAAGATTAAAATGCTCGTTTGAAAAAAATGGATATTGCTTTTATATGCACAAATTTATATTTAAATCTAATATTTAAAAAAATGAACATGGGTTTACATGTGCGTCTGAAAAAATGGACATAGCTTGATGGACATAGCTTGAAAATGGACATAGATGTACGTTTGAAGAAATCAACATTGCTAGACATGTGCGTTTGAAAAAATAAACATCGGTAAAAAAAAGTCTTCAGAAAAATAAATTAAGAATTATATGTTTGTTAAAAAAGGAACATGACTCAGTATAAACACTTAACAAAATGGACGTAACTAGTTAACAAAAGGAAAATCGAATTTATTGTGCCATTTTTAAAATGGCTCTTTTATTGAATTCTTAAAAAGTTGAATAGAAAACCAAAACAAATTCGCTATTTATAAATAACCTTTTAGATATTTTTATACGCCTTTATTGGAAAAATTCTAAAGGTGCACAGTTCCTTTTTGACATTTTTCCAACGGTAATGAAAAGGCGGGTATTCTCAAAATTCTTTAACTTTCTCATTTTTAGTTTTAAAGTAAAGTCATTTTCCATTTGGTTGATTTGTTTTTTAAAGCACTGAGCTACAAGCATTTTTTTTTTCATTTTTAAAGAAAAAAAATATTTATAATACTTTCACATTTTAAATCCAACCTCTTACATTTTTTTTTGCAATCATTTTTTTAAACATTTTTTTACAAAAATGTGATGTAAAAAAATCAAACCATAAACCTACAAAAAATTACTTTTCGTTAAATTTAAGAAAAAGGAAATGGTATGAGTTTCTATACTTAATTTCAATTGCCATTAAACAGTAATTGGTAAATATAGTTATAACTTCCTTCGAGAACTTTTAACATTTATCTTTTAAAATAATTATTAAAATTGGAATTTCGGGTTATCTTATGCTATTTTATTCCTTGCATTCGTTTCTCGTTACTACTTTCTAACTAAACTGTGCGTTTATAAATTCGTGTTCTTTCGGTTATGTTGGTAAACGAAAATCGCCTGCTTCATTACAGATGCCCTGGAATGTTAGCAATTTCGTCCAAAAATGTCGTTTGCAAGAAAATTTATGATAGTAGAAGGGAATGTGTGTATAGTTTGGAAGCTTAATGGTGATGAGTTTTGCCACCTTGATGGATTTTTGAAATGGAACTTGATGAATAAGTACCATTTAGAATTTAAAACTATTATCTATAAAGTATTTTAGAAATAAGTTACAAAGTACCTTAATATGCTTTACAACTAATTACTAAATTTCTCTGCATTATATAATGCTAAAAATCCCATCAACACATAAAACCAAAATTGAGTAATTAAAAAGAATTAGACGATAATTTAAATAAAGGTCCCAGTTACCTTTTCTTGTATCCTATATTAAATAAAAACGTGTACAGTGTGCAAAAAAAGGAAACTTAATCGGTTGAATAGTTCCTGAGAAATAGAATTTTAGGTGCCTGTCTTTTTTAAAATTCAAATTCTCAGAAGCTATTCAACCGATTTCGCTCACGTTTTAAGTTTTTCCATATAAAATTAATTACATTCTTTAAAATGATGCAAAACGTTGTATACCTTAGGTCAAAAATTTTTCTACCGTTCTTATAAATAACAAAAAATAATAAATATTTACTAAAAGTTATTTTCTTGCAAAGAATTATCCTTGGATAACCGAAATTTATAATTGAGTGAAATTTTTTTTTAATTCGCTTAAAAGTTCTCGAGATAAAGCGAAATACGCAAAAAGTAAAATAAACATTAAGGGGTCCAAACTTTGGAGCGCTCTCCTGACCCAACTATTTTGACTATATTTTCCAGATTGTGGTGACCTCTTATATTTTAGTGTCAGAAATCCGAAAGCATCGAACAAAAGATATGTTTATGCAGGGAAAGTACAGTTTTTAATCCGATTTCATTATTCAAAATATCGTCTGCACTTACTAATTAGCATATTTGAGGTCACCCTCTTGAGCCATAGTTCTAAAACGTGAAAATCCGATCATTAGTTTAAAATTTATTCAGGGTTGTCCGTTTTTTTTTTTTGTGCACGGTACATTTATTTTATATGCTTAAAATAAACAAAAGCTTTTAACTTATAAACTTTAACTCCTAAGCTTCATAAAAATATAATTTCTTTTCAAAGAAATTTAAACATTTCCTTAGAACTGTTTCAAAAAAGTCTTTTCATCAACTACTATATAATAAGCAACGAAATTAGTATTGATTATTCATGCTGCATTTTCATAATGAAGATTATGTTTGACAAATAACAAAAAAGTAATACATATTCAAAAGAAGTCATAAATATTCAAGAACAAAAATGTTCATGTTAAAATTTATCTAATTTAATTTATGTAATGCGCGTAAAAAATAACTGTTTCCGACATTATGAAATCAATTACACAACGAAAATTGTTAACACGTTGTCAGAACTTTTTTTTCTCTTTTGCTGAATTTTATATTTATTAATTAATGTGGCTCCCTGCTCGCCTCACTCGCCAACCTCCGGAACTGCCTTTGCACTTTATTTCAGATCGTGTCGCACGTTCATTGGATACTGATATATCTTAACATATTAATGTTGGTACTCATTTTAAAATTAAGTCCTAAAAACAAATCTTATACAAATATCATATGAAACCTTTGATTCATTTATTTTATATACATTATGATTTAATCTATTTTAAGGTTTAATACATTTTATTTATATGTATTTCATACTTACAAAATACATTTGGAATTCATAATTCAGAGAAGTTCCTGATATTTTAAATCTCAGTATTATAAGAGACAACAATTTTAAATTTTATATCCCATCAAGAATTTTTAAAATCTATAAAAGCCAAGTTTAATTAAGAAATCAACAACAAAAAATTAGACTTGTAATTAAATTAGAAAAATTGAAAGCATCATTACAGACTAGTAACAAAAATTTAGAGTTAATTCATGATCATCGTCATTAAACGTGAGTAGCATAAAATTGAGCTATCCTTAACATTTAATGGTCACAGTGGGATGATTTAAAAGGACGTCATCGGAGGTAACTCGTGGCATTTGATGATTCAAACACCAATCAAGTTCGACACACACGTGTCCTGCTGCTGACAGGTATCCAAGTAAATCTGATTTAAATTAAATTGTTACAGTAAAAATTGTTATTACTTGTTTTAAATATCCAATTGTCAGTGAGGAATTCTAAATACAATTCTATAAAAAAATTTAACACTAATTCAACAGAACCAAAATAATAGCCATTTTTTATTTTGAAAACTGTTTAACCTCACTTTTACCAGATACAACTTTACAAAATTACTCACCCCAATGAAATTTAAATGCCATTTCGGAACAAGTGGCAACAACTATAGGACATGTCTTTGGATTTGCTTTATTTATTTACATTTGGTATAAAATAAGTTAAGAAAATGACACTATAAATATGTCAACCAGTTATCTCAAATCCTGTTCGACAAATTTAAATCAATATTTTTCCATCAACAACATACAATGTTTCCAATTTCAAGAAATCTTTCAGAGCAAAACGGGAAAATAGTGAAATTTAGGTCCATTTTTAGTGTAGTATAGTTTAGTGAATTGATATTAATATATATTATTACAGATACACGTTGCACCAGTTGTAAACCACAACATTATTGTAAGAAATAGTTAAAAAAATATTAAACACAATATGTAAACTTCTTAAATCATTAAAATTAGTTATATCAAGTATACAATAACCTATATAAGTTTTCACCCTTTAATACACAATTTTCCTTTTTTAAATAGTTATGTATTTTGTACATTAATGTCACCTTATATTTGGCCATAAAATTACTTTAAAAAAATCCTATTTTAATAGTCTTTGTATCATTTAAAATTTTGTATCATTTAAAAAATTTTAAAAAATCGTTAAGTTTCAATAGCAAGAGAAAATGTTACAAATATATATATATATTATATATATATATATATATATATATATATATATATATATATATATATATATATATATATATATATATATATATATATATATATATATATATATATATCAAACTCAATAACTATTTTTGAATTTAAGAAAGGAAAATTCACGCAACTTCAATTACTAAACTATTTTATAAATGCAAATTAAACTATTAGTAACTAATTGAATTTATTAATTTTCTGTCAAACATTGCTAAAAATTATGTTTAAGTCTGGTTTTATAAAAAAAAATTATTTTTTCATATAAGAAACTCTAAATACTTATGCCAATAATAAAATTTAAAGCACAATATAGCTTAAAAATAAGTCACGCCTAAGTCCTATTGTAAAAAATAATTCCTGTAGGCATTTTTATAAATGTCCCTAAAAATATTTTATTGGTAGAGAGTTAACTAATTCTCGCTTAAGGAGAGATAATAGTTTGTCATAATCATTTGATGAAGTTTAGATACGGTTCTAAATTTCCCACAATGATACCATCTTAAAAGAAGTGGTTGGGATATTCTCAAGAATCTTTTTCATTCCGGATCATTTTTCTTTTTCTTTCCCCTCTCTTCTTCTAAACTCGAAGATAAAAATGAAGCGTTAAATGCACTTAAATCAGAAAAAGTCCATCAATGGGCACAGACTCTTTGAAGTCGTACATTTTTTATGGTCCCTAAAATGAGAGAAAAAAATTTCCTTCTTTTTTTCCTACTGGCGAGGGATTCTAAAACATTTTTATCAACCAAAGAACAAGTTTGGCGCCAATGTTACTTAAAGTTTTATGCATAGAAAGCTGTACTGGGCTTGTAGACATTTTTTGCCACTAAATATATTTATTTTTGTTTTTAAATTGCTTTTAAAACTGGTAGTTTTAAATAGGAAGTAAAAACTTAAAAATTAATAATAATTGACACAGTTGGGTACTTGAAGGGAAGTGATTATGCCTAACTATGTGATTTAAATCAGATTTGATTGGATAACTGTGAGCGACAGTGTGTGTCAGGTTGGGTTTTGAGTAAACAAATGCTGCGATTTACCTATGATGACGTAGCATTCAATTTTCATTTGATTATATTCATTAATTTTTTTAAAGCATTTTTCATTTGTATTATATTCATTAATTTATATTTTCATTGTCTATCAATAAAAGAATAGAAGCCTCTGGAAAGAATGGAAGTGAATCAGTAAATTAATAAATCACTGAATCGTTGAATCTGTGAAGATTGAATAATGTATTAGTAAATTAATAAAAACGGAAAAGCGTATTAATAAATCAGTAAATGGACATATTAGTAAATCGATGAATCAAAGAAAAATAAACCAGATCGTTAATAAATAAAAAAAGCTCATAATTCTATAATTTTTTGCATGGCACATAAAAATATTTGAAAGTTACGTCGAATTTTCTAGGTGAAAAGGTATTGTGATCCAAACAATGGACCAATTATAAAAAAATTTATCTTATCAGAATATTACTCCTTTTTAAAAAAAATTATATTTATGCAAAATTTGTACACCGTAAGAAAATTTGTTACATTTATAGGCAAAAATAAAAACCGTCAGCTGGAGAGGCAGTAATAAAACTGCTTGTTTTTAAATAACAGAAAAATACTGTTATTAAAAAACAGACGCTTGTTTTTTTAATTAGATAAGTACTGTTATTTTAACTAACTTGATGTTTTCTTAACCAAACAGTCTATAAAATAACTTTGTCAGCATTTTAGTTGATGCAAGCTTAAAGCAGCATTGGTACGACCAGTCGGCGCTGCGATTCGAACTTGCGTGACCCCATTGATAGGTGGTGCGCTCTGTCCCCGTTGATACTCTAGGTGTCTCAGTATGAAATAAAATCTTAAACCAACTTTTTCTTAAAAGTCTTACTTATTGAATATGTGCAAATATTATAATTTAAAACTACAGTGGTACTTCAAAATTACCATATAATTTATACTATATATATATATATATATATATATATATATATTTATATACGTATCTGTTGGATAGGCAAAAACTAGAATTTTAACTAACAGTTTTATTACCATTTATGATTAGGGATATAAACAGAGAAAAGCAGTTTCGTGAACAAAAGTGAACAAAACAGCCTTAAACCACCAATTACAGTCCGTAAAAAGAACGGAAAACTTTTACAGTGTAATTTTTATAAACTTTTATTTTCATTATTAATGTATTTCACCATCGTGTTTCTCATATTATTTGTAAAGCATTATTCGTAAAATTTTCTACATAATTTCTTGTAAATCGTACATTGCTAAACTTTTATGTTCTTTTTTCTTTTTGCTAGATTTAAAAAGAGTTGTGTTCTTATCCTAAGCTATGCATCTAATGTTTTGAGAAAAAAATTCGTATATTTTGATTTATGTTTCCTGAATGTTTCCGGATTATGTTTCCAAAGCTCAAACAAATTTCGATGCTTTAGAATACAATCTTTGAAGATGCTAGCTTCTTCAAAGATTGTATTCAAAAAATGATTGTATCATAAGTTGTTGCCAATTTCTTTTATAATTTTACATTACAAATTCAGAAATTGCATTTTAACATAGATTTAGATTCATAAAAAGTAAAAATAAATTTATATGAGAATTTAATTTTCTTTTTTAATTGAACAAATAATATTTTTTTTTGGTATTAAATTTATAGGCTTAGATGCTAACATTCTCATGAAAAAAAATCGTTGCATCTATATCTTTTAATGTGCTAATTGCTTTATATTATAAGATGTGCATAAAAAAAACTGAAATTTTAACGTTATTTGTCTCATTTAAAAACTTGCTAATATTTTTTTTAGAAATTTTAAGGGTATAACTACATTTTTTAAATAATAGTTAAAAGGCTAATAATAAAATTTTAGAATATAATTTAAACAGATTTATAAGAAGAATTAAAAGTGTATTACAATTTGTAAATTTTTTGATTAAATTCAAAAGAATCGGATTTATTTTCGCAACATATTATGATATTGTCATAATATCGATATTTGTTTTATGTTTCTTTCTGTTTAAAATGCTTTTTCTCTGTTTTTTTATTTCCTTTCTCTTCTTTGGAAAACGTTTTATTTCATAATCATGTTCACAAAATCCAATGCACATATTAAAAATAAAAAATAATAATAAACAATAATTTTTTTCCATAATTTTTTCTGTGAAAATTTTATTCTCAAATGTCTCGCAGTCATTTACTTGAACCAACATTTCTAATAAAAACTTTAACCAAACAATATCCAGCACAGCAAAATAATTGCATGAAATATCCATAACATACTGCAATAAATAAGCAGTATAAAAATAAAATAGTGGCCCCCAATGGCGATAGCTCGTATTTTATCTTGTGGGCGTGACGTCATAATCCTGCAGTAAGCAGTCGCCGCAGCATGGCGATGGTATCGATCTAGTATCGTTCGCCGCCTAGGTCAAGGACCGAACTATGTGTGGATTTTCTCCTTTTTCCTTCATTCATCATTTATTAAGGTCGAACGAAGAAAACCTTTCCAATTCCCGGCCAGACTGATCTGTCTGTTGTCATCCGAGAAGAAGGGTGATTTTCTAACATCCGAGAGGCTTCGCTCTTAGCATGGAGAAGAACAATAAAGCTAAAAGCGCCCCGCAGACGACATTTTTGTTCTTCATGATTTCAATGCCACGTGGAAATGAAATCTGAAATGTCACACCAGTATGAGATTTCGACGTTTGTGACATGTTTGACTACCGAGTTGCTGTGAATGGCAGGTGCATCACGAAACATAGTATATAGAAACATGTAATTGGGTGTTTTAAAACTAAAATGAGCTTTGTTACTGCCATGTGTTTATTATAAATCTTATTTTTTTATTATTATTTACTTTTTTTCCTATTAATATTTACAATTTATCTACTGAATTTATAAAAGATTTGAGATAATTAATTTAATTGTATAAAAAATATATTTTAGTAGTTTAAATTTTTCTAAGGTGTAAAAATATATGTTTTCAAAATTAAATTAAGAAAATTAAGGAATTTTCAAAATTCCTAGTTTCAAATAGATAAAAAGTTGTTTCAGAGCTCTTATATTTATAAATTTTGTTAGTCTTATTCTAAAACAATTAGATCTCCTAAATTAGACTGAAAATTACAGTTTTTTGTGTGGTAGGTGGTTAAAAATATAAAACCTTATTTTTAAAAGCATAAATACAATATAATTTTTAGTTTATATAATATTTTAAGTTCAAAATTATAAAGTTTAGAGGCTAAATTATTATTAAAAAAATATAAATCACATATATTATTTGGGGAATAGAATATATTATGTATGGAATGGAATTTTTCAATTTACTCTTCTCGTTAGATTATTATAGAAATTCTAGGCCTAAATGTTAAATTTCATGAATAATTTTTTTTATTGTTACTTTACATTTTTATTGTTCTAATATTGAACTTGAAAACTAAAATCATGTTTTAAAAAAAATTTACTTTTTGGACAAAAAAAAATTTGTAAATCAAATTTTGGGAGATTTATTTTTAATTTGACTAAATCACTTTATACTAACATGTGACACAACTAAAACTTTTATAAGCGAGAAATTTTAGATTTCGAAAACTCGTTTTTCATCCTACTATGTATATTTACTAAATTAATAATTCATGATACATCACACTATGTAAAGTAAATTAACGATTCATGGTACACCATACAATGTAAATTAAGTAAATTAATAATTCAGGATGCACTCTACTATACAAATTAAGTAAATTAATAATTCATGATACACTCTACTATGTAAAGTAAATTAATAATTCATGAAACATCATAGAATGTAAATTAAGTAAAATAATAACTCATAACGCATCTACTTAACGTTAAAATAACCTTGTTATTTAACTACTTGCTGAAATTACTTAACAATTTGTTTGTTTTCTTCAATTAAATAATGATGTGTTTCAGAGGGTAGAGTGCTTTAGTCTGTCATAAGCAAAACAAGATCGAATCATGGGTTCGACCCATTCTCATTGCCCATTCTTAAAATGTATTCTTATAATGCACCAAATACTGCTTTAATAATTCATGATACACCCTACTATACAATTTAAGTAAATTAATAATTCATAATACACCCTACTATGTAAAGTAAACTAATAATTCATGATACTACGTACAATGTAAATTAAGTAAATTAATAATCCATGATGCACCCTACTATGAAAATTAAGTAAATTAATAATTCATGATACACCCTACTATGTAAAGTAAATGAATAATTCATGATACACCCTACTATTTAAAGAAAATGACTAATTCATGAAACATCATACAATATAATAAGTTAAGTAAATTAATAATTCATAATGCATCTACTTAACGCTGAAATAAAGATCCTATGTAAGAGCTTCACAACCACCATTATTAAATAACTAACTTAAAAGTATAAGACCATCATAAAAATGCAATTCGAACGTTTTAGTTTTTTTTTTTGTCTGTTGTGTCTTATCTTTATCTATTTCCCGAAACATTGAGTAAAAGAATTTGATAGTTATAAAATTATTATAAGTATTAAAAAAATATCAAAATTGATAAAAGTTTTGGCGACCCTCCTGTAAGTCTTATGACCCCAATTGGGATTGGGTTCAACAGTTTAAGAAACTCTGATATAGAAAATGGTTATTATTAAACATCTTACATGAAATTTTTCAGTATGGTATTGCATTGTTATAATTACAAAAAATATATATTTCTCTTTATTACTTAACGATGTGAAAACATTATAATCTTTTATATTCAAATATTAGAAAACCTAAACTATTGCGATATTGAAAAAGCATATACTGTAAGAAATTCCGGATCAAACTACGACAAAACATACCCGTACCCTGAGTACTTTATTTTGTTATTTTTATGGTAATATTTATTCATTTACAGTGATTTGGCATATAATTTTATAGCATAATTTTTGTTCCGAAAAATTTTACGGTAAAAATTACCGGCACTCAGACTGACAGTACTTTTTACCGTAATTTGACCCAGAAGTTTTCGCAATGTAGTCAAATAATAAAATTGTATTCATTTTTATAAAAAGAAACATTAAAAGAAATGAATAGTAAGAAGAAAGAATAAACATTGAGTTTCAAATAGTAAGATCACTTAATTGTACAACTTTTTATCGAAATGGTCACGAACAATTACTAATTTTACACAAATACAAATGTTCATTGAGCAACATTAAGCTGCTCTTGCTCATTTAAACGCACGAATTTAAAACAGCGCTTTAGCCTGACTATTTAGATAAAATGAGAACGACGCATACTTTAATGAAGATGAGTAGGAATTAGAGAATCCAGCAAACGATCCATTAAATCCAAAGCAATTCTGCGTAATTACTCATAATGTTCTAAGTTAGTGATCTGATGTGATTGCAATCCTTTATCGAAAAGTAGTTAAAATACGTAATGAAATTAGAAAACATTCTTTTATGACATTATTTAAAGAAAAAGTATTTATTTTTAAAAAGTTAGATCTTCTTTTGATTGTATTTTTTATTAGACTAATAAATTTGGAGAGTTTGCGTTTTATTGATATCATTGGAAGTTAATTTCATTAAAAATAGTAGCACGTTATTTTTTTTTTTCGTTGAATATAAAAACCGGAATTTAAAAGCTTTTAAATTCTTTGTGCATATATTTGTTTTAAGGAAATAGTTGACCTTTAAAATCGTAGAAATGTTTTTTTTGACCTGTAATATGTAAGTTTTGTGTAGCTGTTGGTAGCCCAATTTATTTTTGTGTCAACTTGTTATCTTATAAGCCAAGTTGCATAAATAATGTTGAGAGGTAAGATGTTGATATGCTTGTTTAGTTACGCGTAGTTAAATATTTCCTTTTTACATCTAATAATTTTCTGTTTTTTTTAAATTTGAAATATGACTTAGAATAATTGTTGCGTGAAATCTTTCCAAAATTTGAAGTTCAAAATGCAAATAAGAATATTTTGTGACACTTTCTTTCATAACATTATAAAAAAAATTAAACTTGTAATAAATTTTCCTAATTTTTTTTATCAATTTTTATCAATTTTTTTTTATCTACGTGAACGCATATTTGGAGAGTATTTTGACTCGGAATTTTTTTCGGGGTAAAACTTTTAAAACTAGAAAATATTTTTTTAAAAATTGACACAATTTGAAATCAGATATTTTAAAATTGGGTCTTTCTTTACATGAAGTAAATAAAAATGTGTTATAATTGCTGCCTCTTAGAATTTCCTATGCCTGTTTCTTAAACTTATTACATTGATCACTTTGCATATTCTCGACTGCCACACAAATAAATAGGCTTTTTCCATCAAAAATAAGAAATATCATTTCAAAAGTTCATGGGTCTTTAAAAAAACACAAAAAATAATAATAAAGGAAGATTAAAAAATTAGAAAAAAGAAATTCCAATTCTTACGTAAGAATATTTTTAAAATTATTTATTTCTTTATATTAATTTAATTTTAGTTGATTTAAAGGAACGAAGAAAAAATTCTGTTAAAACTACCAAACTGTATGGTAAGGATATTTCTACGAAAAAACTACAATTCTAGTCAATAAAACCAAAATATGCGGTATTAAACTATTCATTTAGTAATATTTTCGTTCAATTCATATTGTAACGGTTCACCAGGAATTCTGGTTTTCAAACTTAGAGTTCGTATTAACACCCATTTAGTGAGAAATACGTAAGGAAAAAGCAAATTTTAACGAATAAATGGTTTTTATGCAATGCTCCAAAGTATCGTGAAAAAATTACTTAATATAACCACATTAACCCTATTTCATCATATATAATAAAACCATATTCATTTATTAATTTTACCAAAATCATTACCAAAGTGCTCCGATAAAATTCGCTGAGCCTTTTGGTGTTCCAGTAAACACGGTAAATTTTATCTTTACTCTGGTAGTTTTAGTAGTCTGGTAGGTAAAAGCATGGTCTCAGTGTGTGACCATGCTTTTTTTTTCCTCAGTGTGTGAAAGGAAGAACAGATTAATCAATAATTTTTTTTTAATATTTCTTTTCTAAGCAAAACGTAAATATAACAAACTTTTCCATCTAAATAAATTTCACACGTGAAAAGGTTTGTAAAAGGCATTTTTTTTCTCCAAAATCCTACAACAGAAATACTTTAATATAAAGAGCCGTGAAGCAAGAAATATACACCTAAGAGCCATTACATTATGACCACCCTCCATCTATAACAATGAGCTCGCCCAGGTTTTCATGGTTTCTCGCCCAGGAACAATGTTTTCATGGGGCACATTAGGACCCATAAACCTCATAGAACAATCCCTGACGTCTGTAAGCTACTTGAACATAGTTGCAGACCAGGTTCACCCACTTATGGCAACATCTTTTCCTGCGGGGGATGGTGTTTACCAACAAGATAATGCACCATGTCATAAGGATTGAATTGTCGTGGATTGGTTTGAGGAACATTCCAGTGACTTTCAAGTCATGTCTTAGCCCCCAAATTCACCTGACCTTAATCCAATAGAGCATTTGTGGTCCTACTTGGAAAACCAAATTCGTGCTGCCACGCTATCCCCACGCAATGTGAGGGAATTGCAGGACCAGTTGGTGAGCGCTTACCAGATACCTCAGACTACCTATCAGCACCTTGTAGAATCAATGCCACGGCGGGTGCTAGCAGTTTTGAGGGCTAAAGGTGGTCCTACATGTTATTAACAGGGTGGTCATAATGTAATGACTCTTCGGTTTAGTTTTAAATACACATTACGCTAAGTAAATTTCAAAATAACTAAATGCACTACTATAATTATTTTTTACTTCGTTAAACTTTTATTTACTTATAACATAATGCTACAATATGTATTAAAAAACATGCTTTGAAACTTAAATATTTTTCATTTTAGTTAATTTTTTCTTTTAATTATTTTTTTCCGAGTTAAAATTGAAGTCTGTCCAAACTGTAAAGATTTTCTTAAATTATTTAATGATTACATACTTAGGGGAAACAGAAAAATTTTTTCCTTTCTCCGGCACAAATTTCTTATGAAAACTGACACTTTCTTTTAATACATCCGTATTACAAAAATAAAATTCCATTGATTAACTTAAATGTTAAAAATTTTTAAAAAAATTTATACTTAAACGGTCTTGGAAATGATAAATAGAAAAACTATAGATAGTTAAAATGGTTTTTATTACAGTTATCATTTGTATAATAAAACAATTTAGTTAATACAATTCTAAGACAAATTTACATATTTAAAAATATTAAATTAAACATCAATAACTGAATAATTAAAATATATTTTAAAGAATAACTCATTTGGGTTTAAAAAACCTCGGTTACAATGGAGTTTTATGAATAACGGTTTTCGTTAGAATGATATTTGATTTATTGTGATATTAAGAGTAAACTAGCCATTGTTACATAACAATTCTGGTTAAATAAGATTTTGGCATGCATAATTTTCACCAGGCTGTCATAATTAATGTCAACAAACCAAGCTGTTTTTAAAAACTTTAAAAAAATTGATTTTGTTGAAAAACTTTTATTTCCAACTAAAATTAAAAAAACAACTAATCCACACAAATCACTATTAAATTAAAAATAACAAAATGTAATTGATTCAAAATCATTTCCTTTTATACATACAATTGCTTTCAAAGTACAAGAAAAGACCTTTTATTGTTTCAAAAACCCATTCGAAATTGTTTGAACAATTGTAAAGGAAGCATTTAACACCAAGAATAAATACCCAAGAAGATCTATCCCCAGAGAAATTGTATTGAATTTACAAATTATGAGAACACATTTTCGACATCCCAAGAGGTTTGAAGAGTTCATAGAAATACTTTGGTAAAGATGGCAAACTTTGTCACATTTCCCAGGATAATCAACAAGTCAACATTTACTTTACCTCGAAATACATGAATGGAAGATTTATTGCTTGAAAATTCTTAAAATAATGGATTTAGTTTGTTCTATAGAGGGAAATTTAATAAATTTTTTAGTGTAATAATATGTAAAGTAACATTTTGGAATATGTTTATAAAAGGTGTTAAAATAAATCAAACCTTCGGGGAACTTAATTTTAAAACGTTTCTTTTATTATGGAATGCAATCTTTTAAGAATCGGGATAATAAATTTATGTTCGGTATTTACGATTATTCACAACATGTTTTAAACTCTTTAACTGGAATATCCTAAATGTATTTTTTTAATAAATTTTTCGATAATTTTTTTTGTCAATTTGTAATTTTTTGTTTCTTAATAAATTTTTTATTGCTTTTTAATTCATTCTATGGACTCTCAGAATGAGTGGACTTTGTTCTAAGGAAGAAAATTTCGTAAATATCTTAGTGCAATAACATAAGTAACATTTATGTAAAAGTTTTTTAAATAATAATAAAAAAATCAGGAAGAGTTTTTAAAACAATTCCTTCATTCACTGTCTTTCCGTTCCACGATTATTTGCAACATAAAACTCAAAATCTTGAATATTCTAAAACATTTTTTTAACATGCTTCTCCTTTAAATGCTTATATTTTAAGCATTGATTTAATTTGTTCTTAAGAAAAAAATGTCATAAATTTCTTAGAGAATAACATGTTAAGTAACATTTAGGTAAATGCTTTTTAAAGAGTTTCAAAATAGTAACAAAAAAAAATCAGAAAAAGTTTTTAAAACAATTCCTTCATTACGGAAACAGAGTCTTTCTGTTCTACGATTATTTGCAACATTAAACTCAGAATCTTGAATATTCTAAAATTTTTTTAAACTTGTTTCTCCTTTAAATGTTTATATTTTAAGCATTGATTTAATTTGTTCTAAAGAGAAAAAATGTCATAAATTTTGTAGAGAATAACACGTTAAGTAACATTTAGGTTTACAAAATTTACAAAGTTTTTAACATATTTCTCCTCTAAATGTTTATATTTTAAGCTTTTTAAAGAGTTTCAAAAATAATAATATAAAAAAAATCAGAAAGGGTTTTTAAAACAATTCCTTCATTGTGGAAACACAGTCTTTTTGCTCTACGATTATTTGCAACATTAAACTCAGAATCTTGAATATTCTAAAATTTTTTTAAACTTGTTTCTCCTTTAAATGTTTATATTTTAAGCATTGATTTAATTTGTTCTTAAGAAAAAAAATGTCATAAATTTTGTAGAGAATAACACGTTAAGTAACATTTAGGTTTACAAAATTTACAAAATTTTTAACATATTTCTCCTCTAAATGTTTATATTTTAAGCTTTTTAAAGAGTTTCAAAAATAATAATATAAAAAAAATCAGAAAGGGTTTTTAAAACAATTCCTTCATTGTGGAAACACAGTCTTTTTGCTCTACGATTATTTGCAACATTAAACTCAGAATCTTGAATATTCTAAAATTTTTTTAAACTTGTTTCTCCTTTAAATGTTTATATTTTAAGCATTGATTTAATTTGTTCTAAAGAGAAAAAATGTCATAAATTTTGTAGAGAATAACACGTTAAGTAACATTTAGGTTTACAAAATTTACAAAATTTTTAACATATTTCTCCTCTAAATGTTTATATTTTAAGCTTTTTAAAGAGTTTCAAAAATAATAATATAAAAAAAATCAGAAAGGGTTTTTAAAACAATTCCTTCATTGTGGAAACACAGTCTTTTTGCTCTACGATTATTTGCAACATTAAACTCAGAATCTTGAATATTCTAAAATTTTTTTAAACTTGTTTCTCCTTTAAATGTTTATATTTTAAGCATTGATTTAATTTGTTCTTAAGAAAAAAAATGTCATAAATTTCGTAGAGAATAACATGTTAAGTAACATTTAGGTAAATGCTTTTTAAAGAGTTTCAAAATAATAATAAAAAAAAAATCAGGAAGAGCTTTTAAAACAATTCCTTCATTGTGGAAACACAGTCTTTTTGTTCTACGATTATTTGCAACATTAAACTCAGAATCTTGAATATTCTAAAAATTTTTTTTAACTTGTTTCTCCTTTAAATGTTTATATTTTAAGCATTGATTTAATTTGTTCTAAAGAGAAAAAATGTCATAAATTTCGTAGAGAATAACATGTTAAGCAACATTTAGGTAAATGCTTTTTAAAGAGTTTCAAAATAATAATAATAAAAAAATCAGGAAGAGTTTTTAAAACAATTCCTTCATTATGGAAACACAGTCTTTTTGTTCTACGATTATTTGCAACATTTAACTCAGAATCTTGAATATCCTAAAAAAATTTTTTTTAACATATTTCTCCTCTAAATGTTTATATTTTAAGCATTGATTTAATTTGTTCTAAAGAAAAAAAATGTCATAAATTTTGTAGAGAATAACACGTTAAGTAACATTTAGGTTTACAAAATTTACAAAATTTTTAACATATTTCTCCTCTAAATGTTTATATTTTAAGCTTTTTAAAGAGTTTCAAAAATAATAATATAAAAAAAATCAGAAAGGGTTTTTAAAACAATTCCTTCATTGTGGAAACACAGTCTTTTTGCTCTACGATTATTTGCAACATTAAACTCAGAATCTTGAATATTCTAAAATTTTTTTAAACTTGTTTCTCCTTTAAATGTTTATATTTTAAGCATTGATTTAATTTGTTCTAAAGAGAAAAAATGTCATAAATTTTGTAGAGAATAACACGTTAAGTAACATTTAGGTTTACAAAATTTACAAAATTTTTAACATATTTTTCCTCTAAATGTTTATATTTTAAGCTTTTTAAAGAGTTTCAAAAATAATAATATAAAAAAAATCAGAAAGGGTTTTTAAAACAATTCCTTCATTGTGGAAACACAGTCTTTTTGCTCTACGATTATTTGCAACATTAAACTCAGAATCTTGAATATTCTAAAATTTTTTTTAACTTGTTTCTCCTTTAAATGTTTATATTTTAAGCATTGATTTAATTTGTTCTAAAGAGAAAAAATGTCATAAATTTTGTAGAGAATAACACGTTAAGTAACATTTAGGTTTACAAAATTTACAAAATTTTTAACATATTTCTCCTCTAAATGTTTATATTTTAAGCTTTTTAAAGAGTTTCAAAAATAATAATATAAAAAAAATCAGAAAGGGTTTTTAAAACAATTCCTTCATTGTGGAAACACAGTCTTTTTGCTCTACGATTATTTGCAACATTAAACTCAGAATCTTGAATATTCTAAAATTTTTTTAAACTTGTTTCTCCTTTAAATGTTTATATTTTAAGCATTGATTTAATTTGTTCTAAAGAGAAAAAATGTCATAAATTTTGTAGAGAATAACACGTTAAGTAACATTTAGGTTTACAAAATTTACAAAATTTTTAACATATTTCTCCTCTAAATGTTTATATTTTAAGCTTTTTAAAGAGTTTCAAAAATAATAATATAAAAAAAATCAGAAAGGGTTTTTAAAACAATTCCTTCATTGTGGAAACACAGTCTTTTTGCTCTACGATTATTTGCAACATTAAACTCAGAATCTTGAATATTCTAAAATTTTTTTAAACTTGTTTCTCCTTTAAATGTTTATATTTTAAGCATTGATTTAATTTGTTCTTAAGAAAAAAAATGTCATAAATTTCGTAGAGAATAACATGTTAAGTAACATTTAGGTAAATGCTTTTTAAAGAGTTTCAAAATAATAATAAAAAAAAAATCAGGAAGAGCTTTTAAAACAATTCCTTCATTGTGGAAACACAGTCTTTTTGTTCTACGATTATTTGCAACATTAAACTCAGAATCTTGAATATTCTAAAATTTTTTTTTAACTTGTTTCTCCTTTAAATGTTTATATTTTAAGCATTGATTTAATTTGTTCTAAAGAGAAAAAATGTCATAAATTTCGTAGAGAATAACATGTTAAGCAACATTTAGGTAAATGCTTTTTAAAGAGTTTCAAAATAATAATAAAAAAAAAATCAGGAAGAGTTTTTAAAACAATTCCTTCATTATGGAAACACAGTCTTTTTGTTCTACGATTATTTGCAACATTTAACTCAGAATCTTGAATATCCTAAAAAAAATTTTTTTAACATATTTCTCCTCTAAATGTTTATATTTTAAGCATTGATTTAATTTGTTCTAAAGAAAAAAAATTTCATAAATTTCTTAAAGAATAACATATTAAGTAACATTTGGGTAAATGTTTTTAAATAGTTTTCAAAGCGTTTTTTTATAATAGAACACAACCCTGTAGAAATTGTAAACCTAAACTAATGTTCTCTATTTAGGATTGTTCACAGCGCGTTTAAAACTTGAATATTCGAAAAATAACCTTTAACACGTTTCTCCACTATATTAATATACTTTAAGCATTGATTTAGTTAGTCCTAAAAAATATTTTAAATAACATGTTAAATAATAGGTGTAATAACATGTTTAAGTAACAATTTTGGTGAATATTTTTAAAGGCTTTTGAAACAAATCAAAATATCAGGAAGCTTTTTTTCAAAACATTTATTTTATTATAGAATTCAAACTTTTAAAAACTGGAAAAATAAATTAATTTTCTACGTTTACTATTGTTCGCAACATGTTTTAAACTCGAAAACTTTAATATTTTTAAAAATATTTTTAACAGGTTTATCCACTAAATTTAAATTGAAATCAATAGGATTTAAAATATATTGAAGGATAAAGAAGCTGTTTTTAAAACCTTTTTATTTTCATATACTACAATTTTTAAAACTTGAAAGAAATATTAATATTTTATATTCATGATTAATCGTAACTTGTTTCGCACTCGAAACTTAAGTATTTTAAGACAAAATATTAACAGGTTTTACTGACTTAAAACTATATGTTTTTAACGTGAATTTAGTTTTTTTTCTAAAAGAGGAAATTTTTTTTGGTGCAATAACACGTTAGAAAACATTTTCATAAATTTAAAAAAATGGAAACAGTGATCAAAGCACCAAAGAGCTTTTCACGAAATATTTTTTTATTGAAAACAACTTTCAAGAATAGGAAGTACAAATTAAAGTTCTTTACTTTAATTCAAAACCTGTTCGTAAACTCGTAAACTTGAGGATTTTTAAAATACCTCTTAATATTTTGTACAAATTTTTTAATAATCGTGTAACTTTACATCCTGTTTGATAAAGTATTTCCAACCGATTTTGGCATAAATATTTATACTTTCTATTCCAAATTTCCTTCTTTTTTTAATCTTATTTACAAAGTTCAACTTTAATGAGTATAGAAATTGATTTTGTTGTTATGAAATATGTGTTTACAGTGTAAAGCTAAAATTCTTATTGTGCCTTGCGTTAAAATATGCTTCGTTTCATAAAAATTAGACTATATATTTTTAATTGAGACTAAAAAAGTAGTTTCGTTATTACAAAGGACAATTTTAATTACAATTAAATGAATTAAGGAAAAGAAAACAGTGTACAACAAATTTGAATGTTTTTTCTATCCTTTGGATTACATAAAATTGTGTGATTCTGTACAAAACGGTACTTAATTCATATATTTCATGCATCAAAATTAAATTGGTTCATCACGTACCATTTTTGTTGTAGAAAAGTCGCAAAAATTCTTGTGAATTCTGAGATACTACCTTTTGTTATGCATCTAGAGCCTCGTAACTTCAAAAAGATAGATAGGAATTTTTTTGCAAAAAAATAGCTACAAGAATGCCAAAATGATTGCCAATTTGGAGGCGGTCTCTTTTATCATGAATGAAAGCTTCTATTTTTTGAGTGTAAGTTGTCATTAAGTTTTGATAAAATATGCTAAGTCAGCTTTGTAAAATGTTGATTTTGGGAAAATGATGCGGGGTAAGTAAAAATTAATAATTAATTCATAATTTTCAGCTTAAATTATTCAAGTAACATTTGCTTTCATATAAGATACATTTTTCATTTTGCACTATGCAATTCCCAATGGATATTTTTAAATTGCTTGGAAATTTTAAAATAAAAATTTAACTTAATTTCTGTACATTTCTTTTCATAAAAACAGTTAAAACTTTCCCCTTATTCCTATTTTACAGTTTTTAAAAAAATTACTTTAATGTTATTATATGTAATAAAGTCGCTCCTATATAAAACCATTTATATATGATATTAACATTTTTGATGAAATTAAGATTTAAAATGAAAAAAAAATTATAAACGTTTATTTAATAAAAATTAAAATAAGTAGGTACTTTATTTACGTCGCACTAAAGTTGCACAATGTAATGTTGGTTACACATAAAAAGCAAACTTTTAAATTTCAAAGCATAATAAGATTGCATAGTTAATTTTTAAAAAGAAAATGCAACTGCTTCAGAGCAATTTCAACAGCATGCATAAAATTTTACGTAATCAGTTTTATCATTAAAAAAATTACAAAATCACTTTTATTATTAAAGGAACATTTCTGTTTTAATCCAATCAAGGTACTTCATTAATACTAAATCATATCTCAATGCCAATGAAATTTAAAATTCTTTTCAACAATAAACAAAGCCGAAAAGAGAATTCAAAATTGAGAAGGAAAAAAACTTTTTTTATTCTTTTCAATTCGACATTTTCAGTTCTGTTGAAAGATTAACTAAATTAGAGTTAATTTAATTTCTCTATTTCGTTTCTTTAAGAAACTATGAATTTTTAATAAAATTAATAACAAAATTTCAGAGTACAGATACAAATGTTTGAATTAAAAAAATTTAAAATTTATTATAATTTTAAATTTATTATTCATTATTTTTAAATTAAATTAAAGTAATATGCATTTTTAAAATGTGGTTGCTTAAAATTCAATTGATTATAAGTTAAGTGATTATTTGTAACTGATTGCATATTTCATCATGCCATGTAAGCTTTGACTAGAGCTACTTGTAATCGTAAGGCATGGTTATATGTAATCATGATAACAACGTTACTTTTATTATGATTGCAACTTTGATTGTTGTAATAATAATTACAAGAGCAACTGTTATGATTTCAAATTGTAATTAAAAACTTTTTACCCAAATTTACTTTATAGACCATGACATATTCATGCAAGTAAAGAAAAGTTTCTATCAATACACAGCATGATAATTAGTAATACACGTGCACTGTAAAAAATGTTGTTATACACTGTTGTAACTTCTTACCGTAAAATCTATTTTTACCGGAACATGTTGGGGAGCAAAAACTCTAATATCCCGTAAATTTTACCTCAGTAATTACTGTAAAATCATTGAATTTTTCTAATTAAATATCATTACAGTAAAAATTACCGCAAATATTTTAAAGTAATTTCAAATCAAATTTCGTTAAAAGCTACTGGCACCCAAATTGCCGCTAATTTTTAACATACTACGATTCATTTTTAGGAAAATGTTAAAACTTCAAAATTTTAAGAAAATTATGAAAAAAAATAAAATCATAATATTCAATAGTTTTCAATGCATATCAGTAAGACATTTGGAAAACGTTATGCTAGATTGTTTTTGAAGCTAGAAAAAATACAAAAAAAAAGTAATGATAATTTGAAACAAAAGCCTTCAAAGTTTCAATATAACATGAAGTTCAATATAAAAATAAAATGTTAACGTTCTAATAGAAATAAAAACCTAATTAATGGCTTCATTTTAAGGAATAAAAAGTAACTAATGATTTTTAAGTCTATGGTAGCCCCAAAACGCTTAAATTAAAAACATGATTTTTGACAAAATTTTCGAAATTGAGTTTAATATAAACTAGGAACACCTATACTCTTATCTAACCTACACTCTTAGCTAACCTAATTAAAAACCTAACTGATAGTTTCATTTTTAGGAATAAAAAATAACTTATGATTTTTAAGTCTATGGTATCCCTAAACCGGCTTAAGGTAAAAACATGATTTTTGATGAAGTTTTCGAAATGGAATTTATTATAAATTTAGAACCCCTTAGTATTCTTAGCTTTCTGAAATACTTTACTTTTGTTTGTACTCTAATTATTTACAAAGTTATAACAGTTTTCGTGCCAGGTGGTAGACTTGTGATTTTAAGTCTTTAAGAGGGTTTATCCCAAATTCACATTTTTTTCGCATTTTACATCTTAAACATGATATTTTTTTAAGAATAATTGTCTACTATATTTTATGAGTGTTTATGTTTATAGCACACATGTTTCGAACTAGAGGCTAAAAGAAAAATGTAGGATTTTATTTTTTATGCATGTTTTTTCGCAAAGACAAGTGCTGAAATTTTTTTAAAATTTGCTTTTTTAATTTGCTACATTGATCCCTAACTCAGTAGTGCATGCGATTGCTTCTAAGATAATAGTTCAAAACATAGTTGATAGCCTTATAAATAAAATCCTCAAAGGAGTTTTTTTTCTGGTGAAAGAAATATTTTTAAAGTGTTTAGCGTATACGAAAAAAAATGCATTATTTTTACCCAAAAACGGTCATGTAAAAAAAAAATAATAATAATGATAATTGTTTTTCATAGTTTTATAATTTTTTACACATAATGAAATAAATTAACTAGTGTTTAAAATGTTATATTAATCTTTAAAAAGAAAGTTGTCATAACTAGTCGGATACCTTATATCATTTCAATATTTAACAAGGAAAACAAAAAATTCCTCTTTTAATAATTACCGGAACATTTTGTCATTACATAACATGCTTGTTGAAATTTTAAAGGGCTTTGATCAAGAGAATTCATATAAGATCATAAAACAGTCCATTATACTTTAATTCTCGCTTCATTCTTTTATTGAAGAAATTAAGTAAATGAACAACTCTCATTCATGAATTAATTGATGAGAAAGCGACGGAACGTGACTTGATGCAGCCATTAACAAATTGGTGGTACCGTTACTGATTTTAAATGTTAGAATTTGAAACTCAAATGTAAATTTGAGAGCAAAATTAAAATATGTTTAGCATTTTTAGTATTCAATTGATAGTAGAGAATTTATGTTATAACCAAGGAAATTTTATCTTTATAGTTGTCTTTGAAAAATAAGGTAAAATAAGCAGGATCAAAACTTCCAAAATATTTTAAAATTTACTTTCTGGCTCTATGGGAACATCAAAATGCTTAAATTTTACCCTAAGAGAAAGTAATTTTACCCGAAAAATAATTTAATAATATAATAATTTTAAAATTAATTTTACCCGATGCTCTCTAATGATTTTAGTAAAACTAACAATTTACTGTGTGATAAAATTATGCAAATGTGGTTAAATTTGGTGGTTTTATCATAGCTTTGAGTATGGCTCAATAATCATGTATTTGATTAAATTTACTTTTCAGTTTTGTATTTTTTACTAAATGTGGGGTAATTAGAATTAGGATTAGTAAAACCAGATTACCAAATGAATGGTTCAAGTACCGTATATTCTACCAGATTTATGTTTTTTTTTTTTTTTTTTTTTTCAGAGAATGTCATAATACTGTAATTTTGTCAGAGTTTTTGTTCCATTTACATAAAAAAGTATTTCTGTGAATAGACATATTTTTTTCAAGAGATGCAAATTTCTTTTCGTTCATCAAATTATTGTTTTCAAGTGATTAGGAAAATATATCCTTAATTGTTAAGTAAAAATAATGGTTCAAATGTTATTAATACTAATTTTACTTTTTTTAAAGATCCGGAAGTTGAGTATCTCCGGCACTAATTAAGGTAAACAAGAAATTGTTTTATGAAATTGCAAAACTCGTTTATCTAAAGATTATTACATGAAAGAATAATATTTTATGTTTTTAATAAAATAAAAAATTTCATGCAATTGACACATTATTATTATCAACACCCAGTTAATGAGTATTTTTCCTAAATGGTACAGACTTTCGTATATCCTTAAAATATTCCATTAAAAAAAATTTTTTTGAACTGTTAATCTAACATTGTAATAAAATTGTCAAAAACAAGAAAACATAGCACTCTACGAGATGGATTATATACAATAAATACATATTTGAACAAAAATAGCTTAAAATTTAACTTAAAAATAATGAATTTTATTTTGAAAAGCGTCTTATTCCAACATATTACCTAAAAAGTCATTCAATAAAAAAATAATTATAAAGCTCATTATAATCTGCGCAATATTTTAATTTAAGGAAAAATCTTTTATTAAAGAGATCATTAAATTGACTCAGTACATAATCATTTTTTGAAATGAATTACTAGTTTTCATTTCATCCTGTTATCAACTAAGCTTTAATTGACGATCTATCGCAAAATGAACAGCTCATATCAATGGATTAATTAACTAGAAAGAGTGAAATCCACTTAGAATGCAGTCATTTGGAAACTGTTGCAACCATCATGAAAGAATTTAAAAGTGATTTTAAATGACTAGGCTTGAGAGTGAAATCGAGAATCGCTGGAAGGATATGTTTTGGCTGAATAAATATTTCAGTTAAGTTTATACTGACGCCAGCGCTTTTAGATTACTTATTCTATTGTTTAATAAAAAGAATTTTCGTTCTGATACTTTCTTTTGCTAGAATTGTTTTTTAAAATTACCTTTTATGCACAAGATATGTATTTTTGAAAATAATACTTTTCATATTATTAGCATTTCTTTTAAATACAAAAAGTAAAAAAGAAAGTTTTTAGAAAATAACTTGAAGTTGAAGATTTTTTTAGTCTAAAATCATTTACTATACATGCTAAATGAAACTAATACTCCATGCATGTTATGTTATGTTATGTTATGTTATGTTATGTTATGTTATGTTATGTTATGTTATGTTATGTTATGTTATGTTATTTCATTACAGGCGATGAATAACTGATACACAAACCGGAGGTGTGGCTCTTAGGTTCAATTCCATAGACTGATGTCTTAGAACTTAATATGGAGTTTTCAATTCAAGCTTTAGGACAGACGTTTTAACTGGTTAACTAGAACACTCGAAATGAACATTTGCGCTAGCTTTAAAAATACAATGTCATATAAACGCCACCTTTCAATGGAAAGTAAAAGAGGTGAACTACAGGTTTTATGTAAATGATTAGCCAATTACCACAAGTTAGTACAAATGGTTAGGCTTAAAGGAGGCAGTTTCAGTGAATGATATAAATCACATCAATACCAGGTCTGCCGAGAATCACGGCTAACAAACATCATGATTTACAATGAAACCATTACTGATTATTTGAAGACTTTACGACGTCTCTGGAATCTGTTCAGCACTTTGTCTGAATAAAAAAAGTGTGCAATCATCGTTTGCTTCTAAAACTCTGAACTACCTAAAATTGTTCTGCTCTTTGACGCATCCTTTTAATACCCTTTGTCCACGACAAAGTTCGTCACATAAAGCATCCATTCGACAAAAAATGTCCACATTGCTCTCATCGTTTGTCATTTAAAATTGTACTATTGTTCGCGGTCGAGTTTTGGGCGCTTTCATCTTCTGTTATTTAAAATAGAACTCTTGATCGTTTTTCAGTTCTGGACGCATTCATCTTCTGTCACTTAAAATCGTACTATTGCATGTTGTTCAGTTCTGGGATCATCCATCTTCTGTCAATTAAACTTGTACTATTGCAAGTGGTTGAGTTTTGGGAGCTTTCATCTTCTATTATTTTAAATCTTTTGTTCCTTTTTCAGTTCTAGACGCATTCATCTGTTGTTATTTAAAATCGTACTATTACACGTTGTTCAGTTCTAGGCGCATCCATCTTCTATTACTTAAAATCGAGCTAATGTTCACTTAATCGTTCAATCTTCTGTCACTTAATCGTTGTCTTGTTGTAGTTGTAAATCATTTACGTTGCACTAGAGCTGCACAATGGGCTATTGGCAGCGGTCTGGGAAACATCCCCGAGGATGATCCAAAGACATGCCGTCACAGTTTTGATCCTCTGCAGAGGGGATGGCATCCCCGCTTTTGTAGCCCGACGACCTGCCGTGAAGTTGAGTACTTTATGGTAGAACAGTTTAATGAGGACCAATACCGCACACCCTCGGTCCCTACGCAGACTCATCCAAGTGGTCACCCACCCGCACACTGACCGCAGCCAGTAATGCTTGACTTCGGTGATTTGCTGGGAGCCGTTTCTTGACGATCAGTCCACTCCGGAACTCATTTTTGTATACATCCATCACAGTACGACGACTTTAAATTCACTTTAAAATGCTCTCTTGAAAACTGATAAATTAGTTACACGCAACCTGTGGTCACTTTTTTTAACTTCTTTTATAGTCCAGAAAGGTAACACTGCTATTGTTATAATATATCTGACGCTATCATACTAGTCAACTTTTCACTTCCGCAACCTATTTATTATTATTTGGTCATTGTCATTGAAAAACTAATTTATATCATAATTTCAATCAATACATTGAATGTAAAAAAAAAAAAAACCGTTCTCAAAAAATAATTTAAATAGGACTTAATTCATTTCGAAAGATCTAAAATACAAATTGGGGATTAAAATTTATTTATGCCACTTTCCCTTTAAATTGAGTGATGTTATTGAAGGTTGTAGAGGCGCATCTACAACAAAGCATTTGTCCATTTATCACTAAAGAATGCTAAAATCTGTCATCACTTGGTGATTAAGAGCTTTTGTAAGTGATTAAGTGCTTTTGTAAAAGAGAAATTAATAGGAAAAGTCATTAAGCGGTTATTTTGCATGATAAAACATTATCTGCATACTATTAGATTATTGATGAAACTATTTAACTAATGTAAATATGAATAATTGATTTCCTATTAAAAAAAAAACTAGTATATTAATACCAGTAAAAATGCATCTAAAATAAATAATAAAATTGCTCAGTTTCATTTCAAAAGAAAAGCATCAGGAGCTTTGTTTTCAATCTCCATAATTATTTTATTACATACTGCGACTTCATTTACATTCTAAATAAATTTTAATTAAGGACAAATAGGCTATTTGAAGGAAAATACTTATAGACTAATAGACTTCGACTACTAAGAGACTCACAAACAAACAGAATGAGGCCGGAATATAAATATATATGTCTAGTATAATTAAAGATATATTTCAATCTTTTTTTCTCTTCATCCGTTATTAGCTTTATCTTCTTTCTATAACACTAGATAAACATTTCTAGGTAATACAAAAATCATAAAATACGAATGAACAAAACTAAAATAGAAAAACTAGAAAAATTCCAGAAAAATTTTTTAAAAATTATTTTTTAAATTTTCTGGCCTAGTACTATGTCAAACAAAGATCTACTAACAAAGGAAAAATTATCCCCCACTCATGGGGTAATTTTGAAGAGATGATGGAGATGGGTTGGACATACTCTTCGTTTAAAACAAGATAGCCCCGCTAACATCGCACTTATTCGGGCACCAGATGGAAAAAGAAAAAGAGGAAAGCCGAGACTTGTTTGGTAAAGATACATGCACCAAGATCTGTGCAAAGCAAAACTAAATGGATGGGAGGAGGCAAGATTACTGATTCAAGGCTGTTCTGATTACTGAACAATTACTGATTACTGTTCCTCAAAAAAGAGGTCTTTAGGCCTTATGTACCAGCTGGAGCGAAGAGGATAAATAGGTAGATAGAAAACAATATTGAATATTAAAACATATTTGTCGAAGTGTAAAATAGATATAATTTAAGGAGATAAAGTATTTCGCTCATTTTTGATAATTTCTTAATAATAAATAAATAAAGAAGTCTAAAATTAAGTGATGAATAAAAAAGTTTAGAAAAATATATTTAGTTTGCTGTAATCTTAACGAATTACGGTTCATAATTTTGAAATGACACACTATGTCTCCTCAAAATATTTCAAAGGAAAGATAACAATCATTCAAATCAAAAAAGAGTTTTAATTTTCTACGATTTTTTTGTTTTTGTTTTTGAAGTGAAACTTTTTATCAATTAGTGGAGTACATAGTTATACCTGTTGATAGATTAATATGATGCAATTGCAATATTTTCAAAAGATGAACACAATCAATATTACTAGACTTATAATGAAAATTTATCATAGTAAAGAATAGTACTTACGCATGGAGGGAGCATTTCTAACAACATCCACTTTCGTTGCCTGGTACCCATCGTGCCACGTGAAATTCCTTTTGTATTCCGAGTTAACCTAAAAACAATTTTTTTTTAAAATTCCGCTTACAAAAATGTAGTGAAAAAAAATGTTTTTTTTTTTTCATTATTTTATATAAGAAAAATCTACATTCAGATTTTTTAAAATAAAATATGCCAGAATTAACTTATGAATTTTATATAACGTATAGAAAAAATAACGTAAAAATTCCGGATCAAATTTCGGTAATAAAGTAGGGTTCCGGTACCTTTTATGGTAAAATCTATTTTTTACCAGATCATGTTACGGAACAAAAATGTGATATACCATAATTTTTTCAGTAATAATTGCCATAAAATCATATAAATATTACTGTAAAAATTATATGTATATATATATATATATATTCTTAATCATTTTTTACGAATTTGTTCTTTTAACCGTCAACTTTTTTTGCTTTTCTCAACAACGGATGTTTACTTTAAATATTGCAAGAAGATTCTCAAATACCGAAATATAAGTGTTTAATACTTTTTTATTTACTTTAAGAAATAAGAAGTCTCGAGAGCAAATAGTTCAGAAGTCAACAGGTTTCTATATTTCTGAAAGTACAAAAGTCTACTGTGTATTTTTATGTGAATGGAAAGAATTTCAGTATGATTTGTTAAATCTCATTTCATTAAAAAAAAATTTTTTTTAATTTTTATCATTTAAAGCTTATTTAGGCAATAGATAGAAAAACTTAGAAAGTTCTCTACAAACCTGAAAGTGATAGAAACACAAAATATCCTACTTATCCTAAAAAGCAATAAAGCAAGCTTCTCTACCATTCATCATCTTTCACACAAAATGAATTAAAAAGAACTTCTAATAAGTAAACGATATTTACATTTTGAAGAAAGCATAAATGCTGATTCCTTACATTAATTTTTTTTTTTAAACTCAGGAATGATTTTCAAGTAAGTATAAAAACTGATAATTTTCTATAACAAAACAAACAAATTATAATTTTTTATATATTATAATTATAAATAATTTTTTTTAAATTTGCGTAAAACTGGGGGGAGTGCTCCGCTCACAAAAACTCACACTTGCTTCGCACTAAATTTTGTTTCTTGACGATTACGGGATTTAAATTGACGTTAAAAAGTATTCAATCAAAAATTACAAACTTATTTTTTTTATATTAAAAGATTAGAAAATTATTTTTTAAACTAAAAGATTACGCAATTAATTTTTTTGAATTAAAAGTTTACAAAATTACTTTTATTAAATTAAAAGATAAAAATAAAAAAATTTAATTAAAAAAGATTAATAAACTAATTTTTTTAAAAATTAAACGATTACAATTTTACAACCTCAAGGCTTTATTTTCCATAACGATAAAATTTAAATCTAATCATTTTGATCTGTTACCATTACAATTTCATTTTTATTTTTTCAATTCCTATTAAGTTTCTGGTTAATGTAATGGTAACAGTATTGATTATTGTTAAACAGTCAATGTTATTAAACGGTCTATATAACGGTCATATTAAATATGTTTATCATAATAGAACACCGATTTAATTTTTAAGAATTTAATTTGGACTAATAATAAAAATCCGAAACGTAATAATAGAAAACAACTTTAAAAATGTATGAGAAATAAATATTGCTGGTAAATACCTATAAAATTAGGAATAAAGAAAAATTTTACAGGAATTATAAACCGCTATAACTTTTATTAATTTTATGCTGATGAAAACCAAAGAAATCTGAATCTTATTGGGTAATTAATGAACCATACCATAAGATTATCTAGCCATTAAGAATGCGCCGACAACAATCATAAACGAATTCAGACCATCATGTTTTTATATTAGATTAAATGAAAAAATCTGACTTTTCTTATATTTGTCCTTGGAACTTAACTCTATTGCAATAAGAGCTAAAAAAACAGAATTTTTATTTTTTTCTTTAATTATCACCCTAGATTTCTCTTAAAAAATTCTGAATTCACCAACTCATAATGCATTTATCAATTTGACTTATCAGTATTCAAAATAAATTAATGTATGGATCAAGTAACTAGACCTAGACTCTTGGATCAAAGAAATCACTAACAGTTATTGATTTCGTTTTAAATTTAATATTGATAAGTTAATTATAAAAAACGAGGAGAATAGAAATTCTAGTAAAAATTACCGTGCTGAATAGTTAAAACATTACTGGTAAAAAAAAAAAAAAATTAGAAAATAAGCAATTTGGTAATGAAGACGAAAATATATAAAATTTTATCTATTCATATGGAAATTTTTTTCGTTTATATGGTAAAGTAAATTCTGGTTTTTAAAATTATTATATCTTATTACCACTCATTTTGTAAAACATACAAAACTGAAAAGTAAATTTAACCCAATAAATGATTTTTATGCCATGCTCTAAGGCATCATGATAAAATTACCAAATTTTACATTTAGAAAATTTTATCACATATTATTTTATTAATAGAACCCACTGGACACTCGTTCTTCGCCCCGGCGGGCATCTGTGAATCTAAGTCACGTAGATGACCCAAACCACAAAGATACCCATTCATAAGGTGGTCCACTTTCACACAGCAGAGGACAAAAAACAGAGAGAAGCATCCATGCCCTGAGCGGGATTCGAACCCGCAACCATTGGCTTCACAGTCAGGCGCAATCACCGCTCGGCCGCCTATCAGGCCTAACACACGCTATAAAAGCACATTTTATTATTAATTTTACCAAAAACATTATCAAAGCAATTCCGTAAAAATTATCCAATTTTTTAGTGTTCCCATAGAGCCAGAAAACACGGTAAATTTTATTTATTCTGGTTGTTCTGACAATACTTTTTCCACAATGTACAGTTCTATTTATAAGTGTATTATTTCAGTGTAAACGTGTAATTATTTTTTTATTATGTCAGAATTAATTTAATTGCTGTTCTTTCGATAAATTAAACAAGTTTCTTAATAATAATTCCTTTTGTTTTTTCTTAGTGCGCTCGCTTTTTCCCTGATTAGTTTCCTAACATCCAATAGAGCATTTCCAACAGGTTCAGAAACATTGGTTTAGAGATGTAACTTTAAACTCAATGGTAGTAAATATTAAACAAATGTTATGTCGGAGTCCTAGACGCACAAGTTTAAAACATTTAGATTTTGCTTTATTTATTTATTTTTTTCTAAATAATATATTTGTTGCCTTTTTAAATTTTTAAACAATCTCGCTTTTTTCATGAATTTGATTTCAGTCCCATTGAGTTTTAAATGACACTGAAGTTTTGAATGTATTTATCTTTATCAATTTTCATTGTTTTTTCCTACTTTAATTCAATTATATATATTTAAAACTAAAAACTATAATCTCATGAAATTTGATGCACGTATATTTTGGATATTTTATTTTTGTTCATTCTAAGGGTACTAAAAATTTATCGGCATTTGAGTTAATTAAAAAAAAAAAAAAAGACTAACGTGCGAGTTTTAAATTTTGAATTGTTTAATTTTTTTTAATTGCTAAAAGCAAATGATGCTTAAAACAATATAAAGTATAGATCTTATTCAAAATAACTCAATAGAGCCGCGATGGCTCAGGGGATAGAGCGTTCGCCTTCCAATGAGGCGAACCGGGTTCGAATCCCAGTCGATATGAATTCCGCATCCGGCTTGCACTGACCACAGTGCTGACGTGAAATATCCTCAGTGGTAGACGGATCATGGGTTAGAGTCCCCTTGCCGTCAGGCTAACCGTGGGAGGTTCTCGTGGTCTTCCTCTCCATGTAACGCAAATGCGGGTTAGCTCCATCAAAAAGTCCTCCACGAAGGCAAATTTCTCCCAATACTCGATCCAGGAGTTCCCTTGTCTTCTGGATTGGGTTCAAAATTACAAGGCTACGGAGTTGAACATTAGTAGCCGTAAACCCATTAAGTTGGGTCGGCTGTTCAACGACGGTTATAAAAAATAAAAAAATAAATAAATAAAAAAAAAAATAACTCAATAGTTATATTAATAACGTGAAAACTTTATTTGTTTCAAAAGTTATAAAATTCAATCCAAACGCTCAAGAAATGCTGATAATTCTCATACCTCTCCAAACGAGAATGAGGAAAACAGAACAGAAAACGTAGAATTGCAAAAGAAAAAAAATCAAGAATGAATAAGGAGGAAAAATAATCTAGGAAAATCACGGTAGCCAAAAGGTTGTATTTCCAATCAAGGAAAAGAATTGGAGAGGATCTCATGTTATTAACTAGGTTCAATCCCTATTGTTAATTAGGGAATTAGCATTCATATGACTAGCGATTTCCGAGTTAACTACATGAGTTCTTAGTTAACAATATAAATAAAAATTCTTTTATAAAATTTTATGCCACCATCTGAAGTTTAAGTGTAATTTTTGAAAATATGAGTTTCTAATTTTTTTCGTACTGTTATTCTTGGTTAATACATAAACTAAACCTATTAGTAACATTTCAAGAGCTAGTATAAAATAACTTAGTGAGAAAAAATAATTTAAGTTGCATTTCAGTAAAAGTTTCAAACATTCCGACCCATTCAAAAAACTAACAGGCGATTTGATGTTCTCTTTTTAACATTTTTAGCACTTTCTCAAGTAGAACAAGAAATCTATTCCAGGAAAAGTTGCAGTGAGCATCTGTAAATTTGAAAAAGGCATACAGACCTAAATGCGTAGAAACATTAATCGAATAGGTTTTTGCATACGAAATTTCCTTTAAAATTCTATATTCGCATTTTTCGCGCTTTTTTTTTCCCTTCTTTTATTTTTAGTATTTTTGTTTGTTTTCAGAAACTACCACAATAACAACTTTTTACATAAAAAATATTAAAAAGAGGGGGCTTAGCTCTAAATAGATAGAAAGATTAAAAAATGACTTAATCACTAAAAGAGGAAAGCATTTTGTGAAATTTGACTTTAAAAATAGATATTCTTATTTGTCTCTCATTTTAAAGATTTATAATGAAAAAACACATTTCCATGATCTAACACTTAGAAGAAAAGTATGTTTAAAAGTACTAGAACATAGTAAAATTTACCGTGTTTCTCACTCTATAAGAACAACAAAAGCTCAGTGAGTTTTAACGAACCGCTTTGGTAATGACTTTGATAAAATTAACAATAAAATATGATTTTATAAAATGTGATGAAATTCGATAAATATGTAAAAATTTGGTAATTTTATCTTGATACATAAAAATACGGCATAAAAACCATTTTTTTCTTTTTTCTTTTTGGTTAAATTTTCAGTTTTGTATTTTCAACTAAGCATTAATCCGGAAAAAAAATCATTTTTCCTAACCTATTTTATATTTTATAATCGTCGTTGAACAGTAGACCAGAATTTTGGGTTTACGACAAATTTTCCACTCAGTGGCCTTGTAATTTTGAACCCGATCTAGAAGACAAGGAAACTCCGAGATCAAGTATTGGGAGAAATTTGCCTTCGTGGAGTTCTTTTTGATGAAACTAATATGCATTTGCGTAACACAAGGAGGAAAACCACGAAAATCTCCCACGATTAGCCTGACGGCAAGGGGATTCTGATTCATGATCCGTCTACCACTGAGGATATTTTACGTCAGCACTGTGGTTGGTGCGAGCCTGGTGCGGAATTCGCATCGACAAGCCTCATTGGAAGGCGAATGCTCCATCCTCTGAGACACCGTGACTCTTCCTAACCAATTGTAAAATTTTGAAACTACTGTTGTTTTTTAATGCCACTTGTCAATATCAGCAAGCCTGTTTGGTGACACTAAGGGAATTTAATGCATAGGGTGCATTTGTTGTTTCTTAGTGGCGCCATCTATTGCCAAGAATACGACTTCCACACACTCGTTACAGCCCGTTTACAGGAGGGACCTATTCATACATCCACTCATTCATCCACTGATCGTAATTTTGACCTGAACCAGAGAGCAATCAATCTCCAATTCAGTAACCCCAGAGGTGTAATTTGATATTAGAGCATAGAGGCCTTTGTGATCCGACGGATTCCTCATGCACTAGTCATCATTCAGGCGAGGATCAAACTCACGACCTACTGGACATGGGCCCAACTCCCTACTAACCATGCTATACCAGCCATATCAAAACAACTAAAACAATATACATTTAACTTGTAGAAAAATTAATGTTATTTTAAAATAAACTGAAATAAAAGGGTTTAAAAAAAAAGAATTTATAAGTATCTATTTAAGCAAATTTCAAAGCTAATTGACAACAGAAAAAGAAAAGGAAAAAAAGTAAACAGATATTCTTAAAAGAAGAAACTTTTTTAAAAAACGTTGAAATGCTTTTAAAAGATATATATATTTTATACCTGAAGTATTAACGCTAATTAAAATTTAATTAAAATAACAGATTTCAAAAATGAACTAATATGTATCTATTTTTGCGGATATCTAAGGCGATTGACAGCTTAAAAATAAGAGGAAAAAAGTAAACAAACTTAACCAAAGACAAGGGAAAAAAGAACATCTAAAAAATAGAAACAAAACTTTCTTCTTCCATTTTGCTTGAAAATAGAGCACAATAGAATTTCTTAGAATGTCAAGTTTAAAAAGAAAATACAGTTCGAAGAATATTTTTTTTCTCGTCGCTCCCAGACTGCTTACAAAAGCGTCTATTGATTTCGTACTGGTATTCTATCTTTTCAGCCCTGGTCACCCTGGATACTGAAAACACTTTTGGTTAGATTCCAATAACTATTTTGCTTTACCAGTAGAGAAGCATATGGAGAGACAGCGTGTCTGGAGAAGGACGGCCAAGGACGATGCAGTCATGAAATTTACAAACGCTCAAAAGATACTTTTTTGGAGGCTTATCTTATAGCGCGGCCAATAAGATTAATTAATTTTTTGTTGAGGTTGTGGCAACGGAAAGGTTTTTTTTCTCGCAATCGAATGCCGCAGTTTAAATCTTATGTTTATTATTTTTGGCGCATTTTATTGAAACCTATAAAATTGTATTTTTATGAGATAGTTTTTGATACTTTGCCAAAGATAAAGTCAGCGTTGAAAAATGTTTACTTTATTTAAATGTTTGGCTTAATTCTTTTTTTAGTTTAATTTGAATAATTTATAGCATTAAAAAACATTTCGCGCATTGTGAGATATTTATTAGAAAATTAACTTGTAAATGAAAATAGTTTATTGATAGCTCATATTAATTGAAATTGCAATTTTCGATCGTAATACTAATTACGGACAGAAAAATTGTAATTTTTGAGGGATAAACTCTGCTTTCCGAGTCCAAATAATAGTTTTGTTTTAAAAAGAGACATAAATTTAATGCATGAAAATGAGATATTGATTAAAATAAAATGTTGATGCCACAAAAATAATGTTGCTTAGATTTCATAAATATTATAAATGTCATGTCATTAAAGGACTAACATATCGCTTAGCTTCTTGATTTCATTTAATTACTAAATTTATATTTAATCAGCTAATCTTTTTATTAATAAAAATAACTGTTAGTTTCTTTTTTTTTTCATATACAAGCAAAAGAGTAAATTTTAAAAGTGTGTAATCTTTATTAAAACTACTGAAAGATTAATAAAAAGATTCAAGTCATTTAAAAGATTCTTTTATAAATTTGTAGCACATTTAAAAATTTTATTTTTCACCAGATTATTTCAAACTTGATAACCAATTTTCATTAGACTCATTTTTGAACAAAATGAAGGAGGAGGGATAAACAGAGAGAGAGACGTTCTTTTCTTACTGGCTTGAAGATTCAAACCAAGGACATCCAAATTTATGATAGGATTCAAAAATACTATTTTTGCTACAATGTGCCATTTTCTTACCTGGAAGTAGCGAATAGTCCAAATTCACGAAAGCTATTTTGCACAAGTAGTGAATATTTAGAGTACGAGGGTTGTTTTTTTAAGTAAGAGCCGTTTTGTTGCGTACACTAGTAGGTGACGCGTGCTCGTGTCCTGGCATTTCTTGGGAACAAATGTGATCTGTTGCAGCTTGTGGGGAGCAGTAGTTATCGAGAATGTCAACCTTCATCTATGAAAAGGTACCCCACCATAGAATCGAGTTAACATGTCTTATATACTACTGAATTGCAGTTGTGATTTTGTAGTGGTAGATACCCTACAGTACTCCCCCACCAGAATTATATCTGTGATTCATTGAATGGATACCACTAGTTGAATCATTGTAGTATTTGTGCGAAGCCGGGAGAGCTGTATAGATCGAAGTGGGCGTTACTGTCAGGATAGGTGTGTTCACATCACGTCCGGGTCACCAATGTGGGGAGCAGTAGTTATCGACACTGTCAACCTTCATCTATGAATAGGTAAATTCCTTTCGTCTCAAAACAGTACAGAATAAAAATACCGTAAATAAGAGCGATAAATAAATAATTTACAAATAAATACCGTTATATTGTCTAGTAATTTTATGATGGAGACAACTTGAACACAGATTTTCGGACCTGTGTTAAGGATCTCATCACATGGTCTTTCCATCCAATAGGAATGCAACGACAATAATGATAAACGGGATTGGACCATTATCTTTATCATTTTGTATAGAGAAACACATTGTTAAATAAATTAAATGTATGCTAATAATTAGAAACATTGTGATAGTTGTTAATATTTTATTATTTGATGCTCGCTTATATTGTCATGACAGACAAGATGCTGTTACTAAAACTTTTGTGACTTCCTAAGGAAAATAGTTTTTTTAATTATCTTATATTTTAAATTTGTCATTCAAAAGAATTTGCTCTAATTTTGCATGAAAGGATTTCGATGTACCATAGCAAAAATAACATTAATTTGACACTTTTTACTTTTTGTTGTAATCAGTGCAATAATATACCTAAACAAATATTTTTACTTTAAAGTTAATTTTAAAAGTTTCGAACTTTCAAGTAAAAATCCTTCAATCAAAAAATTTAAATTTTATAAACTGAAAACTCACTAAGCACTTTCTATAATTTTCTAAAATCCGTTGAATTCGTACAGTAAATACAAGAAAAAAGTTAAGATTCAGTTTCGAGATTTGTACCTCGAGTTGAACAAAATATTCTAAAAGCAAAACATAAGGTTCAAAAATAAATTAAACAAGCAATTGAGGTTAGCAACTTTGCGGTAATTAAATATACGTCACTTTTTTTAGGTATATTTATTAACTTAAAGAGAAAATTTTATTTTTGTACTGCATGAATTTTTTTTTCTAAAACAAACTAGGTATTGAATCTTTGTACAGTAAAACCTCTTTTTGTGCGGTCCTTTTTTATGCGATTTTGTTTTTGTGCGATCGGTTTTGTGCGATTTTATTTTTGTGCGATTTGTTTTTGTGCGATTTTTTTTATGCGGTATATGAATCTTAGCGGCGTTAGCACCAGTTTATGTTTACTATCAATGTACATATACATGTTGTGGACGAACTCTGATTACGTGGCCTCCTTGACAACGATGTATCTGGACTTCGCGATGCTCTGTTCATTGATTTTAAACCATCTTCTGACAAGGCAGAGTCAGTTACGTACATAGTGTCGCTCGATGCGAGAACAGTATACGCTTCATATTCAGAGTTTTATACACGATTCACGTGATTAAGGATTCATTTTATAGTGAGATTAAAGATAAATAAATTAGTTACTTTTGTTTCTATTTATATGTAGTTTTAATGATTTTTATTTTATTTTTAGACATAAGTACTCCCTTAAAATGAATAATTATAGCCAAAAGAAAGTAAAAAGGCAGACAATTCAACTATTTAATGTATATTTTGAAAACTTCTCCAGGTATGTGTACAATGAAGAATTAAATATTTTTACAATTTCTTTAGGTCTAATTTAATTATTTCATTCAGTTGAAAGCATTCTCTCATCTATTTCATAAATCATTGATGTATTTTCTAAGTCCGACTTTTTTATGCGGTCCCTATCAACCGCATAAAAAAAGTTTTAGGTAGTATATCGTACAAACTTTATTACAGGTAAGAATTTATAAAATTTTCGAATTTTTTTTGTGCGATTTCTTTTATGCGGTCCCTATCCACCGCACAAAAAAAGGTTTTACTGTATTGTATATATAATTTTCTCAAATCTGTTAATTTCATACAGTAAATATTTGAAAAAAATAAAAATTCAGCTTGAAAATTTGTATCGTAATTCCAAAAAAATATTTCATAAACAATACATATGGTTCTAAAACAAATAAAACTAGCAAATAATATTAGAAATTTTGTGGTAATTAAATATATGCGACGTAATTCAATTTGCATTTACTCATTTATTTATTTATTTTTTTGACGTATTTTTATTTTTGTGCTGGATAAAAAATTTTCTTTTTCTAAAATAGCCTACAAATTGAGTCTTTGGATTGATTTTTTTTTTCCACTTCAAACGATAAGCTTCAGTATAATAAAAGAAAATTCCAGTTTTATTTTTTAAAGTTCCTGGGGGCAATAACATTTTCTGTTCTCTCATTTTCCCTGGACGAATCTGAATCTCCAAATGCAGTCTCTCAATGGATTACGCGTGGATAATAAATTGCTTCGAGCGTTCAACAAATCGATTGTGTTTTGTCTGGCACTGTTCTAAATTGTTACAAATGGGTACACTCCTACAATTGATACACTGCAAGAAGATACAATTCCAATAGAATTTGAGTGCTTCCTCGTTATATTATGGAGTAGAGTTGAGTTATTTTGGTGCCCGAAGAAATGGAATTAAACAAAAGTTTTAGAGTATTTGAGAAAGTTGTTCTTTTTCGAAAACTTTCATATCTGACTTTTCTTTTGAAAAATCGAAAGTGCCGCTGCTGTTAGAGGTGTTCAACTTAAGATTACATTTTGTTTTGCAGGGTAAAAATTAGAATGTTTTGAAACTGGAAGTTGCAAAATTCTGTAGAAATATGTACAGGTAATAGGAGGAAATACAAAATTTAGCATTCGATTATTAGTTCTAGAATTATTAACCGTGTAACTTGCAGTAAGAAAAACTACCATACGGGCTCTCTCAGAGCTCGAAAAAACTCGGAAATTTTAACCGTTCCCGAGGACGGCTTGTCCAACAATGTACCCGTCCTCCTTTTAAACTAACCCGTCACTTATAAATAAATAAAAATATAATTTTCTCTTATTTATTACAAGCATTTATCATATAAATTGCACAATGAATTAGTAGTTACTAGGATTACATTATACAGTAATAAAAGAAATACTAGGTTACTAATAGTAACCTAGTATTTATTTTATGAAATAATTTATTTCTTATGTGAAATAATTTAAATGACAAAGGTCAAGTTATCTGGAATGTCAATTTATCCGAGGGTACTGCGTTTTTTAAATGAATCAAATATGACGTTTGCCAGTTCCACAATCAATCTAATGATTTACAGAGGTTTGAGCTCAGAAATCTGAAAGGGGTTTTCCATTTAGTTAGAAGATCATAATTGCGTTTAACGCTTCTTGTTAAGACCAGTACGTAATGTGTTTTTTTTTTTTTTTTTTTGTAAGTTCATTACTGAAAAGCTCCTTTCAACCGCTGCAGTACTCCCAGACAGAGAAAACATCAATTCCACCAAGCGCAGTATGTTGCTATATTTCTAGATTAGAGGGTCATTATAGAAGTGAGGTGATAGACTCTTGTAAGATAACAAAAATTGAAACTGTATCACGAACTTTAACGGGAAAATGGCCGTCCGCGCGGACGTCGTATTCGAGAAAGTCGTTGTCCGCGGGGAATTTTTGACCACCGAGTACGGGCGGTTTTTCGAGCCCTGCCCCTCTGCAGACCATATGAATGCAACAAAAAAGTTAAAATTTGGCGAGTTGAAGTAACTATTTTGAATTTAACACGAGTCTTTTCGAAATTACAGTTTGCTCGTAAATTATTACAGTTTTTTTTATTTTTTTTTACACTTTTTTCCTTTTACAAAAATACAATTGTTTACCGTTACAATTGTTTTGTTGAGCAAAATCTATAAGGCTAAGAAACTTGAATTTACGAAAGTGAAATTTTGTAGAAAAATGTACAATGAGTACGGTGCACTCATCACGCAACAAAGTTCCAGCACCCAACTTTATTTTTAGGACTCAATATTTTAATAGTACTGGTAGACAGTACTTTTAATTATGAAATCAGACACAAAAACGTACTTTCTCTGAATAAACATTCCTTTCTTTCAACGGATTCAGATTTCTAACCTCCAAAATATAGGGAATAGCCGCAATTTGGGATATAAGATCCCCATAGTTTAATCGGGACAGCGATCCGAAGTTTGGACCGTTAAATGTTAATTTTACTTTTTGCGCATTTTGCCATATATCGAGATTTTTGTATTGAAGCGAATTGAAAACTTTTGCACACAATTATAAAATTCGTTTTACTAAAGATAGTTCCCTCTAAAAATAAATTTTAGTAAATATTTATTATTTTCTATTACATTATTTAATAATAGTCGAAAAATTTTAAAATTGTAAAAGGTATACAATTTCTTACGTCATTTTTAAAGTATGTAATTTTACATTGCAAAATACAAAATTTGAGCGTGATCTGTAGAAAAGTTTTTGAGAAATCGAATTTTAAGTATTCGACTTCTTTCAAGTTCAATTTCTCTAGAACTACTCAATCGATTTCGCTCAAATTTTGTATTTTGCTAAGTAAAATTACATGCTTTTTTATTACTTACAATTAAAAAAACAGTAAATATTTACTAAAATTTAATTTCAATAAATTAAATTTTAGTAAATATTTATTTTGCACAGAGTTTTACAACTAATTTTATAATTTTGTGAATTTTTTTTTTTTAACTCCCTTAAAAAGTTCTTCAGACATGGCGAAATACGCAACAAATAAAATTAGCATTAAGGGGTCCAAACTTTGGATCGCCTTTTTAACCAAGCTATGGGGTCCTATTTTCCAGATTGTGGCTACCACCCAAATCTTAGGGGGTCAAAAATCCAAATCCATTGAAAAAAGGGTATGTTTATTCAGAGAAAGTGTGTTTTTGTATCTGATTTCGTAACTTAAAATTTTGCCTGCACTAATTAATTATTTTCGAGTTCACGGCCTCGAACCATTTAGTTTGAGTTCTAAAACGTGAAGATCCAATCATTAAATCAAAAGTCATTCAGGGATGGTCCATATTCTTTTTGCCCACTATACAACCATTTTCTTTATTTTTGAAATCTATGAGTATTATTCCTATTTTCTAAGAAAAATCATTTTCATACAGATGATTCAGTCTAAAATATTATTTATGTTCTGCATATTTCAATCTTTTTTTTCTCATCTGCAACGAAAGTGTTATTATAGTTAAAATTAAATTATCAATATCTAAAAGTAAAAAAAAAGATGAAATTCAGACCAAAGTTGCAAGATTCATGTTAAAACTAAATAAAGCAACAGTTGTTTCAAATTGAAAGTACGAAGTATCCAAACAAGTGATTATTTTCTACAAGCGAAATGTCGAATAAATATAAACATACATTTCAACTTAGCTGCATCAGGATTAAGTAAATAAATAAAAGAGTCACCAGATGCCGAAATAGAACTCAGCCAATTGTTTATCCAATGACAGTGCTGTCTGTCGTTCCCATTAATCTTTCTTTATTTGCGGAAGGATAGAGTTGGGAGGATGATTGCCATCATTTCATCCCAGAAAACTTGTAACAAATACCCAAGCTTTATTGCAAAGGGAAGTCTTGCCTCCCTGATGAGGACATAAATTCTACAGGAAGATGGTCGTTTTCAGCTGACATTTTTATAAAGAACTTTTTTGGGTTTTCTATTTGTATGCAAAAAGCTAGATAAGGCTCTTCTATAATGCTTAATGCGTCACCAAATGGTTCTGTCAAGAGGTGTTAGATGGTTAGAATTAACTTTAAATTAAGTAATTTAATTAATTAATAAAACTTTTTACTTTGATTTAATTAAAATGTGGCGCAGAAAACCACTACCCTTTAGAAATATTTTGGAGTGCATAAAATGGTAATATAGTACAAAATTACAACAAGATGAATATAGTGCCGACTTTAATCATATTATTCAAATTAATATTTCTTAAGCTTATAGCACAATGCTTTGTTTCAACTTTAACGAAAAATCAGGTTTAATTTAATGCGTTGTTGTGGTTGCAACAAAGTTTTAGGATGCTATGATTTACCTTAGCAAAATGTAAGCTGATGACAAAAAAAAGTAACATAAAAAATTTCTAAAACTGAGAAAACTTTGAAAACCTGTTCAATGCTGTTGTTGTTGGTGAAAATTCTTGAAATCTTATGGCATGGCTAAGTTTAACTACATTATCATGAAAAATAATATATCTTAGATATAACTTCACAATGCTAAATTTCATCATAAAATAAGGTTTATTTTTCAGAGTTATTGTGGTTATATCAAATTTTCAGAATATAATGGCTTACCTTTGCTAAGTGTAAGGTATACTGATGGCCAAACAAAGTATACTGATGACCAAACAAAATGTGACACGAAAAGTTCTGCAAGTTTTAAAACCCTTAGAACCTGTTGAACTACAATATAGAGCATATATTTTGCAACCTTGTGATGATGCCAAGTTTAACAACATTATCATAAAATTCAATATTCTTTGAACATACTTTCAGAATGCTATAATGCTGAGGAAAAAAATTATTTTAGCGCGTTATTGTGGTTGCAACGAATTTTCAAGGAAACCATTTATTTGGTTAGATTTACTTTTTAGTTTTGCATTTTTTACTAAATGTATAATAATAAGAACTATAATTTTAAAAACCAGAATTTCCGATAAGCCGTTACAATATGAACGAGAAAATTACTAAATGAATAGTCTGAAAACTGTGAATTTTGGTTTTATTAAAAAAAAATGGTTATTTTTACTATAAATGTCATTAAAGTACAGTATATTTGATTTATTTCCCTGTTTATATAGATTTAAGCAGTAGGTAAAATGTTTATTAAAAAAAGTTATATATTTTCATAAAGTATACTGAATATGGTTAGAAATGGAATAGCATATTAACGTAATGGGAATTATGCTGACACATACATACGCACTCATTTCTCAAAATTTCAATGCATTCTGAGTAAAATAAATCTGTAATCTCATAAAATAAATGTGCTCGAATTTCACCGATATGACACACAATTTCTTTCATCGAGAGGTGTGTGATCATGGGCAAGTTGACATAAACGTTAGCCTTAAAAATAAAAATCCGTCATTTTTAAATAAAATGATATGGGCGGCCCATATCATTGATAACATAAAGGGAAATCACACAGCCAGAAAATGACACTTAGTATTTTTTTATTAATGGGCAACACTGTTCAACAAAAAATGGAGCAGAGCCGCTGTGGCTTTGGTTATAGAGCGCTCGCCTCTAAATGAGGTAAAACGGGTTAGAATCCTAGCAATGGCTGGTCGATACAAATTCCGCAACCGGCTCGTAACGACCACAGTGCTGACGTAAAATATTTTCAGTGGTAGATGGAACATGTTTTAGAGTCCCCTTGCCGTCAAGTTAACTATGGGAGGTTTTCGTGGTTTTCCTCTCCATGTAACACAAGTGTGTGTCATAAAAAAGTCGAAGGCAAATTTCTCCCACTACTTGATCTAGAGTTCCCTTGGCTTCCGTATTGGATTCAAAATTACTAGGTTACGGCGATAAACATTGGTAGTCGTAAACCCTACATTAGTTCGGTTGTTCAACGACGGTTATAAAAATAAAAAACCAAAAAATCTAGCCTAATTTTTAGACATGTTCTATGAAGCAAATTTATCACAATAAATATCCATTGTAATAATATCCATTACAATAAATATGTCTAGAAAATGTCACCACGAAATAAAATAATAACTTTGAAGTCTTAAATCACAATAAATAAAAATAAACGAATGCATAGAAATAAAAAAAAACGGAGGATAAAAAGTTGATTACCTCAATTTTATGCAAAATCATATTCATTTATCAAACAACATAACGATATATCATATACTACTTCCAAATACCGTCATAATAATACAATTTGCAGTGCGACATTACCATCTGAAGAATATATGCAAAACCATCATCTTCTTAAGTCCAATCAATATAAAGAATTTTCGCGCGAAGAAACAGTTTAGTTTCTTTTTTTCCCCAGCCATATTTAATGGCTCTTCTATTTGCAAAATAGCCTCATCATAGAAAGAATCATAAAAAAACATTAAAAAAATCATATTATTTCGGAAGGAAACACTTTACTTTGTTTCTTTTGTTATTTACTGTTGCCTGTGGCTTATTTTTATTATTCAATTAATTTAGACGATTTGCATGCACAAAGAGGTTCTTTGTATATCTCTTTATATGAGATGGTTAGATTAGGTTTATTTATGAATACTGCATCGAACGAACACCTCCTTTAATTTAATATCTGTCATTTAGTTTGTTCATTTACAGAATTATTTATGTTTATTGAAATTAATCATCAAAGCAATTTATTTTGTATTTAATTTTCAACTTGTGTATTTGGAGATAAAAATACGAACTAAAAAATAAAAAATAATGTTAAAAATTTTTTTTTCTCACTTTTTACATATGATGATGTTTAATAAGTATTTTAGTGAGAGCAATAAAAATTACTTACAGTGCTACTTCTGTTATTAATATTTTGTAATATTTTTGGCCTGCTACAAAATTGTCTTAAAGCGGTTACAGAGATACAATTGTTTTTAATAATTTAATGATCGAAAAATAATATTCCTTACACCAATTTAACGTTACGTTTTAACAATACGTTTTTACAAGGTAAAAACGTATGCATTCATACGGTGTTACGTCACGTAACAATGCTAATAGGAAAAAATTATTTCCTACGAATATCTCAGAGTGAAACTAATTTAATGTTGTTGTTTTTTAAACGTATTTGACAAGCTAAGTAAAATTCTTGCAAAGTAGGTTTTGATTTTATTAAATGAGTGTTTTTTTAATTATTAAATTTAAAAACGGAGAAAATGGAAAATAAAAAAAAATGTTAATAATAAAGCATTCGTTAAAAAATTTATGTCAGCTAAAAAGTAAAAATAGAAATTATTCCTACAAATGTACACTGAGAAAAAAAAAGCATTATCAGAAGCTGATTAATTTTTCCACATAATTCTCCATAAAAAATATTTAAAATAAAATAAAATGATATGAGTAAAACTGCACCAAAATTTTGTACTTAAAGCTATGAAAAACATGTTTTACTTATATTGATGATAAATAAAACTATTTTTAAAACTTTTTCTGAAACTTTAAACCAAAATGATTAAAAGAAAATTGTTTTTGAACTTAAAACTGAATTATATTCGCTAAAAGTAATCGTTTTAGTTTATCACCAAAATTAAGATAAGTCACAACCAATCTGGAGAAAAAAAATCAGTCATTAAATATATATCGTAAAGCTAGAAGAGAAAAAAACAAACTACATCTCCATTTCTATACATGAATAAAACTGTAATTAAAGTTAAAGCAGTTTTTTTTTTTTTTTAACTAAAACCATAAAAATCATTTCCTTCTTACATTGATAATAAATAAACTATCGATTTTTTAAGATTTTTGTCATTGAAACAAATTAATGCGTAAACTTACAATTTATTTGCTAAAAGTAATATTTTTTCGTTTGCAACCAAAAGTAAGATAAAAGCGAGAGGAATTTCAACAATAACAAAAAATCAGACATCAAAAAGCTTGGTATTAGATCGAAAAGAGAAAAAAAAAATATAAAATGCATTTTCATTTCTATAATAAATGAACTTAAACAAAATGTTTAAGAAATACATGGAAAAGGGGAATTGATAATCGTCGTAACCGTAACCAAAGTAAATCTTTCGAAAAATAAATCGGGAACTCTAAGAGATTTTTTGAGATTAACTGTAATCAAAATGGGTTTTTTTTTTCCATCAAATTTCTACCTCACATTACAAAATCTTTTAGTTTACCATTAAAGTTCCCTCTTTTTTTCCATCAAAACTCTTTCAAAAGAATAAAAAAAGGACTCTGTATTCATATATTTCCATAAGATGTATAAGATGGTCTGAAATCCCCATCTTTAATGTGTGTTTTGGTGTCTTTGCCAAAAATGAAGTCACAAAATTATATACACTCACACGTTAATTAACACAGAGAAAAAATTTTGATAAAACTATCGTACTGTTTGAAAATGAGATTTCTGGTAAAAAGAAGAAAAAAACACAATTTTGGTTAATAAAACTAAAAAATACGGTAATTAAGCCAGTCATTTTGTAATTTTTCTGCTCATATGGTAATGATTTACTGTAAAATCTGGTTTTAAAAATTATAATTTTTACTGCCTCACATTTAGTAAAAAATAAAAAAAACTGAAAAGTGGAAATTTATCCAACTAAACAATTTTTATGTCATGCTACTCTAAGGTATCATGATAAAATTACCAAATTTTACCACCTTTACCAGATTTCATCTCATATCATAAAGTCATATTTTATGGCCAATTCAACCAAAACCATTATTAAAGCACTTCGGTAAAAATTACTGAGCTTCTTGAGGTTTTAAAAGAGCCAGAGAAATTTAATAATTAATTAAAAAAAAATTTACCATATTACGATAGTTATATGGTCAAAAATTATAGTTCTTTTTGCCAAACATTTAGTAAAAAATAAAAAAAAACTGAAAAGTAGAAATTTATCCAAATAAGCGATTTTTATGTCTAACTAAAATTTACTTTCTTCTTTCAAATAATTTTTGCAGTTGATTAGGGTTTTCGACCGAAATCTGGAAAATATGGTCTCAACAGTTTAATCAGAAGCTAGGACGAAAGTTAAGCCCACTTAATGTTAATTTTACGACGTATCTCAAGTACTTTTAAGGCGCATAGAATTTTTTTTTCCAAGTACAATCATAAAATTCGTTTGTCTAAAGGTCCAATGCAAAAAATAGATAGGTAGGCATTTTATTTACGTCGCAGAGCTGCGCAAAGAGCTATTGGCGACGGTCTGGAAAACATCCCTGAGGATGATCTTAAGACATGTCATCGCAATTTTGATCCTCTGCAGAGGGGATGGCTCCCCTGCTTTGGTAGCCCGACTACCTGCACGCGAATTCGAGCACTTAATGGTTGAACAGTTTAACGAGGACTGATACAGCGCATGCTGGATCTCTAGGCAGGCTGATCAGAGTCAGAGAGGTCACCCGCTCGCTTACTGACTGCAGCCAGTGATGCTTGACTTCGGTATTCGACTGGGAACCGTGTCTTTACGTTCAGTCCACTGCGAGAGTGAAAAGTAGAATCTTTGCAATAATGAACACAAAATGATCAAAATCAAATAAAAACTGAAGAAATGAAATGACTGAAGCTTCAGATTGCAACACTGTGTGTGACGATGTGCGCAGTGTTGCATTAATTAGTTCATATTCGATTCAACCATTGTACCATTTACATCATATTTTCTAAATGCCCTTAGTACCTAATTCAAAAAAAAAAAAAAAAAAAAAAAAAAAAACAGAAATATAAGAAATAAAATGACTGAAGCTTCAGATTGCAAACACAAAATCACTTATCCCTCGTACCGAAATGACCTTAGGCACCCAACTAACAATTCTACACATGATGAAATCATAGAGGTGGGAAAAGAAAAGGTTAATAATATTTCTCGTAGATGGCGCTCTTTGCGCAGTGTTGTGTTAATTAGTTCAGATTTGATTCAATCGTTTACATCATATTTTCTTGTTATTAATTAAATATTTTCAGTTATAGAAGCGTGATCGCAATAATTTGTCTTATTCAGCTCAGTAAAAAGATTCACTCATTTAGCATTGATTAAAGAAATTAGAATTCACAAATGAGCTGAATGATTAATGTATTTCACTATGTTCTTCAAAGTTGAAACTAACCCGATGTTAAAGACTGGGATTTAATTATTTTTCCTGAGACAAAAATTTTTGCAAATGTGAAAAGTCTTTTTCATGTTAAATTATGTTAAATTATAGATGATAGTATCATAGATCTAATAACCATTATAGATCTAATTCAAACTTAACTTTGCAGAAGAATGAACGGGAAAGAGAAAGACGTTAAAAAAATCAAGCTGAACCACCTTTGAAGAATCATATGCTTTTAGATAAAACATTAGACATTTCGAAGACATTTATTCTAGATAGCAAAAGGAGTGTTTTTTCACTATCTATAAAAAATTTTCTTTTTTAATTTTGAAAAACACATAAAACCCATATTAGATTTCACTATAAGATATAAAGGCCATATTTTTCTAAAATGCAAAACTACAACATTACAATTTCAACCATATGCAATTTGACTGATTTCAATTAGTAATAATATAAGAGAATTTAAAAATGCATTTACGTCACTTTTACTTAATGTTCATTTGAAATTTCATTTAGAAAAATTATTCTAAACTTTATAATGAAAAACAGCTTAATATCTCACATGTATTCCAAAATAACTTCATTTCCATATAGTTTTAAATTAAATAAACCTTTTTTTAATATTCCAAATTTAAGCACCAGAAAACTAAAATATTTAAAATTACTTTCTAATATTTTTCACCAAGGTGTTTCTAAGAGCTTTAGAATTCTCGAATTTAAATTTATCTTCCGCAGTAATATGAAATGAAAACGCTTTTACTAATTTCCGTAAAATATTTTAACGGAAAATCTAAAAATAAACACACAAAAAACGAAAGTTGGAAAAGTAAATATATTTTAAAGTAATTTAATTAGTTTTCTGAAGAAATTTCTATAGTCTCTTTGTTTGGATATGCGAAGTAAGAGTTTTTCATTCAAATAGAATTATTCTTTTCAAAATAAAGTAAATTGAATTTTTCTAAAAAGACACTTATTTTGTTGACTAAAATAAACGCTTGCATATCTTAAATTCGTTATTGCCTGAATTTTATTTTGATTGTCGTCTTCTTCAATTTAAGTCTCGTGTGTATTCTAGATCAGTATTCGATTCGTTTGTTTTAATCAGATGCTTAATATAAAGCATCTTAAACAATACGAGAATGTTTACAAGATACAGACTATACAAGAGTGTATCGATACACGAGTGTATCGATACAAGAGTGTATCGATATCGATCGAGACAAAGAATACAAGATCATAATCTACAAGATTAAAAAAATAATAAGCAAAAAATAAAAGTGTACTTAGTGTATCTATGATTTTTTTTAAATGTTTGTAGAAAATTTAAAATATTTTTTTAATTATATAATTGTTTTCGTTTTTAAATGAAATAAATCAGTCTACATTAAAAAGTTATTCATCAATTTAGGAGAGATACTCAGAAAAGATGTTCGAAATTTAAAAACAAACTATAGCACTTATTTCGCTGTTAATTAGTATCGTTCCACAGTGGACTGATCATAAGACCCCGCTTTCCAATGGATCACCGAAGCCAAGCATCACTGGCTGCTGTCAGTGAGCTGGTGGGTGATCACTTTGATCAGCCTCAGAAAGGAAAGGGGGCGTGGTACCAGTCCTCGTTAAATTGTTCAAATGTAAAGTGATTGGCATTGAACGCAATTAGATAATTAAGGGCTACTCTAATATGTGAAACAGTGTATTATATTATTAAATTTAAATATTTTATAGTGTATTACAATATTTAATTAAAATTTAATTGTACGAAATTTACAATTTGTTTTACATCCTTTTTTAAATATTTTCTATAATTATACTGATAAAATAATTATCCGTTACTGCACTAAATTTGTATGGAAATAATTGTAGCAAAGTAGACAAACAACTACTTTTCTGTTACAAATTTGTGTTACAAATTAAATTCCATTACATCATTTAATAGAAAACTCGATTATTACCATAAAACTCAAAATTGGCATTTCACAATCATTCTTTTCATCTGAAGCCAGTACTAAATCGACTTCTTACCATCTTTTTTACCATCCATTGTAACTTTAATTGCAAACAAAGGAAAAGTTGGAACTACTAAACGAAAAATTTATTCGAGCAAATGCCACCATTTTGTAACACTTCAAATCAAGCCATTCGTAAACTAAGAGCAAGCGAGCAGACGATAATATACGGTTTAGAACCACTAACTTTCTGCAATGTATTTTTCCGCTGAGAGATCACGCGAAAGTATTTCGAATTCTGCTGTTACCAGACTTTTATTTCCGATTCCGTTTTGCGAAACGCAATAATAGCAATAAGAGAACTATTGTTGCAAGGTTCTTTCACATTTAGTTGCAGTGAAGGGTCTTTGGCAAGCTGCAATCAGGAAATGGAAATCCACTTTTATGGACTGCAGTTCGTTTTGCCCCGAACCTTTCACCATAGTAAATGAATTCATGAATGAAGATTGTGATTCACCCGCACAAATGATATTCTTTCTATTTTTGAAGAATTGAATACGTTTTAACACAGAAGACTTTATGGATTCTTTACATTCTCAAAAGTGTATTAAAGATAAATAAAATAGCATGATTTTGTTCGGTTAGAATTTTAATAATGTATTGATTTCTAAGAAAACTGATGTGTTTAACTAAATTAATAAAACAAAATCCTAACTTAGAGTTCATAAAAAATAGACTTTTTCTACGAGAAATTAATACAAGATAGTTTTTGACAAAAAGCTTTGTTATGTTATTACTAATGATACCCAAAAACTTCCTACTTTTTATATAACCGTCGTTGAAAAAACTAATCAATTTTGAGTTTACGACTACCAATGTTTAACTCCGTAGCCTCGTAATTTTGAACCCAATCCAGAAGACAAAGGAATTCCAGAATCAAGCATTGAGAGAAATGTTGCTTCCAAGGAAGACGTTTGTAAGAAATTAACCCTCATTTGCGTTACATGGAGAGTAAAACAACGAAACCCTCCCATGGTTAGTTTGATGGCAAGGTGACTCTAACCCATGATCCGTCAACCACTGAAGATGTTTTACATCAGCACTGTGGACGGTGCGATCCGGGTGCGGAATTCATATCGACAAACCATCGCTGGGATTCGAAAGTGGTTCACCTCATTGGAAGGCGAACGCTCTATCCCCTGAGCCACCACACCTCCAATTTTTTTTTAGGAAAATGGGGATGATTAGAGGGAGGGGGATTTCTTCTAGACATGCAAGTACAGGTAAGTACTTCTAGACATGTAAGTTTCAAAAGTCATACATTTTATACAAAAAACTCTAGCAGCTTTTGCATTATTTGTCCTATTAATTTGTGTATAGTCTCATTTTATTCAGGATAAAACTATGCACCTTTACCTCCGAAAAAAAGGGAAAAGCGAACAAAAGAAAGTTGGGGCGTTTTTAGGTATGACAGCATAACAAAGCTTTTACTCAAAACATATCTTGGTAATTATTTTTTCTGAATAAACACTCTTATTGTTGCTATAATTACTGATTTACTGATTACTGATCATTAGATAATACCCTTTTTCTTACTATACTATAAAAATCTAATATCATTACCATGCATAGCCAATGAGATGATATCTTATCACATGATTTTACTATCAGTAAGACTGAAACAGGATCGAGATTTTCCACTTGAATAACTAGTTTCTTTGGACAAAATACTAAAAGTTTTAAAAGTAATGTTACCCTGTAATCTACTTTATATCCCTAATTGAAAGGATTTTTGTTATTTCAAATTAAAGGCTTAAGTCCAAACTTATTAATAAACTTAAAATTAATTATCATGAATAAAGACTAAACATATTGAAAGCTTTAAAATTAGTAAGCAATAAGTATTATAAGGTTTGTGTAAAACTGTGTCAAGTTAATATATGTACATAAAATACTAAATACGATATTATAAAACATTATTAGGAAATAAATTTTCGCATTAACTAATCTAGTTACCTTTGGCGACCAGCTAGATCAATATTCGTAATACTCTAGTACAACATATAAACTTTAATGATAACCAAGCCGAATGCTCAGCACAATAATCTAATTCTAATAATCTAATTCTTCAACTCCTCTTCCAACCCTAACACCTTAATTAGTTTTAAACATTATATTAAACACATTTTTCCTCGTCCAGTTGTTGCCCGCGGCTGTTACCGCGCGGAAGTGCTTTAATTTCAATTTTAACTATTTTCTAGAAATGACCGCGTTCGTGTCCTAGCTCTTTACATGTTGAATTTTATTAAAAGGACCGGAAAGTAATGTCGTTTCGGTGCATTTTATATTTGTTATCAAGATTTTATTTTTAATTAATAATGTATTCACCCTCGTTAGCAACAACCTTTTAATGCCGAATCAAAAATGAATCGAAATGGATCGAAAAAATGAATTGGTTTTTAAGACTAGCGAATATTTAAAGCACCGAAATGACATTACTTTCCTCTCCCCTTTGGTTATAATTTAAAACCTATCATTAAATCAAACAAACTATGATTTTTGTTCATTTCAGCATAATAGGCAGCAGAAGTATTATACTTATTTCCGTCTCTGATTAGATTCTAAATAAGATTGAAGCAACTGCGTATGCTCGCGTTTATTTTAGATGTTGGCGTGATTTGTGCGGGAAAGGCAGAGCTGCAAGCAAGCTGTTTATAGGTGTTAAATGTTGTTTTCTGTTTAAGCCTATTTTCGAAATAAAAACATAGATATGGAATGCGAATTTGAAGAAATGTATTGATGAAATTTAGAAGAGAATCGTGTGATCTTACAAGAATTTATTAATTCAATAAAAAAAATATATTGTTATTGATTTTCGTTTAACATTATTGTTGTCTAATTGCACTAGTTCTATAAGAAACTAGACATATTTCCGCTATTTTAAATTATAAATTATACTTATTTCAATTATACAATTTAATTAAAAAAAGATAATTAATCAATAAAAATTCAATAATAATTTTTAAAACATTAATAATAATAATAAACTGCATTCTTTATCACTAAAATAATCTACCAAATTTTTCTGTTCACGGATCAGCAGTGTCAAAAAATACAAAATACAAACTGACCTCAAATAAAACTCAAAGGAATTCGAATCAAATAATTAAGAAACCTATACTATTACGTTTAATATAAAAGGAAGATTTATTATCTAAACCATAAAATTACAGCATCGCCGTTCCAAAAAAAGACAAACTATATTTATAAAAATCTCTTACTCAAAAAACTATTTACATTCTAAATTATCACCATGGCAACCACAAAAACTCTTCTAGTTGCCATCTTCAAACTGATATATAATAAGTAAGTTATTTTACAAACAAATACGATGTGCATAAGCACATAATATTTTACATCCTCCCACCTAAGTTAACAACATTAACAAAGTTAACTTACATAGCCTAAAGATATATTATATTAAAACGACACTTTGCAAGAATTTGAAATAAAGATAGTTTGTCAAGCCTTTTTAACAGCTTGTCCACTCCCTGTAAAATAAACGGCTCGGGAAAAAATACATATCCAGCCCTTTGAATTGTCTTTCAAAATCACAGGACCAGCTAAGTCCACACCCATTTCTTGGAAAACAGCTGCATCTTGAACTATATCAACTGGTGGTGATGCAGTTTGTGGGTCTACAGTTTTGGCAGAAAAACTCTCGCAGACTGCACAAGATCTGAATACAGATTTTTCAGTTCTTCTACCACACAGCAGCCAAAATCTTTCTCTAAGAGAATTCAACGTGTAGGAAACACCAGCATGTCCCTTTTTTTTCAGACAGTACTAAACGTTTTACTGTAGGATGCTCTCCGGGTAAAACAGCAGGTGTTCTAAACTCCTCAAAATTATCTGTCTTATATACAGTTGTTTTTAATCTATAGATTCCTTTCTCATCAATAAATATTTCTAGAGTTTTAAGGCGTTTATCTGAAACTCCTGTAAATGACTCTTGCTGTATAAAGTATACAGTGGTTTTCTCAGCTTCTTCTAATCCCTTAACAAAAAGATCTCCTTTTCTTCTTTCTTCATTTTTGCAATTAAAAAGGAATCTCGTCACCCACGCCATAGTATGTACAATTTTTCGATTATCAGAAATATTAGAACTCAAAAGTTTAGTCACTTCAAAATTTATCATTGAGGTTGTGACACCTTTTCTTTTCTCACAGTTCACTTCCTCCTCATTAACGACATCTTCAGATGAAGTCCACAATTCTTGAGGTAAGTGTAACCAACTGGGATCCTCCCACCAGTGCAAACGCAGAAGCTGTTGCACTGAACATCCTCTACTTGACGAATCAGCTGGGTTCATCGTCCCAGGAACATGTCTCCAGGTGTTAACATCAGTTTTCTCTTTGATTTGACACACTCGATTATAAAGAAAAATGAACCATGGTTCACTTCTTTTGATCCAGGCCAAAACAGTTGTTGAATCTGACCAAAAAAATACTTCATCATGAGTTGCTGCCAGAAGTTCAAGTCTTGCTATTGTAATTTCTCCTTTTCCTGTAGGGGCTACTCTACTTCTCGTCGTTAGTAATTGAACTCGTACATTATTCTCAGATTCTACTCTAATGTAAACAACCACAGCATAGGCCAATTTACTTGCATCACAAAAGAAAGGAATGGAAGACTTCTTCGCTCCACTTAGTCCAAAATACCTTGGAATATTAATTTTCTCAATGTACAGTACACCTTCAATCCATTTTAAAAATTCTCTTCTGGTGTTTTCATCAACATCATCATCCCAATTCAGTTTCAACTTCCAAATTCTCTGAAGGAGCAATTTTGGGATCAGTGTTGCAGGACAGATTATACCCAAGGGATCAAAAAGTCTATGTGCAGCTAGCAGGATGGTTCTCTTCGCTACTTTCTCAATGTTAAGCTCTTTAATGAAACCTGTACTCACTTGAAGAGTGTCATAATTCTTATCCCAGCTCATACCAAGAACATTTGTGGGTGGCTGTGAATTTTCCTCAGTTAAGTCGGTGTACTCCCACCCTCTAAGATCGAATTTCCTATTTGCCATTATTTCAGTAGCAACTCTTTCAAACATATTCAATTCTTCTATATCCTTGACACTCGTGACACAATTGTCTACATAAAAACTTTTCATTAGTTTTTGTACAACATATTCAGGATAAGTTGATTTTTGTTCCCTTATTTCTTTCAAAACATTCATCAGAAGGTATTTGATAGTTGAGGACAACAGAAACGGGCTACAGGTGACTCCAAATACTACCCTGCAATGCCTGTAAATCTTCAAGCCTGCATCAAGCATCACTAAGCCATAAAAATCTTAAGTAATTCCTATCAGTTTCAGTAAGTCCGATTTGTAAGAAGGCTTTACGTATGTCTGAAACGACACCAATTCTCTCAGTCCTAAACCGCATCAAAATGCTTGGTATCAATTCAATAAGATTTTCACCCTTCTCTAAGCAATCATTTAAACTTGGAAAACCTTTGGCCTTAGCTGAAGCATCAAATACGTAAGTGCGCATAAGCACATAATATTTTACAGCAGTTTTATATAGAGCAAAGCATCTTGAATCGTGGGCCACAGCTTTAAAGAGATAGTCTACTTTCATTGTAAATTTTTGTTTTGATTTTGATATCAAAGTTAAAATAATATTCCACTTTGTTAGTGTTTTTAACTAACGGATTTTTAAAAAATCTCTTATTTTCACTTACATAAGTTTTATATTTTTTTACGGGCGCATGCTCAATTACTTGAAATCTTACGTACTGGAGCGTACGGGAGCTAATGTAAATTTTCGCTATCTCCCTATTATTCTAAATTAATACTTAACGTCGTATACCTAACTATTCAACTCTGCTTAAACTATTACTTAAGACAGCGTAACAAAATGAATCTAAATGAATACATAAAGGTATAACTAATTTTTTAACACTATTATTTCTTGACAATTATATATTATATTGGTTTTTCAAATGGCTTTTTAGACAATTGGATTGAGAAATACTTAAGTTTATGATGCTACATGAGAGAAATATATGTAGATCTGTTAAGCTAAACACAATCAGTAAGTTTTTATAGCAAACAAAAAAATTAAATACAATTTTAAAAAGCAAGAATTTAAACAAAGTTTTAAAGGTAAGCAAGCAAGTTTGTAATGGCAATAAAGTTTTCATTTAAAATTTCATTTTAATAAAGTGAATATTGATTTATGCTCTTAAATACAAGCTAACAGAATTATAAGAGAAATATTTGGGTGTGGCAAATGGAAAGCCCGAGCGTAAACAAACAGAATTATTTTTGGTACACTAATTAATAATTTCAATTTTTGACGGAACAAAAACTGCTTTGTATCAAAAATAAAAAATTACCGCAAAGCCATCTCGGGGGTTGCTGAGCAGCAGCGAACAAGGGGGTTCTGTTAGTGAAACATACACTAACTCTTCCCTCCATTTCTGATAAAAACCAGATGAAAAAATAAATAGATTTATCTTTCCAAATTATTTCCAATGATTTATATTTCCGGTGAAATATTATATCTCTGTGTTTCTAAATACAATATTTCAATAGAACTTTCGAAATTCTATTTTCATTTGCTTTGAGAGGTTAAAGCTATTTATACGTCATGTTTCGTAAAGAATGGTGACGAGAAAATGGATTGTGTGTTATATCATTTTCCGTCATCTTGTCCAATGTAATGCAGTTAGTTACTTTGGAAAAGAATGCAGTACACAAATTCAATGGAGCAAATCTTATTATAGTTCCTGTGATAACTTAAGTAATAAGTGTGCAAAAAGTTATCCCAAATAAATCACACACACTTACTTTATTTTCTATTTTAGATTACATGCACTTTTCTTTACCAATGAAAATATATTATTGAGTTTAAAGATGTTGAAAAGTGTTTAGGGAAAAAAGTACATAGTCGTTAATATCGTTTTTTTAATGCTACTCTTGTTACTTAGACCAGCGTTTTTTTTTTAAAGATAATTTTGTTTTTGGCGCAATTCCTAAAAGAATATAGTGCGCAAAAAAATAATAATAATAACCCTGAGTAATTTTTAATCAAATGATCAGATTTTCAGGTATTAGGACTCAATCATAACAGCACAAGGGGACCAAGTATGCTAAAGGTATTTTAAGTTCAGTATCAGACACTAAAACGTACTCTCTCTGAACAAGCATACCTTTTGTTTGACGGATTTTGATTTCTCGGGAGCAGTTGCAATCTAAGAAACATAGTCCCAATAGTTTGGTCAGAAAAGCGGTCTAAAGTTTGGACTCTTAATGTTAATTTTACTTCTCGTGTATGTTCTCATATTTCGAAAATTTTTTTAAGCAATTCAAAAGATTTTGCTCACAATTAAAAATTCGCTAATTTAAAGATAACTCTATGCAAATAATAATTTGTAATAATTATTATTTTATTTTAAAATTGTCGGAAAAAATTAGAATTGTTGGCTATACAAATTTTTGCATCACTTTCAAAGAATATAACTTCATAAGGTAAAATGCAAAGTTTAAACGAAAATGATCAAATAGTTCATGTGAATTCGAATTTTAAAGAAGTTATAAATTTAAAATTTGACCTATTTGACCGATGAACCGATTCAAAACTATTCGGCCTATATCAGTCAAATTTTGCGTTATAAAATAAATTTCTTGAAATGATCTAAAAATTTGAGCAAATAAGGGCTACAACGTAAGGATGACTATGATTATTATCGAAAACTTTTAAAGTAATAAAAATAAATTAATCCTTAACGGTCCGGAAATATTTTAAGCTTACTTTTCATCGAGCATAATTATTCATAATAATGTAATTGTTTGCAATTAAATGAATGTTAAATATGATAAAAATAATTGTGAAATAAGAAATTTTTTAAAAAAAAATTTTGCCTAAAAATACGTGGTATTGGACCCAGTCAATTAAATACCATACCGCTTATTTGAGCCCTTAACAAACAATTCAATAGATAATTTAAAACAATATCTATCAAGCAATATCTATTGTTGTAAACAACATTTTAAAGCCAAATTTGCTACTTTTAGCTCATTTAGATTTTCGGCAATTTTTATTTAATTTACTAATAAAAACATATGAAGGTACTCATAGTTTTCGAACATAATTTAGCTATTTTTCTAATTTGGTTTCTGTTAATTTTTTGCAAAATTTACATAATACAACAAATTAATTAAATTATAGTTTTAAAGCATAATTTAACTATTTTAAAGGCTAGTTTAGATAATCGGTAGTTTTTATAATTAATTTAAGTAATCGAAAGAAATTATGCATTTATAGTCCAAGAGCGTTAAATTGTAAAAAAAATATATATATACAATTACGGTAAAAAAAATACGGATAATTTTTAACATATAAAATCAATTTATGCTGTAAATTTTTACTAAACAAAGAATCTAATATACCGCAATTTTAATATATACAGTAATATTTATTATAAAGTCACTGTGCTTAAATAACTGCTACTGTAAAAATTACGGTATAAAATTTTACGTTAAAAATAAATTTAACTACTGCAACCAGGGTATTTTTTTCCGTAAATTGATCCGAAAATGTTTTATTTGATATTAAAAAAATTTTTTCATTGGTAGGCAGAAAACATACTTGACATAAAAGTTATATGGTACTAGATGAAACTTGCAGTATTCTTTAATACCATATTAATATTTTAAATTTAAAAATTTTTAGTAACAATCTTAAACCCTTATCCCAATCCCACTCCCTATGTAAGAAAATGTATGGGATTGTAATATTATAAAAAAGAACAATTCATTTTTTATTGTATTGAATATCCAAGAAAATAGACGTCAGTTAACATAACATTAAAATGATCTTAAAATTCATAGTAAAATTGATTTTTTTAAAAATAATATTGTGAGACTGTTATTAATGAGTAGGAAATGTTTCTAATATGAAATAGTTCCCTTGCTTTCGACAACCCAATTTAACAGAAGGTGATTGTGAACTTAACCAAAAATTACGTCTAATATGTGTGAAAGTTGTGTTCAGATAACTTTTTGAAAAGAGAAATCTTCTATTGGCTTTAATACAAGCATGGATGGTGTTTGCAAAAATTTCCTTTGTTGAATTTTTAAGTCCTGACACACGGAAATAGGATTCTGGTAAAATTACCTGGTTCTATAACAGAACTGATAAAATGATCTGGGCTTTAGAACAGACAAATAACTTAAATATTTTAAAAGTGGTTAAATTTTTTAGAAAAAACTGGCGACATTTTCCTAGATGAAAATTATTAAAATCACTGCCTTATTCTCACTTTTTGCAAGTTTTTATGAGCCCGGATAATGCGGCGTTAGAGAATGTTTTTAAAAATTAAAAAATTAGGCCACAAACTCTTTTCATTTTCACAAAACTGTGGCTTTTCTCCTTACTGACGTTTAGTACCATTTTCAGAATAAGCATAGAGAGCACTTTCCTTAGATAGACTAAACTTGACCTAATAGCCATGAGTAACTGTTGAAAACTCTCAGCAGTTATGGAAATAGCATATTATTCGCAAAAAAGCATAATTTTCTAATGACGATGTAGCCTTCGAAAAACAGCCATAACTTTGAGAAGTGGAATTTCTTATTCTATATGGTTAGTAACTAATATACTATTTCATATTTAAATACGATGTATCATATTGTAGAACCTTTTGCAGCTAATGATTATAGATCTGCTATAAATAAGTTTTCTTCTCTTAAGACCAGCTAAAACTCCAACTAGGAAACAAACATTAGAAGCCTGAATCAAACCAAACTGTCTTTTCAGAAGACGGACATCCTTTATAAGGAAGACAATTTTATCTACCACAATTTCATAATTAATATTGTAATAAAAAGAATGGGCATAAATGTTATAATTTAAGTTCATAATAATTAGACACAACGTATTTAATTCCTTTTAGCATGTTGGCACTTTCTCATATTAAGACAATTTTTTTATATATGGTATTTTAATATTTTTATTTCTTAGAATAACATGGCGGTGCTTTTGAGTTTTGAAATTTTGTTCAATTCCTAATGATTTACATCGGTCACTTGGTATTGCGCATATAATAATAATGAGCATCCACTTACTATTTTAGGGGGCGTAGCTCAGATGGTAGAGCGCTCGCTTAGCATGCGAGAGGTACCGGGATCGATACCCGGCGCCTCCACTTTCCTTTTGTTAACGGCCATACAATGATGAAAATACCGGTTCTCGTCCGATCACCGAAGTCAAGCATCATCAGGCGCGGCCAGTTCTTGGGAGGGTGACCACCTGGGAACACCGCGTGCCGTTGGCATACCTTGGTTCGAAACCTGGTAGGTACACTACATTTTCTTACCTCTGGGAGTACTGATCCAGGAGTTTCCTTGTCTTCTGGGTTGGTTCAAAATTACAAAGCTACGGCGTTGAACATTAGTAGTCGTAAACCCAAAAATTGGGTCGGCTGTTCAACGGCGGTCATAAAATAAAATAAAAAGCACGGAGAAAAAAAAAATCCGGTTTAAATTACCATACTGCATAGTAAAGACATTTCTGGTAAGAAAACCATAATTCTGATAAATAAAACAAAAATATACATTATTTAAACCATTCATTTGGAATTTTTTCGTTCATATGGTAACTGTTTACCGAAAGCTCTTGTTTAAAAAATTATAGTTCTTATTGTCACACATATAGTAAAAATACACAACTAAAAAGTAAATTTTACCGAATAAACAGTTCTTATGCCATACTCTAAGTTATCATGATAAAATTACATTTACATTATAAAACCATATTTTATAGGTAATATTTTTAAAATCACTGTTAAAGCGCTATGGTAAGAACTGCTGTGCTTTTCGGTGTTCTCATAGAGCCAGAAACACGGTAAATTTTACCTTATTCTGGTGATTTTGAATAATTATTATGTTTTAATCGTAGTTTTAAAAAGAGTGTTAAAACACATTCTCTATTTTTTTCTACGTTGTAATTTGAATATTCAACATTTTTTAATTACATAAAAGTTTACAATTTTATCTTTTAAAAATTGTTATGATTTTTTTATTGCGTATTTGTATGTGTCAAAGTTAAAGTTTCAGTAATATATATACTTTATTGACATGGCGCTACTTTTATTTATGTTCCGTGTTTTACATGATTTTGTTTGATTTCGTTAGAATACATTGTGTAGAAAATTTAAACTTCGAATCAGTTTTTCTACTTTATATTCATCACTTTAAAAACAAGAAACCCCTATTAAATAATATAAAAAAATTCATTGAAATAAAATTCACTTTTAAGACATCACTTCATTTCAACTCATAAAGGTATCTTTTTTTACACAGAAATTTCTCGGAAAAAAGGTTAAATAACAATTTATTTAATTATCACTTTACCATATTCAAACGAAACAGTCAAATAACCATGAATGGGAAGAGAGTCAATTATGAGAAAAACCGTTTATTAACTGCTTTCACCTAATACGGTTACAACCAGAAATGTATCGCACCAACAAAACCCACCTATTGAAGCCACATAATACCTTCCCGCAAATTACATGTGATAGCCAACAGAGCTAATTTGTCAATCTCATGACCATCTGAATGGGGGTTCGAGTCCCAGCGTAGACACCACAATATTTTCTACATTCCCTTCAACACATGTTGTAGAGCACACTTAAATTAGATAATTAGAATACGATAATCTCGCTCACGCATAGATGGCAGCACCATAAGACTGCTTAACACAAAAAATCTAGTATGTTTTTATACGATTTTGAAACCATGCTAGTTTTAAATGGTTTAAACACCGCTCAGTTTTGAATTCATGGTTTTTTTACCATACTAGTTGGTAAGTAAAGGTAAAAAATGTTCTTTACTGTAAACTTTACGGTTAATTGGATGGACAGACTGCTGACGGTTATTTTGTCGTATATTTTGAAATGAAAATGAAACAGTGTAAGGTTATAAATAAAAATATTGATTACATGAAAAATATTTCTTCCGGGCTTTTTTTTATTAAATCAAAGATTAGCAAAGCAAGCGTAACATTTAAAATACAATTTCAAAATAAAGTTTTAAAATCAATTATTAAGACTTTTTATATTCCACATTTTCCTATGCATAAAATGCTCCCGGGGATCAAAATTTTATTCAATTTATTTAATTTGATTTAACGAAGCGAAAACATAGAGAATGTGATTTTTTTTTTATAAAAAAACTTTGATCCAATGTTTTTAAAATATTTTGTAAAAAAAATAATTACAGTTACAGTAATTACAGTTAAATTATTACAGTAATTGCAGTTAAATTATTATAGTAATTTATGAATTAATAATTATTATAGTATTAAGTAATTACAGTTGCAGTAATTACAGTTAAGTTATTACAGTAATTACTGTTAAATTATTACAGTAATTACAGTTAAATTATTATAGTAATTACAGTAATTACAGTTAAAAGTTACAAAAAAAATTACAAAAATTCCTCTTAAAATTACAAACGAAAAAGGTTACAATGCAAATTGTTTTATTTATGGAACATTTAATGTTCATTAAAGATATAAATAAAATTAATTATAAAAGGAAAAGATTAATAAACGTTTATAAACGTTTAAGAATTTTAATCCTTTTAAAATTTGCCATTTTTCGCTTTGATGTTCATACTCAAAATTACCCAATCGCATACCCAACAAACATTTTCAGATAAATTCCACAATTCACTCTCTTCATTTAATTGAAATAAATATAGCACAATATAGTTTGAAGTAAAATTTAATTTTATCACAAATTGAAAAATTCTGTGTATCTACTGATTGAGTAAATTATTATCTTCCCGAAAGAGAAAATATATATTGACTTTTACAAAATTCTGCTTTGTAAATACAATGTTAAAAATACTTCTGAAAAGAACGTAAAATAATTAAGTACTACATTATTTTTTAAATATAGGAATTCATAATTTAAATAGTTAAATGTTAAAGGTTTTAAGTTATTGTGAATGTTAATTTCCATGAGAATGCGCATAATTTCATCATTAGTCAAATTCCAATGCCTTGTTTTCTTTTTTGACAATTATTAGTAACTATAGAGATAATTTAAGAATACCATTGAGTTTGATTGTCAACAACAAAAATATTTTTCTAATTATGTATTTTTTCGAGCAACAAAATGGTTTTTCAAATGCTTGTAATGCTATTATGGATTTTATAAGTTAAACCATGAACTAAAACGACTGTTATATATTCTTGTTTTTTTTTTTTTTTTTTTTTTTTAATAATTACGACACAGTAAAGATATCTTTTCAAATTTCATGCTTAAAACTGTTTGTTACTCAACTATTTTTCTTTATGTTTAAAATGAACCATTTACTTCATTTTATGCTCAAATGAAAAAAAAATGTTTTTTTTTTCTTTTTCGACAGGGTGAGTATGAAATTTTGACTCTCAAAATAGAGAAAGAAGGTAGCCGCAGGTTCAAAAAAAACATTCTAAACATTAATATTAATGAATATAAATTGTATAAGAAGATGCAAAAACAATACAGAATCTGTTTTGTTATTATTAAATTAAAAAAACACTAATTATTAATAATGAACTTCCCGCAAAAACACCTCGTGCTATTTTTCTGCAACTATCATTAAAGGTACCAAACTTACACCAATTAATTTGACCACATTTTCTCCATATCCCTGAAATAAGCCTCTATAGACCATATTTTTATTTTTCAAAGTAGGAGTATCTCCTGCATTTTGAAATTCAAAAACTTAAACCCTTCGAAAGCAAAGTTTGTTTATTCAGATAAAAATATGACTGCCTTTAAAATATATTTTGTAATTCTGGTCAAACAAGTATGATGGATGTTCAGAAGTTGACTGACGAAAAAGCGAAAATGGAATTGAAACCTAACGAATAATTATATATATAGAGAGAGAAAAATAAATACAAAAAAAAAAACAGAAAAAATTAGGAAAAACAATAAGTATCATTTATTGCGCATAAGCTGCAAGTAAAAAAAACTCATAAGATAAGTTTAAAATGAAGACAAAAGAAAGGTAAATTACAGACAAATGAAAAAAGGAGGGGGGGGGAAATAAAAATGACAAACAACTGGAGAAAGAAAAATAATTAATTAATTTAAAAAAAAAAAAAAAGGATGAAGATTTTTAAAAAACCGAGAATAAAAGATATAATCTTTTCATCAGCACACACGATTATATCCGAAAAAGAGTGCTTTCTAATATTGTATCAATATAGCCAAAGCAAAATATATCAATGCAATAGTGTGAGGAGCACTCAAAAAAATTTTTTACAAAAATTACGACAAAAAAAATTAAACACAATAAGTAAAAATGACACGTAAAAACACAAAATAAAATATAAAGGAAGAGCAGAATAAAAAAAAATCTATAAAGCGAGCAGTGAAATAAAGCGAACTTACATGAACGGGAAATTTTTCAAGAATGATTTAAAATGTTTACGTAACAAGATTGCCAGATTGCAAAATATGAAAACTATGAAAACAAAAGCGCAAATTGAGTGAAACTAGAGGAGTTTAAAGTACGTTCTTGCTGCATTACTGAAGTCCGTTTGATTTGTTAGTTACCAAGGGTGGGTCAGAAAACGGTTGTGCGCGAGGTAATATTATACTGGATAATTTAAAGAAGTTGACTATAAATAATTTTAGAAAATAAATATTTATTTAAGAAAAAAATATAAAATAGAAAAGAGAAAGAAACATGAATTGCCAGTTTTGCACATAATTTTAGCCACGGATTTGCCCGAAATGGATTTGCACATGGAAAAAGGAAAAATTATATAAATTATATAAATTATATAAATTATATAAATTATATAAATTATATATATATATATATATATATATATATATATATATATATATATATATATATATATATATATATATATATATAACTATAAACGCCACCAGATGGCGATAACTGATCACCAAACAATAGTAAACGAAGAGACAATGATCTTGTAACGAGATTAATTACGATGTATATGTAACGATGAGAAGAGACGTTCTTCTCTCTGCTATTATTCAGTGTTTTTTTTTTTTTTTTGTTCTAAAACTTTACCTATGTTATATTAAATTTTGTTTAGTTAAATAGTGTAATTATTTACCACTTTACATTAACAAATGGGGCCCCGGCCTCCCAGAACTCTCCCCTAGACTGACAACCGAAAGAGATGTTTCGAATTGGATATTTATTTGATGACGAAAAAATCTTCAAAAAAATAATAATAACTGTATTAAATGTCAGCAAAAGAGAGCTGACTATTTCAAGTGAAAAAGAAAAGACGACAACAAACCGGTGAGTTTGTTCTGATTTCTTCTAGTTCAATTTGTACATTGTCATCAAGATTACTTTGAATGAGATTCCTAATATTAAAAACTTTCTTAAAACTGCGCCATGGAATTGAATGAAACTATAAACGCCGCCAGATGGCGATAACTGATCACCAAACAATAGTAAACGAAGAGACAATGATCTTGTAACGAGATTAATTACGATGTATATGTAACGATGAGAAGAGACGTTCTTCTCTCTGCTATTATTAAGTGTTTTTTTTGTTCTAAAACTTTACCTATGTTATATTAAATTTTGTTTAGTTAAATAGTGTAATTATTTACCACCTTACATTAACATATATATATATATATATATATATATATATATACCGAAGAGCCATTACGTGACCGCCCTGCTAATAACATGTAGGACACCACCTTCAGCCCTCAAAACTGCTAGCACCCACCGTGGCATAGATTCCACAAGGTGCTGATAGGTAGTCTGAGGTATCTGGTACCAAGCGCTCTCCAACTGGTCCTGCAATTGCCTCACATTGCGAGGGGGTAACGTGGCAGCACGAATTTGGTTTTCCAAGTAGGAACACAAATGCTCTATTGGATGAAAATCAGGTGAATTTGGGGGTCAAGACATGACCCCAAAAGTCACTGGAATGTTCCTCGAACCAATCCATGATGATTCGACCCTTATGACATGGTGCATTATCCTGTTGGTAAACACCATCCCCCGCAGGGAAAACTGTTGCCCTGAATGGGTGAACCTGGTCTGCAACTATGTTCAAGTAGCTTACAGACGTCAGGGATTGTTCTATGAGGATTATGGGTCCTGATGTGCCCCATGACCATCTGCTCCTGGGCGAGCCCATTGTTATAGATGGAGGGTGGTAATAATGTAATAATGTAATGGTTCTTCGGTATATATATATCTTTTTTTACGACGGATTTGTATTTGTATTTTTAACTTTCAAGATGAAAAAGACAGCCGAAACCTGAAAAAAGTGGTTTGTACAGTCAGGAGATTGTTTAGTTAGGAAAGTGATTAAGATTTTGATATCATTGATGTTGATTTCGCTTTTCTAAATGCACATGTCTTTTATTCATTGTATTCTGAATTTTGACTTTCAAAATATAGAAAGTAGCCGAAAACTGAGAAATGTGTTCTCAATAGTTTGGTCAAAAGAGCGGTCAAAAGTTTGGACCCCTGTATGTTAATTTTATTTTTTGCGTATTTCGCCGTATCTCGCAAACAATTTAAGCAAATTGAAAAGTTTTTGCACATAATTATAAAATTCGTTTATCCAAAGATAATTCCATCCAATTATTAACTTTTCCTGAATATTTATTATTTTTTTATAATTTTATTTAATAAAAGTCGAAAAAAATTTGAATTGTAAAGCATACAGTTTTTTACATCATTTTAAAGAATATAATTTTACATGGCAAAACACAAAATTTGAGTGAAATCGAACGAATAGCTTCTCAGAAATCAAATTTTAAAAAAGTCGCATTTTTGTGAAGTGGTATTAAAAACATTAAGATCCAATCATTTGATCAAAAGTTTTTAAGGGTGGTCCGTTTTCTATTTTGCTTACTGTACAAATTAATTAGTACTATATGAAACCACGAAAACTGCCTCTTTGTACACGATAACACGACCATTTGATCAAAATTTTTGAATTATTTTGTTATTTTTCTATTTTGAGCAATGTATTTTTAAATAATGAATGTGAATAATAAATTTAAGTAATAAAATAAATTAAATTATTAAGTTTTTTTTTTATGAAAATACCGAGCATTAACTTCTTATCTCAGCTACAAGCAATTTTGTACAATTTTGAGGCAGTCAGAAACCACTTTTATTATTTAGGTTACACGTATAAGACAAAATTAAATTCTTTTCTTTCGAAGATTCGGAATTCTTTTATCCCAAAACATTCCAGGTATTCCAGTTAGATAACCGAAAAAGAATCGATAATTTTCCTAAATTACGGTATTTTTCATCCGGCCACACAAAAGATATTCGGCTTGATGCCAACACTTACAACGGAATTCGTGGTGGAAAAAAAAGCTAGTTTTAAATGTTCCATCTTTCGCGTGGTCATGCAGAGGTGGATATTCTTTGTAAGTTCAATGTTCCAATCTTCCAGGCATTGACAGCCTTTGAATGTTGTATGATATAGAATCCTAGGTAACCATTATATCAAGCAACCACATAGTTAAAAATAATAAAGGTAAATGCTCTTTCAATCGTTTTAGTGTAATTTTAAGATTGAACTTTTGCGTAATTACATTAAATAAAAGCTACAATCAGAATTTAAGAGATATATCAATATTAGAGATTAAAATTACATCCCATAATAAATTAAATACTATGAATGATTTTGGGGCTATATGATATTAAGTTACATAATATTGAGGAGAGCGTTTATGAAGAAATTCTCCTCTTCCAAACGGGGAAAAAAATTCTGGTACAATTACCGTACTGTATTGTAATAATATATCTAATTAAAAAAACATACATCTGTTTAATAAAACCAAAATATGCAGCATTTGAACTATTAATTTGATAATTTTTCCATTAGTATGGAAAGAAGATTTTTGGACCTTTTAATTCTAAACTATAAGCGGATTTGAAAAATGTAATAAAAATTACGCAATTTTAGGACCTATTTTGATTTTTTTTTAAATTACGCATTGAGGGGATTAAGAATTTTTGATTTAATGATCATATTTTCGGTACAAAGAAGCAATCGTAATGTTTCGTAGGGTTGGCAAAAAATATGATATTAGTTTGAATTAGATTGCGGCACAAACTAATATTGATTGAAATTATTTTGTTTGGGAGTCAAACTATTTGTCGATAAAAAGACAAGTTTATGAAGGAAAAGTACATTTTTGTGTACGATTTCGTTAATGAAAATAACATCCGCATATATTTTCGCATTTTCACTGCTAGTATCCCAATTCATTAAGATAACTCTTAATACAGTGAACAAAAAGATATACAGATCATTCTAAATAACTTTTGATCTAATTATTTGAACTTTACGTTCTAAAACTCAATCTTAATTGTTCGAGGGGCTGACCTCAAATTGGCTAATTAATTAGTGTAAATGATATTTTAAGTTACGAAATCAGTCCCAAAACGTTTTTTCTCTGAATAAACATGCCTTTCTTTTCGACGGATTCAGATTTCTGACCCTTAATTACAAAAATTGAACAAAATCGGCCGAATAGTTTCTGAGAAATCAAATTTTTTAAAAAATGACTTTTTCAAAACTTGATTTCTTAGGAGCTATTTGACCGATTTTGCTCAAACTTTATATTTTACCATGCAAAATTGCATTCATTAAAATGATGTAAAGAATTGTATACCTTACAATTCAAATTTTTTCCAGTTATTATTACATTAAAAATAAATATTTATTAAGAGTTACATGTTTCATGAAACTGTCTTTGGATAAATGAATTTCATAATTAAGTTCAAAAACTGTCTAATTGTTTAAAAAGTTCTGGAGATATGCTGAAATACGCAAAAATGTAAACTTAGTATTAAGGGTTCTGAACTTCGGATCACTCTCCTGACCAAACTATTTGGACCATATTTCCCAGATTGCGGCTACCCCCTATATTTTGGGGGTCAGAAATCCAAATCCATCAACAACAAAAAAAGCATGTTTATTTAGAGAGAATACGTTTTTATGCCTGATTTCGTCACTTAAAATATCATTTAGCATATTTGAGGTCACTTCCTCAAACCATCAAGATGAAGTCCTAAAACGTCATGGTCTGATCATTAGATCAAAAGTCATTTAGGGTGGTTCGTTTTTTTTTTATTTTGCGCTCTGTATAGGAAACTGCCATAATAAGATAAATATTTTTATTTTTATTTTTCTCACTACATTTGTGAAAAGTGATTTTCAAGCAAAATAGTAAATCACATGGATCAATTTTTATTCAATGCTTGAAAGAAACATGAATACATTTCTTCATAATGAATTTGAAAGGATATGGGCAATGTGATGATAAGCCACATTTTTTAAATAAATTAGGAAAGCCTTTTTGGTATAAAACGTCATAATTTCAATGTAGGTGGTAAGATATTTACGCGCATTGTGCTATTATCTGGGAGCATTTGAGCTTGTAAAGTTCAAACACTCTCCGTGTAGTAAATGGTGACTGGTGCACTTTCACTCTGTCTAGTCACGAAGTCCTTCATGTTCAATAACAAATCATTCCTCTGGGGGTATCGATCCAAAAGTTTCTTTGTCTTCTGGATTGGTTTAAAATTACAAGGCTACGGAGTTGAACATTAGTAGTCGTAAACCCAAAATTGGTTCGGCTGTTCAACGACGGTTATAAAATCTAATATAACCACGACATACATTGTAAATTATTCATATTTAAGAAGAAAAAAACTAACTTTTTTCACCATCCATAGTAGACTGGAAGAAATATGCTAGAAAAAGTTACTAATTTTAATCTTTTTTAATCGATTTTTAATTTTTATTAATCACCACTTTAAACATTTTTAGTAGCTAGTGACATTCTTTTTTAATGGGCTTGGTGCTCTAAAAAGGCAAGATTTACAAGTTGTTGATTAGAGTCAAGTTAGAAAGGAAAAAAAGAACAGCATATTTATGTAGCTTCTCTAATTTATTTTTAACTCCACAGAAGTAAAATGTTGTTACAGTTGTAAATGGTTCTTACATTTATCAAAGAAGCTATTTTGTCTTCTGTTAAAAATGCATTGAAAATTTATACATAGCTTGCACCAAGCTCTTTGTATTAGTTTAAATCAAGGCTATTCCTCTATTTAAATTTATAATCTCAAATTAAAATTTACATAAGTAACTGAAAACTTTAATAAGTATTACCTGAACTAAAAATATTTTTGTCTATAATAAAAAATGGAGTCTGTTTATTTCATCAAAGTGTATACGAATCGATTTGTGAGCTAATAAAACACAGGGGTGAATTTTACGGAAATGCTTTGCTAATGATTTTGGTAAAATAACAATAAAATATGGTTTTATAAAATGTGATAAAATTTGGTAAATTTGTTAATTTTATTATGATACCTGGAAGCGTGGTATGAAAACAATTTATTCGATTAATTTACTTTTCAGTTTTGTATTTTCTACTTAATATCTGATAATGAGAACTATATTTTTGAAAACTAGAATTTCATATAAAACGTTATCATATAAATGGAAAATATAATACCGTTTAAATAACAATATTTTGGTTTTATTAACCATAATAAAGAAAAATTTACCAGAAATGACATTGCCATACAGTAGTACGGTAATGTTACCAGAATTTTAGTAAACCGTAACCATATGAGCGGAAAAACTACTAAATAAGTGTTTTAAATACCATATATATTTGGTTTCTTGACCAGAATTATGGGTTTTTTCTTACCCGAAATGTCATTATCAAACATACGGTCATTTTACCATTTCTTTTCCTCTGTGTAGATCTAGATAAAAATTTATACCCCCCGAAGAGTGATTTTCAAATTCTCGGTTCCAGTTTTTGATTGAGGTTTTTTTTATTTTATTTTATAACCAGCGTTTATATGATGTATTTTTTAATTTATTCATTTATTTGGCTTACGACCTTCAAGGTTTGAACCAGGTACTGAGAGAACCTTCTGATGGAACTAACCAGAATTTTCGTTAACTGATGAGGATAGCCACGAAAACCATCCACAGTTAGCTCAACGGCAAAGAGATTCAAGCCCGTGACCACTAAGGAAATTTCAGGTCAGCACTGGGAAAGCAGAAGCAGAAATCGAATAGGAACAGCCATTGCTGGAATTCAAAACTTTTTCACCTCATTGCAAGGCAAGCCAAGGTATTGGAGTAAAGCAATTTTCTTATCACAATTAATTAGGGTTAGGTTTTGGGGTATAAGAAATTACCATACTTTTATCGATGCCAGAGATGTTTAGTTAATTGTGATTATAAACACTGTGGTATTGTGGTAATAGGTAATAGTTACTGTGGTAAAATACATATCCAATATACTATTCTAGATATCTAATTCCGGTGCCATATAGTTACTGGGGTAATAGAGTTTTAGGACACCCTTCCTCCTTGAGACGGATAACTGTCTTACTTAATATTTGAACAACATGTGAAACTAAATTTACTTGACTACTACAAACTGGAATAAAACCTCACATAAAATCCCAAAGAAAACAGTGTTCTTGCTGAATTTGATTACAGCTAAAAGCCACTTGATTACAAAATAAAGTCATTGATTATTCTGCGATCATCTTTCGAATCAAATCACAAAATAAGCATAAAAAGAAAGAGAAAAAAGAACCTTTAGCAAATGACTTTTTAACGACTAGGCAGATGTTTTCGTTCATTTGCTCTTGGAGAAATCTGTCCTTATGGTAATTGAACGAGTACTCAACATGGAAAAGACAATTTAACAAGATTTTTGAGGTGGGCGGATAATAAATATTCATTTCATATTCAACTTTCTAACAAATGTTCTTTATTTGCTATTACTGCAGAATTTGAATTATGATTAAATTTTGCTTGAAAATAATGAGAAAATGCCTTCTTACATTCGAGAAATGCAAGAAACTTTAAATTAAAGTTTTAATGATATTACGTCTTATTCCATTTGTGCATTTTATAAAAATTTAATGATGTGAGTCTTGCATGGATCCGTTTCTAAATTACGTCAGTAGAAGGTCCTCCCATCGCTCTAACTTTTTAATATACTTGGTTCTATTTAGTTCATGGACTTTAAGAACGCACTAGTGACGTTGAGGTTCTGGAGGCCAACTCCAACATATCTTATGTCTCATGAAAACGTGTTCTTAATTTTCTTCTTTAAACTTTTGAAGCATAATTTTTATTAAATATATTTTTTATACTTTTTCATTATTTTGTGTTAATTTTAGTCAAAATAAATTTAAAATACTGTACTTAACATTTTAATAATTTATGCTTACGAAACACAGTATGAAACACCGCTGTCTTTTTCTGCGTTAAAGGTAAAATATTCCAAACGCGCCTCATTTAAAAACAATAATTTTTTTTCAAATTTGCACTTGTTTGCAGCTGTTTAGATGTAAGAGAAACAGCTATTCATAATAAAAATTTCTTTAATTTACAAAACAGTTTATTAATAAAATTTTTTCATATGAAAATTTATTTTGACAATACCTTTTGGATTTCATATTTTAGTACAAATATATAAATTTAATAATCAAACAATTTTTTAGTGACTAGTAGACTGTTTTTTACAATTAAAAAACGACAAAATATATCTTTCTTGTAATAAGAGAGCCAGAAAAAAGACTATAAAAGGGACACCGGTGTTCCCTCTGCGAGAAAGGGTTAAATCTCCTATACATGGTATCGTATTATAATTTAAAATGTTTACATTTTGTCTTATTATTTAAAAAAGTTAGTATATCTAGGTTAAGGTTTTGTTATCTTCCTAAAAAGATAAAAATGAAACAGCAAAATATACAAGTTAATTCTAATAAGTAATATTTATTTATTTATGTTAACAATACAATTCTTATAACCACACATTTAGTAACAAAAACAAAACTGAAAGTAAACTTAACCAAATAAATGGTTTTTATGCCAGGATCTAAGGTATCTTGATGAAATAACCAAATTTTACCACATTTACCAAACACTAACACGCGTTATAAAACAATATTTTATTATTAATTTTACCAAAATCATTACCAAAGCGCTTCTTTGAAAATGACAGTTTTTGGTGTTACCATAGAGCCAGAAACACGGTAAATTTTACTTTATTCTGGTAGTTTTGACCATACTTTTTTCTCAGAGAATGATCAGCCAATTCTTTAAATAAGCAGCCTATGATTTCAGTTATAGTTGGCAAAAAAATGATGTTATAGAGGCAAATTTTTTATAGAATATGTGTGTGATATCCCCCTGTCACAACCTATCACTGAAATCGGTTACTGTGTGATCCCAGAAATCACCTAACACTTATCATAGTTACAGCTCAATAGTTAACGAAACAAAAGCAGTCTCTGAGAAAAGCAAAAAGAAAGCAGCGTTCAAGGGAATCAATACTAGAAACGGTGAATATATTCAAACACTACATTTATAAAAATATATTGAATTCGTAAAACAAAGGAAAATTTTTTTATAAAGTGAAATCATTAAAAAAAATCGTCTTGCAAAAAATAACAACCACATTAATCATAAATATCGATAATGATAGCGCATTCATCAACATTATATCAAAATGATTTTGCAGTTTAATCTCACACTTTAGGTGAAAAAATTCGACTGAGCCTCAAAGTAAACACTTACATTTCGATAGTTAACGAAACAAAGCAGCCCCTAAGAAAAGCAGAAAGAAATCATCATCCTGCAAAGAAACCAATACAAGAAACGGTAAACATATAAAATCTCTAAATCTACAAAAAAAATATGAAATTCATGAAGCAAGGCTATATTTTTTGCATACAGTGTAAATGATAGCGCATTCATCAACATTATATCAAAACGATTTTGTAGTTTAATCTCAAATTTTAAGTGAAAAAATTCGACTGGGCCTCAAAGCAAACACTTACATTTCGATAGTTAATGAAACAAAGCAGCCCCTAAGAAAAGCAGAAAGAAAGCTTCGTCCTATAAAGAAACCAATACAAGAAACGGTAAACATATAAAAACTATAAATCTACAAAAAAAATATTAAATTCATAAAGCAAGGCAATATTTTTTGCATTCAGTGTAATCTTCAGAAAAAGTCGTCTTACTAAAAATAGCAAGCACATTAACCATAAAAATGGATAACGATAATGAATTTATCATTATTAAATTAAAACAATTTTAAGGGTTATCAATAATGTCACACTTTAAATAAAAAAGTTCTACGAAGCCCCAAGGTGAACACTTATATTTCGGTAGTTAACGAAACAAGGCAGTCTCTAAGAAAAACAAAAAGGAAGCATAGTCCCCTAAGGGAATCAATACAATTATATGTAAATATATTCAAACTCTACATTTACAAAAAAAAATATTACATTCGTAAACAGAGCAATATTTTCTGTATAAAGTGAAACCTTAGAAAAAATCGGCTTGCAAAAAATAACAACTACATTTACCATAAATATCAATAACGATAACAGATTCACCATAAAAAATGAGAATGATTCTGAAGGTTATCACATATGTCACACTTTGAATAAAAAAAGTTCCAACAAGCCCCAAGCTCGGTAGTTAAAAAAACAAAGCAGTCTCTAAGAAAAGCAAAAAGGAAGCATCGTCTTGTAAAGGAATCAATACAAGAAACGATAAACATTCGATAACTATAACGCATTCATCATTATAAAATGAAAACGACTTTGAAGGTTATCACAAATGTCATACTTTAAATGAAAAAAGTTCCAACAAGCCCCAACGTAAACACTGACAGCTCGATAGAAACAAAGCAGTCTCTAAGAAAAGCAAAAAGGAAGCATCGTCTCCTAAAGGAATCAATACAAGAAACGATAAACATTCGATGACAATAACGCATTCATCAGTATAAAATGAAGACGATTTTGAAGGTTATCACAAATTTCGCACTTTAAATGAAAAAAGTTCCACCAAGCCCCAAGGTAAACACTTACAGCTCGATAGTTAAAGAAACAAAGCAGTCTCTAAGAAAAGCAAAAAGAAAGCATCGTCCCCTAAGGGAATCAATACAAGAAACGGTAAACATATTTAAACCGGCTTCCTGAGAATTGACTTTTGCCTTTTTTTACGCCTCACATTAACTTTTCAAAAGCCATCTGATACCGGCTACTTATTTTTAGTTGATAGAAAGCTATCAAACAGAGCATTTAAGCTATTTTCTTCTATTGATTTTTGTTCACATTTCACCTCTCTGGGACAAAACTTCAAAAGGATCGATCGGTCTGGAGGAACGACATTCTCCAGAATGTCTTAAATTTGTCTAGTTTTGACAGCCTCGTATCAATTTCGGCATATAAAACGCCAATTTGGAGTGCCTCCGCAGACGCCAAATGGAATATTAAATAAAGGTGTTTGCATTCTGCTAGTTTTGGTGTGAATTTCAAGTGAATTTGGTGCTCAGAGTGGAGTTCTTTTAGAATTCTGTGTTAGCTTAAGAGAAAACGTTTCTCTGTTGCTTGTTTTTCCTATTCCAGCGTTGGAAGAAAATAGATTCACTTCAACCTTTCACAACTCTTAGTTTACTTACTTTGGCATAGCATATATTAACATATTTTTAAAGTTAAGCGTAACTTTTTTTAATAAAAATATAAGACAGTTGACATTTTTATCCTATGGACTTAAGCAATTTTCATGAAAAATTCTTTTCTTTGCATCGATAAGGAGGAATCAAAATCACACATTTCTTTTCAAAGTTGGCAACACTGTTGATACTTATCGATATTGCCAGGTGTACTGTGTGCAAAACAAAAATGAAAAAAGATATCTCACTGAATAACTCTAGTTCTGATGATCGGGTTTTAACGCACTAAATGTCAATCTTAATGAATCTAAAGGGGTGACTTCAAATATGCTTATTAATAAGTACCAACTATTATTTAAGATACGAAATCAGACACGCAAATGTACTTTTTTAGAATAATTTTTTTTTTACACATTTGTATTTCTGGCCCTCGAAAAATGAGGGGTAACCGCAATCTGAAAGTGTTTATCCTAATATTTTAGTCAGGAAAACATATAAAAGTTTGGTCCCTTTAATGTTTATTTCCCTTTTTGCGTTATTGGGAATATCTTTGCGAATAATAAATAGCGCAATTTAAAATAATAACTGCACCAATTTATAAAACTCGTTTGCCTAAAGACCCTGCATCAATTACTAAACTTCATCCCATTTACCAAATTTTATCACATATTACAAACTTAAGTTTATTCTTAATTTAAGCATGATCATTACCGAAGTGTTTCGATATAAATTACGGTGCTTTTTTGGAGTTCCCAAAGAGATAGAACCTCGGTAAATTTTACCATTTTCTTAAAGTTTCCGTCATACTTCTTTCTCATTATGGAAGTAAGTATTTTTCAAAAGGTATATTTTTTGTTTATTTTGAGTAGAATTACAGTAGAGTTCATAGTAAACTGTGTTAACATAAAATAAAAACTCCGCTTAACTTTTATGCGCCAATGTTGGTAAAAATTACTTCTCTTTTACCTTTATACTTTAAACTCACTTTAGCATAAATCTACATATTTTAAAGATTTGGAGCAACGTTTTTTCTTATAGATACGCTAGGAATCTAAACTTTTCAACCCTTTGGACATTCGAACAATTTATATGAAATTTACTCTCTTTTGCAACTTTTTAAACCGGAGGGTATATATCAAACCTAGATAACTCTAAAATACCTGCTTTGATTTTTAAAAAATTATGATTCAGTAAATTAATTTTTTCGTATTTTAGAGTTCCAAGTTTTAATTTCGACCAATGATCAACTAGGATTAGTTGTGAACTTATTTAGTTATAGTATTTTAAACATATAACTCGATTGCTTTAACATAAAATGTATACATGATTCTAAGTTATCTAGTTTTATTTAAATTTTTCTGATCTGGATTAGAATGCAAATTTCTTTGCAAAAACAAACGAAGCTAAAATATAAGAAAAACTGTCAAAAATGGTGCTAAGTCAATTTATTATTGGCGTCAACATAACTTGGCAGTGCTGTTAAAGCTAGAATATGAATATTAGTCGGGGGAAAACGCTATAGTTCTTAATTTTATAGAAAATGAGATCGAAAATATGGATTAAGGGAGAAATTTGTAGATATGATTTCAAACTTGAAAGCATTTTTAATTGTTATAAAATTTTAGGAGCTTAACTTCTTCTTCAGCACGACAGCCCCTTACAGGCCTTGGCTGCCTCAACCACACGTAGCCTCCAACGCCTCCTGTCCATGGCGACTTTTTTCCAGTTGTTTATCTTTAACACTTTTAGATCTTTAGCAGTGTCATCCAGCCATCTAGTTGGAGGTCTTCCTCTAGTCCGAGATCCCGAAGGATTTTTAAAGGTGGCGATTCGGACTGCATTATTTTCTGGACCTCTCCTGATATGGCCAAGTCGTCTTAATCTATTGCTTCGGATGACCTGTACTATCTGTGGCTGTCCATAGAGTCTATATAATTCAAAGTTGTATCTGATTCGCCAACAGCCCCTTTCCTGTACTGGGCCAAAAATATTTCTAAGGATTTTCCCTTCAAAAACACCAAGAGTACGCTGAGTGTCTGCGTTTAGTGTCCATGTTTCACTTGCAAGGAGCTTAACTGTTTACACAAATTTTTCCTATTTCATTTTATTTAAAATGTTACGTCATATTCATCTTAACCAAAGCTTAAGTTTATAAATTCTTAAATTTAGCAAACCTCAAAGAGAAGTCTGAAGGAAAAAAAAAACTACTGAAGTTTTAAAAATCTAATGCAGCTTAACTTTATGAAATATTCCTATTGCTAAACTGTTTTTAGCATTTTTCAATTTTAATATTAACTCTTATTATTATTCACTGTTAAACCAATTATAAACAATCGATCTCAAAGGACTCCGCACAAATTTCATGCAAACTAATTCTCTGTCAAACAAACTTAAAATTTAATGTTGTAGTTTAAAGCATTCAGATCAAAAGTTTCCACTTTATTTTATTTTATAACCGTCGTTGAACGACTGATCCAATTTTTGGGTTTGCGACTAATAATGTTCAACTTCATAGCTTTGTAATTTTGAACCCAATCCAGAAGAAAAGGTAACTCCTGGATCAAATATTGGGAAAAATTTGCCTTCTTAGAGGACTTTTTGGTGGAACTCACCAGCATTTGCGTTACATGGAGAGGAAAACCACTAAAACCTCCCACGGTTAGTTTGACGGCAAAGGGACTCTAAGTATGATCCGTCTACCACTGGGGATATTTTACGTCAGCACTGTGGTTGGTGCAAGCTGGATGCGGAATTCGGATCGAGAATCCATCACTGGGATTCGAACCCGGTTCACCTCATTAGAAGGCGAACGCTCTATCCCCTGAACCATCACGGCGGAAAATTCCGTTGACACCAAGTCCAAAAATGGATAGTTTCCAAGATACGGAGCTTCAAATATAAGAGACAACAGTCACTGTGTTAAAAAAATGCTGAGCACTTTCATAGCTGTAATGACGCGCCTTAACTTGTTTATTTTCCATTAAAAAAATAATAATCAATTGCAATCAATAACCATATTCTCTATTGCGACAATAGTACACGGCGAATATTTCTGGAAGACGAGTTATCTTGTCCGTCGGGACGAAAGAGTTAAGTTCGTTTTGCGCAATTAGGTGAATGCGAAGAAGCTACTCACTTAGCTAGCTACTTATTTAGCGTTGGGCATTCTAACGTGCTACTAGCTTTTTCATTACTTAATCTAACTTCCAATGCTTTCATGCGCAAAATCTGATCCGACAATCTCCATGTGGTACATGTGTACATTGGTTAATGCTAATGTGGGGACGGTGTAAGAATATTGAAAATTAATATTAAGGTTTGAGGCTTCGTGTCTTGGAAACTTTAGATTTTCGGACTTAGTATCAATGAGAACTTTTGATCAGAATGTTTCGAACTATAACATATTAAATTTTTTGCCAATTTGACAGATAATTTCCATAAAATTTGTGCGGGGTTGAAATTATGAATTGAGTACTTGCACGACCTCTCAAAGAAGACCTCGCATACACATGTGACCTATGACGTCAGCGCCAGCTAATCTTTATCAGCAAAATAGAGTATTAAAATTGAGCTAAGTTTCTCTACATAACTTAGAAAGTTAATTAACGATAAGTTAATGAAATACAAAACCGTATTGCACATCGAATTAGTTGGAATATAATTCTTTCTCGTCTACTTATTTTACTTAACTTAGATTTATTATTTGTTATGTATTTTATAGTAACCATGATACATTTTTGTTTTGTGTAAATGGCAACTTCGATGCATAATTAATTTGTTTATGTTCCACATTGCTTCTTGTCTGTCTTTCTGTTAAGTCTCTGTGTAAATATATAGTGAAAGAATTGAAATATTTGAGAAAGAACTATGTGAAAGAATTTAGAATGTGTCACTTAGAAGAATTTATACTTGACTGGCTTGGCTGACTCGAAATAGACTGAAAAGAACAGTTGCTAAAGTAAACAAATGCCACGTTTCAACAACCAATCAGGAGCGAGATACCCACACTAAGTCACTTGCAGGTATCCCATTACTGAATTTTATGAATCTATGAACTTTTTCATTCTATATTTATATTTCTAACAACGCAGAAATCAGGTACTAAGTCCAGACATTTTTTAAAAATAAAGTCAATTTAAACAAACATCCATAAGATATATTATTATATGGCTATTAAACAAGCTTTATTTTATTCTCGGACAAACAAACAAGAAATACTGGATCGGTACCAATTTCCACCGAGAGTTGCTTTTAAGATCTCAATTTATCTAGAAATTCTGCTTCTTCCTCGTTTTTCTTGTGTTTTTTTCTGATATGAGAAAAATGTTTTCAAACTACTTTTCTGTTTACTACCTTTTTTTTTCCATCGCGGTTTCCATTCTCATTTTCCAATAAATTGGCTTTCCTTTCGTGAAACTATCAATTATTTAGAGGCGCTATTATTGGTATAAGCAAAAGAAGAGTATTCAGAAAATGTTATGATGATTTAATGAGGAAATGGAAAAACCGATTCAATAATTGCTTCATTATGAAGAAATAAAATAATCATTTAAAAATATTTCACCAACTTTTTTATGTCAAATTTGTTTCAAGTAACAAAGAAAGAGTCAACACAGTACTTTAAATTTTAGAGGTTGGTTTACTGGATACGCATGAAGTTATTATTATTATTTTTTGATAATTCACTTTTTTTTCCATTGAAAAATGATTAAAAATCGTTTTAATAGAAAATGAAAATAGAATTATGAAAAATCGGACAGAAATTTAGAAATATTTCACTTATTATTATTTTTTTTTTATGTTTATTCTGACCCAAACTCACACAGAAAAAGATAACCCAGTAAATTACCATCTAAAGGTTGGTAATGCAAAAACAAAAGTATTTTCTCAATTCGATTTTGTGGTTTGAAAAATTTATGTTCTATTAGAAAAATAACTGTTTTGAATTTTAAAAAAAATTATTTATTATATAATATTATAATTATTATGTAAGAATTTTATTATATAAAGAATTTAAGTTATAAATATTTGACGTTTTTTTATGATGTTTTGACCCAAACAATATGCAAAAATTATTGTAAATAGTCGTTTAGAGGCTAATTAGTTGGATAAGCTGAAGATAAATATGTTTTATTTATTTATTATTTTTATTTATTGGGAAAAAAAATAGTAATATCAAACAAAAGTTTAATTCATGAAAAATCAAATGTTTAACGTCTTTTATGTCATTTTGACGCCAATAACACAGAAAAAGTTATTACAGTAAATTGCCGCTAAGAAACTAATAAGATTCATATAGAGAAGATAAATATTTTTTTAATTTTAATTCGCATTTTAGTATTTTTTTAATACATTAAAAGAAAACAAATTTACTACAATAAAAAAAAATTCATAACAAATTAAAAAGACATGCCGAAATAACACAAATTTAAATGGAATAAACATAAAATATGCTCTGCTTTAAATAGTATTTAAAAAAAACATTAAGAATTATTATATTTTTTTGAAGGATTTTAAAGAAAACAATTTTTTTTTTACTATGGCTAAATTATCGTCTAGATGTTAATCAATTGTATAAGCAAAAGGGAAATATGTATTTTTTTTATTATATTTAATTTTTTATTCATTAAAAAAATATATATAAATTCGTTTTTTAAAAAAAACATTATTTATGAAAAAACAAATAATTAACGTTTTTTATACTATTTTGACACAAATAACACAGAAAAAATTAACACTGTAAATTGCCCCTTAGAAACTAATAAGATTCATAAAAAGAAGATAAATATTTTTTTAAATTTTAATTCGCATTTCAGTATATTTTTAATGTATTCGAAGAAAAAAAACGAAATTTACTACAATAACAAAAAAAGACTTATAACAAATTAAAAAGAAATCTTAAATGATTAGAAATATTTCATGTTTTTTTTGGCCCATATAACTCAATGTCAATACTGTAAACCTCGTTGAAAGGCAAATTAGCTGCACAAGCTTCTTGTATTTTATTTCTACATCAATCTTAAAACTAATTCAAAAGAGATAAGGTTGAAACAAATAGATATGTAATTTTTTATTTAGCCATAGTAAAAAATTGTTTACATTAAGATCCTTGAAAAAAATCAATCTCAAGATTTTTTTTATCATATTATTTAAATCAGAGCATATTTCATGTTTATTCCATTTAAATTCTTTCAAAAAATTTGGCATTGGAGTCAGGGCGTCGCATACTTTTCGTTGCCAAAAATCCCTCGGTAATAAAGATAAAAATATAAAATATTCTTTTAGAGGAGCAATTATTCTAAAGGCCAAAGTAGTAAAAATTTAACTTTCGTTTGATATTTTACGTACGCTCTCATAATAGTTTAGAATTCAGAAATTAAATCGGATACAAAAAGACAAACTATACACTTTTATAATTATTAAAAAATAATTATTTCTATAATATAAAATCACTTATTACGATTTAAACGCATTTATTATCATTTCTAATAATGAAATGTGTCTGGTTCCTTTTTCCGGACACTCGTTCGGCCGACAGAACTGCCCGACAGGTACGCTTATGGGACAGCTTATTTTCTCGATAAGTACGCTTGCCCAACAACTCTTTGTTCGACTATGCGTTTGCCCGACAAACAAATTAAGAAGCCCCTTACTGATTGACGGATATAATCGATCGGATTAATCATTAATTTTTGAAAAAATACTATACACTATTGCAAGTTAAGAAAAGACTATTGCGGTAGAAAATTTTAAAGAAGAAAGCAATGAAAATATAAAAATGACAATCGAGTCTGTGGAATTGTTGCTGCTTCATACATGATTTTTGCTTTCTCTTTTTATCACCATTGCGGTATCGAATTTAAGTAATCATCAGCGACTGCATATTGATCCGTTTTAATTAGCTATCAAACTATATAATTATTCTTTCAAAACAATATAAAAGCTTTTAAAAGTTAAACTGGTTGTACAGAAATTCAATTCCTGCTAATTTTTATAAGCATAAAGAAGGCCGTGCTACGTCGTTTCAAGAGTAAGCGATGTTGATGCTCGTTCGTGCTTAGAGCTTGGCATTCATTTTTTTTTATTTTTATATTTCCAATGGCAGGGAAAACAAACAATAACACGAAAGAACAATAAAAGTAGAGAATAACAAAAGACCGAAGTCATCTTCCCAAAAGCTCTCTCGCCCGCCAATATCTTGCGGTCTCCGAATCAAGTCCGTGGAGCCTCCTACAGCAATGGAGGTGCTCTCTATTCATTGGTGCTCCAGAACCGCACAGTTGACACTGAGGGTGGTCATAAATACCAATACGATGCAGGTGTTCTCCTAGACAATCGTGGCCTGTTAGAAGTCTAAAGGTGGCTACTGTATCTCGGCGAGGCTTATCTGGCACTGCCTTAATATCTGTCTCGCTCCAGTTCTTATTCCTTATGCTTTCTCGTAGGTCAGCAAAGGCATTCATTTTCATTATGTTTTTATATGTAGTTTTATGGAATGGAATGACAGTCCAGAGCAACTTGGTTGAAGGATTTGTGTTCCCTTGCAAGCAAAAAAGTCAGCTTGCTCGTTACCATAGATGTTACAATGGCTGGAAATCCACTGGATGACTACTCTTTTGTTTTTTAGTGCCAAAAGTCTGATAAGTCTCCGACACTGAAGTACTTCATCCGACAAAGTGTCTCCCTGTGAGCCGATTGCTTGGATTGCAGCCTGGGAATCTGACAGCAGTACAACTTTTCCAAATTTTGAATGGATGGCCAACAGTTGTTTCAATGCAATATAAATAGCATGTACTTCGCCATCGAAGGCCATTTTGTATTTCCCGGCAGATGCGTAGAAGGAAAAGGCATCCATTTAGCATTCACTTAGATCTTAGATGCAAGCAGGCTCTTTTCATAGGGATAATGATTTTTTCTTAACTTGCAACAGAGTACAATTAAGCAGTCTTTAGAACAAGCCTCCATTACGACTATCTTCCCCTCGTAACGACCGATACATTAAGTATCATTCTTTATTCCAATACTATTTTAACGCGAAAAAAATAAATAAATAAAAATTTAAAAAAAATCAAATTAAAAAAATAATTAAAAAAAATTTTTTCAATGCTACCCAGAATAAACTATAATTCTGGAAGGTCCAAACTACTTTAAAAAGCTGAGGGAATGATTTACAATAAAAAGCTGTAACTACATATACAGTGATTAAATATCGCATGTGCTTTCTTGCCATAAAAAGCCCAACCTTATTTAAAAGGTTTAACAGTTGCCAACAGAAAATCTTATACTCATTTCCTTTACGTGCCAGATTTGTCGGGCAAACTTACACATCGAGAAAAAATTATCGATAAATATTTAATTCGGGAAATAAGTTTTCGGGTAAAACTTCATGTCAAAAAAAAAAATGAGATGTCGGGTAAACGTACCTGTCGAGAAAAGGAGTCGGGCATTTGAGCTGCCGAGCAACCGATCGTCGGACAAGTGACCTGGTCCGTATGAAATTACCATAAAGGGTAAAGATTTCAAAGCATAATACTTTATTCCTATATCTCAAACCATGCAAAATGCCTTTAAGAAAGCCCTGGAGAAATGTCCGATTCACCTCACTGGAAGGCGAACGTTCTATCCCCTGGGCCACCACGGCTCAACTAACAATTATTGGAGAATAAGAACTAAAGATGAACAGGAACAATGAACACACATTGAGAAAAGAAAGTATTGTCAACACTTTCAGAATAGGCTAAACTTTACCGTAATTCTGGCTCTATGGAAGCACCAAAAAGCTCTGTAATTTTTAATGAAACGCTTTGGTAATGTTTTTGGTAAAACCAACAATAAAATATTATTTAATAATAATAGTCAAAATCTGGTAAATGCGTTAAAATTTAGTATTTTTATCATTAGAGAATGGCATAAAATCCCTTATACGATTAAATTTAGTTTTCAGTTTTGTATTAGTATTAAATTTGATGTAAAATTTGTATACCTGCAAAACAGCGCCATGCCGTTTATGAAGTATTCGATTTCATCGACTAATGGCCAAATATTACGAAACTTTGTTTTAGGTTTTATGCGAATGCCAAAAAGCTAGGTAATTTTTGCCGTAGCACTTTGGTAAAGTTTCTTTGTAAAATTATCAATAAAATATTGTCTTATAATGTTTTAACTTCCGTAAAGGTGCTACCTTTTATTTGGTTAAATATGCATTTCAATTTTGTATTTTTACTAAATATGTGATAATAAGAACCATAATTTAAAAAACTAAAATTCTAGTTAGCCGTTACCATATGAACGGTAAAATCAACAAATAAATGGTTTTATATCACATATTTCGGTTACCAAAATTATATTTTTTTTACCATGAATGCCATGAATTACAGTACAGTAAGTCAATAATTACCAGAATTTTTTTCTCCGTGCAATTTCATACCTTTTGACGCTGATGATCTTTTGCAAAAGTCATTCATCGAAATCAAAAGATATGAAAAATAAATTTGTATATAACGCACGATCGCTCGCCAAGTTCAACTGGTTCTTATAAGCATTATATCAACCTATGTTTACCTCAAATTTTATTGAAATCTGACTTGTAGTTCGAGAAAAAAAAACATATCTGAATTTTTTCTTAATTATGAACGGTGAAAATGAATGGAGCAACGAATAAAAACTTTTAAAAACTTTTTTCTCTCCATTAACCTTTTTTGACGGATTTTAATTGCTGACCCTTACTACAGGGAAGATGTGGACAAAATCTATTTTATAAAGTCCACATAGTTTCTCAAAAAGTGGGTAAAAAATTTTGTCCCTTTAATTTAAATTTTACTTTTTGAAAATTTCGCCATGTCTTGCACACCTTTTAGGCAAACGAAAAACTTTAAAAATACAATATTTAAACATGTTTATCCCAAGATAATTTCAACAAAAAAATTTTCTTAACTTATTACTTTAATTTATTATTTTACCTGAAAATAATAATAATAAAAAAAAAAAAAAAGGATTTATTTAGAAATTTCAACTTCTTCAATACCGTGTAATTTTGTTTGGGAAAACAACATTTGAACGAAATCGATCCAACAATGTTTAAGCTATAAATTTTTAACAACTAACACTTTAAATTTCTCAGGCTCTATTCAACCGGATTCATTCTAGTTTTGTATCTCATCACTTAAAATTATGCAGATTAAAATTGTGTAAAAATTTGCTCATCTTACAATTCAAATTTTTTTGATAAATAAAAATATTTTTAAAAAAATATTAAGTTTTTGCATGGAATTATCTGAGAAGAAATAAGCTTATAATTGCACGCAAAAAATCTCTCCTTCAATCTTAAGTGTCCGAGTTGTAAAGATATATATGAAAAGTGAAATTAAATTAATAAACGGTCAAACTACGGTCAAAATTTTGACCGCTCTTCTGAAATTTAGTCTGCTATCAGAACAATGATTTCTTAATTACTGCTTCGGCTGCCATTGTCATGGTCAAAAATCAAAATATGTCTTTGTGCATGATTTCATAACTTAATAGCTTGTACCAGTTAAGGTTCATCGAGCCATGGTTGCTCAGGGGATAGAGCATTCGCCTTCCAGTGAGGTAAGCCGGGTTCGAATTCCAGCTATGGTTGGTCGAAACAAATTCCGTATCCGACTCGCACTGACCACAATACTGACGTAAAATGTCTGATGCATCATTGGTTACAGTTCCCTTGCCGTTAGATTAACCTTGAGAGGTTTTTGTGGTTGTCCTCTCCGTCTAGCGCCAATGCGGGTTAGTTCAAACAAAAAGTCCTCCACGAATGTAAGTTTCACAAAATTCATGATGCCCTTGTCTTCTAGATTAAGTTCAAAATTACATGACTATGGAGATGAACATTAGTAGTAGTAACCCATAAATTGGGTCGGCTGTTCAGCGATGGATATAAAATAAAATTAAGGTTCACCGTACACATTTGTAACAACTGCGCAAGTAAAATATGTTTAATCAAACGTAAGCTGAAACTTTAAATGTCAAAGATTCCATGCATATTTCTTAAATAAAGAGATGAATGACATGAACTTTCACATTAAAGGAGTTTTCTGAAAACAGCATTTTTCAAACTCAACAGACATAAATTAAATTCGCCTGAGATTTACTTGAAATTTTAGGAGAATGTTAGTTAATAATGATATTTCTGTTGTACGTAGGAGTTTTTCTAATGCATTTATAATAATGCGCTAGATTACTTCTAAAATAACTTTTTGTAACTTTATTTTAATATGCCATTACCTATTAAAAATACTTCTTTCGCTACTCCTACGTGAAACCAGAAAAAAAATATCACATTACTTTATTTTCAAGCTAATTTGAGGAATATATACATAATTATTTAATAGTTTTAAAACTTCTGTGCAAAGCAAATATATATATATATATATATATATATATATATATATATATATATATTAAGATAATTCTAAATAAATTTAAGAATAATGTGAAAATAAATAAATTTTTCAATAAGAAAGATACCAGAAGTATCACTCGAAAATCTATTTAATACAGTTTCTAAGTTTTAAATCTAATTAATATAGTTTATTATACAGTAGTGTTTTTTGTTATGAAAAAATATATTAAAATGTTTCTGTCTGTTTCGCATAGGTTGCGAAAATATAATTTATTGAAAATGTAAATTTAGGCAAATAAATTAGTAAAGAATTAATAAAATGCTTGAAAAATAATACAATTGGATAATTCACTTTCAAGATATTTATGAAATACTAATTTTAGACGGTTTCTCGTTGGATTTCTAATTCAGCTACTAAATTTTTATTATAAAAAATACCTGATAATTCAGTAGGAACTCTTCAATTTATTACTCAAACTATAGAATTTTTATGCTAATTTAATACCTTAACACTGTTTTTCGAAGCTCTGTGGCCAAGAAAAATAAAAAACAATCTGTTTATTTAGCCGTTAGTCCACCGCTTTCTTTTCCAATAAGGCAAAGTTAACAACATTAAATTCAAGAAAGAGATACTAAACTATTCTCATTAATATCTTCAAATTCTTCTCGCAACTTGATCATCCGTAACTAGCTCGTTCCATCATCGAACATTTCTTGTTTCGCTAATCATTCAACACCCTTCACTACCTACCGAGCTTTTATTCCAAGGGGAGTTTGTGTTTTGTGATTAATGAAATCAATTTCCATTAAGTGGCATTAAATAGTTGTGATATTAGTCTAGAGGTCCTTAGACAATTATAACCAGTGTACCGAACCTATACTCGGTGATAAATAATATAGTTATTATTTCTGGTTAAGGTATTAGATCGATTTTTTGCATCTTGAACTAAAAGATTAAAACTTATTTTAATCAGAATATGAGCACGTCTGTCTTTCATAATTCAAATTTATTATATGAATGGTTTAGTTTTCTTGACTTTATCTTTTATAACAAAAAAAAAAAACTAAAAACGATCAGAAAAGGCGACATAAACGAGCTCTAAGTTTCCACTGAATAATAATAGTTTAAACTTTTTAGAACTTTAATCTAGAGTTATTCAACAAGATAGAACCAAATTAAATAATTTTATTTTATTTTATAATAGGCGTTGAACAGCCACTCCAAATCTGAGTTTACGACTACCAATGTTCATCTCCGTAGTCTTGTAATTTTGAACCCAACCCAGAAGACAATAGAACTAATCCATGATTCATCGACCACTAAGGATATTTTACGTCAGCACCGTGGTCTGTTAGAGCCGGAAACAGAACTTGTATCAATCAGCTACCGCTGGAACTCGAACCTGGGGCACTTCATTGGAAGGCGGACACAACTATAGCCTGAGCCACTGCAACTCACTAGGTAATCATTATCTGCAATCAACCGAAGTTGTAATTAGTTTTTATAATCGACGTCTGATTATTTCATATGAATTTTCAATTCTTTAAATACGTGGAGCAAAAACAAATTTAATCAGTTTATATTTATTGAAGTGTAATTTGTGCATGAACATCTACATACTGATGAAAAGAAGATTTTTTTTAAACTTATCTGTAGCCATAACGTATTACGACAGCATAGCGACTACTCAACTATCACGTCTGAAGCTTCCTCGTACCTTCGGGACGTAGAGAGTTAAAAGCCAATATATGTATAGTAGAGATGATTTCGTAAGCAGACGCGTCATTACAATTGTAATTCATAATAACTACTGTAAGTTAACTTAGTTAGATGCTTTCTTGTTTTGTGGAAACACGTAGAACGATTATAACCTGTGTAGAAAAAAAATTTGAAAATTTCTCTTATCTAATTCCAACTTAATACTAATTCAATTTAGGTATCATTAAATATAAATAATTAAATTGGGTACATCTTTTTAAATAACCCTGTACTTTGACTTTTTCTAATAAATAGGGTGCCTCGTAGTGAACATCATTAGAGTCTTTTTCTGAGAAGAAGTAAAACACTACACCCACACAGCAAAAAATTCCAGATCCGATTGAGGTGTGTGAAGCACTGGCACTTTAGGTGCATAATCCGTAAAATCCATTTCGCCGTAAAATCCATTTCACCGTAAAATCCATTTCACCGTAAAATATTATACCGCAATTTTTACAGTAATATTCATTTAGTTAGTACAGTGATATTCATTAAATGTTTTTACGGTAATTATTACTGTAAAAATTACAGGGTAATATTTTACGGTATAAACTAAACAAACATTACTGTAATTTTTACAGCAATATTCAGTGATTCAGTTATTTCACGGTAATTACTACTGAGAAAATTAAGGTTCATCAAATCTTTTGCTCCGTAACATGTTCCTGTAAAATTGGTTTAAAAATAGTAAAATATACCGTCACTCTGAGTGACAGTACTTTTAAATGTAATTTGATCCAGAATTTTTTACAGTGGATTA